>CM053514.1:36081482-36669650 GCA_028627145.1 Eidolon dupreanum
AACAACCTAAGACAGGGCATGTATGCTAGAGATACATGTTCCGATGACGGGTAAGCTTCAAACCTGGTGAGGGGTCGCCTAAGACAGGCACAGTCACCTAGCTCCAAGGTTAAGAAGGCCTTGGCTTTTAGAAAATAAAAAAGGGGGAGATGTTGGGAGCCCTTTGTAAGGAAATATCAGTTCCTGAAATTCCAAGGGAGGATAAGCATCAGTTCCTAAAATTCCAAGGGAGGAGTTTTTCTCTTGGCCTTATGTTAATCCATGTTAATCCCAGCTATTTCTGGATGCTTGTGGTTTTGTTTTGAGCAGTTTGTTACTTTGTTATGAGCAGTTTGTCACGTACTCAAGCTGTATAAGTATAAGGTGCTAAATAAACTCGAGGCTGCAGCTTTGACTGTATGCCCTCCCGAGATCTTTCTCTCTTCTCTTTTTTTCCTAACCCTCGCTCCCCCACTCAGGACTGTTTGACTCCGTCCGGCTCCGGCACCAAATCCAACAGTCACTAGTCAAAAGCTTTTGACACAGTTGGGTAAACTTTCCATCCAAAAGTCTAGGTTCTTTTCTACTTTAAATTCTACTTTAGTGATCACACTCATTTTCATGGCTTCAAATATTATTTCATATCTGTAATCTAACACTCTTATGAACTCATATGTCCTCTGATTAATCAAAGAGTTCTATTTAGATGTTTGACAAATGTCTTAAATATAAGATACTCAGAATCAAACTTTTTATGTCTACCTGAAATACTTTCTACAAACATTTTTCTCCCAAATTTATTTCTTTCCAAAATGATAATCCAATTTCCATAGTTTTTCAAGCTGGAAGCTTGGGATTTATTCTGAATTATTCTCAAACCATACTCATGCTTGTCCCTCAATCTAATCCATGAAACCTGTTAATACCTCAAAATATGTTTTAAATTATCTCCATATCTATCATTACATTCTAGTGTAAGCCATTATTTCTGACCTATTTTCCCAATTGCTACTTTCTAATCAATCAATTTCCACATAGTGATCATATATTTTTAAATCATAAATTCAATTATATTTCTCTGCCTTAGATCTTTCAATTGCTCTCCCTTGTACTTAGAATAAATTAGACACTCCTATTGAAGCCTATTAAGTACATCCTTCTCCCACCTCCAAAGGACTAGAAGTTATTTCTCCAATTTCTTTTTTTTCTTTTTTCTTTTTAAAATTTCCCTGTGTCAGCCTTACTGTCTTTTAGTTCCTATACTCACCCTCAAGGCCTTTGCACATGTTCTTACTTAGATTGCTCTTCTTCACTCTCATTTTCACTGTATCATTAGAAGTCATACATCAGCCTAAGAGGTTGTCTTACTGGTTATATCCAGACTAATTCTCCTTATATTTAATACCATAAAAAAAAACATTTATTTTCTTTATACTCTGTATCATGATTTATAATTATCTCTCTTATTTTAGCAACTGCTTGCTCTCTATCTTTCTTATAAATCTGAATTGCCATGAGACTTAAGACTATGTCTGCCTTCTTAAATAGGGCATTTTCACCCCTACCATTCTGTCCAAAACATTGGAGAGGCTCAAAACATATACCAGCTAAATGGATTCTCCTGTCAGAAATCCATTTATGACTCTGTGTGGACAAATTTTGCGTATATGTATATAATCTAAATTGACTCTCATTAAGGGGGCACAAACATTATTTCAGAATGTTTCTGCTAGTTCTTTAATTTTTTAAATCAGAAGTCACTATAGAGCAAGAAAAGCCTTTTTCTAAAGTGCCTTCTGCTTTTTGTGTTCTTTAAAAATTGTGCCTAACCGAGTTTTATTAAGAGTATATTTTATAAAACTACCCTGACTGAATGCAAGTGGACAAAGAATGGGCTGAATTTGGCTGTTGTTCTATACTAACAAGATTGTAAATACATACTTGGGATCACATAGGATGCACATTCACAGCCACAGCTCTTAGATGCTGCTCTGTGGCACTACTGAGATTATAAAGAATGAAGAGACCAGAATTGAAGCCTCCCCAGAAAGAAACAGGAAACTTTAAATCTACTCGATCAGTACAATTCTTGGAAAGTGTTCCTTTAGAGAAAGCAGATGCTCAGGAACACAAATTAGCTACCAGAAACAATTTATTGTAAAACACATGTGTAAGTACATTTATATACATATAGATGTACAAACAAACATAAACCCCCTAAATATCTGAATTACATCTAAATAACAATTTTATTAAGTACTCAGTACTGCGATATTCTGTGATTGAGCTACCAGCTTTATAAGAATGATTATTATTACATTATTTTGGGATGAATTGTTTTTATCTTGCATGTGACTGAAATGCAATGAGTTTCTGTGATTTCTAAAAAAAAAAAATGAGTTCTGAGCAACAATAGATAACATGTTTAGTTAAAAAAAATCAAGTGTAATTGTTTTGACTCAAAATTTTATCCCCATTTTTGGTTGTATGTCCTGGTGAACATATATAAGCTAAAGGTAAGAAAGTTGTATACAGCTGGTTTTATGTTTGCTTCTCAATATGTGTTACCTTCAAATTAGTTTTTCAATATTCATATGGTCTGTAATGAATCCTATACTCTCAGAATAATTAAATGTCCTATTCAGCTTAAAGCTTTTCTTAAACTCTAAGTCTGAATTAGGTACTCATTTCTCTGATGTTCCACAATGATTTGGGCTTACATACATCATTGTTATGGTTAGTCTTTCATTTATTTTATACAATTCAAAAGAATATCTTTTACTTGTAGGTTTCTACTGCACAATGCAGATGACAAATAAATTTTTTAAATTTAATGGTGGATAAATAATAGTTCTAATGAGAAGATTTTTTACTTTTAAAAACTTATGTGCAGGAGAGTGACATCAGAAGCATGGCAATGTGAGAGGTCCTCCTGATCTCTCCTCTTGAAGTTACAACAAGTTAAAAAGCTATAATTCAAAAAAGAATTGCCTGCTAAGCAGACAAACACTTCTGAGAGATCCGCACATCAAAACATCTTTGCATGGGTGAATCAGAACCAGTGAGAGGAGGGGAAAGAGAAGAACAGAGAAAGGGGCTGCAGATGAAGTCCAGAACGCACTGTAGGTCTCAGGAGAGGGGAGGAATCAGGATGCAAGTGAGCTCTTGGTAGCCCTGAGCATTCCTGCATGAGTGATCAGCGTGTAATGTAGCTAACTCAGTGATTGGGACAGAGACTGAATATCGAAGTGAGATAGCTGTGTTTTAGCAGCTATCATTGCTAGGCAGAAAACAAAGTCACAGAGCTTGACTCTCTCAGAGCTAACAGCAGGTCTTAGGAGAAACTGTAGCAGTGAATATCTGGTTTCAGAACAGAACATCTATAGCCCTGAAAACTGGAGAGACAGCTCCTAAGCAGCAGATGCACACTGCAACTAATCCCAGTGACAGGGGTGGAAATATAGAGGTGAGGCAGCTGAGGTTTGGCAGTTGCCATTACTGGGAAGAGAACAAAGCCACAAACATAACAGCAGCCTCTCCCAGCCCACCCTGCCCCACCCATCAAGGCTGATCTCAGAGGGTGTACCTGGAATGCCTCCGGTAGTTCAACTCTGTATCTGGTTGCTGGGGCAACATTGGAATTTCATGGGCTCGCTCACAAAATTTTCTCATGGGGGTGGTCCCCTAAGACAGAGGTGACCTGGCCACAAAGGAGAGGCCCATCTCCCCAAAGAATACAAGGCATTTTCTACCACCCAGCAGAGATTCAAGAAGCTGGAGTAGTACAAGAGAAAATAAAACACTTGTGCTTCAGTGCCATCTACTGGAAAACAGAAAACCTCTTCCTATCAAACTTCTAAAGAGGTATAACTTTTAAAAAAAGCAAATTCTCATAAATGTTTAGTTAGAGAAATAATCCCTCATATACCATGAACAATCAAGGTAACAAGGCAGCTCAGATAGAAAATGAAAAATCTCCAGGAGATAAACTTAAAGACAAGAAATATGTGATTTAAATGACAGAGAATTTAAGATTGTAGTTATGAAAAAATTCAAAAAGACACAAGAAAACTCAGACAGTTTAATTGACTCAGAAATAATATCAACGAACAAAAGAAATACTTTACCGAAAAAATTGGAACTTTAAAAAAGAACCAAATAGAAATGTTGGAGCTGAAGAACTCAATAAAAGTTGAAGAATGAAATAGAAAGTTTAGGAAATAGAGTTAACCAGATGGAGGAAAGAATCAGTGATATCGAAGATAGAAATCTGGAAATAATGCAGATGGAAGAAGAGAGAGACTCGAGAGTAAAATAAGAAAAAGAAGAAACTCTACAAAAACTATCTCACTCCATCAGAAAGAATAATATAAGAATAATGAGTATAAGAAAGAAAAGAGAGGGAGAAGGCAACAGAGAGCCTATTCAAAGAAATAGTCAATGAGAACTTCCTAAACCAATGGAAAGAACTGGATTCTCAAATCCAAGAAACAAACAAAACACCTAGTTATCTCAATCCAGAAAGCCCCTGCACAAGGTACATTATATTAAAATAAAACAAAAATAAATGACAAAGAAGGAATTCTTAAGGCAGCCTGGGAAAAGGAGATAGTAACCTATAAATAAAATCCTATGAGATTATTGTTGGATTTTTCAGCAGAAACTCTAAAAGCTAGGAAGGAGTGGAAGCAAATATTCAAATTATTGAAAGAGAAATTACCAGCCAAGAATAATATATCCAGCAAAGTTATCCTTTAGATATAAAAAAGATATAAAGACCTTTTCAGATATACAGAAGCTGAGAGAATTTTCCACCACAGACCTGCATTATAGGAAGTATTGAAAGAGGTTATTCTACCTGAAACAATGGTAAAAGAATACAAAATGATGAGTAAGATGACTAGCAGACAGAATGAAGCAGGAAATTGCAACCCTTATGCAGAATAAGTTAATATACACTTAAATATAACATAAAAGTTAAAGAAGGTAAAACAAAAAAAAAAAAAAAAAAAGAAGGTGACAATAGCTACTAGAACTTGGAAATAAACTCGCAGCATAAATTAAAGGGATAATTTGCTACAACAGAAACATAAAAGGGAGAGGGGTGAAGGTCTGAATTTGCAAAGGGGAAATGAAATAAGATGCACAAAGAACTACTGTATATATAAAACTTTTTTTTACATAAACTTGATAGTAACTAAACAAGAAAAAACTGGAACTGAGACACATAACATGAAAAAAGAGGAAACAGAAGAAAAAATCATAGAATGCCATCAAACTAAAGTTACAAACGGAAAAAAAAGGACAACGAAACAAAGGAGACACTGAGCTACCAGAAAACAAAAGATAAAACCGCTATAGGAAAACTTCATATATCAATAATTACCCTAAATGTAAATGGACTGAACTGACTGACTAAAAGGCACAGAGTAGCAGATTGGATCAAAAAGAAAACCCAACCATTGGCTGCCTTTAAGAGACACATCTTAGCTGCAAGGACAAATATATAGAGACTCAAAGTGAAAGGGTAGAAAACAATTCTCCAAGCAATTGGCATCTAGAGAAGTGGGTATAGCTGCACTTATATCTGAAGAAACAGACTGCAAGATAAAAAGGTAACAACAGACAAAGATGAACATTTAATAATGATAAAGGGAATAATGCATCAAAAAGATATACACTTATCAATATATATGCTCCCAATCAGGAAGCACCAAAATATATAAAGCAACTACTAACAAACTAAAGGGTGAATTAGACAAAAGTACAATTATAATCGGGCACCTAAATACCCCATTGTCAGCTCTGCGTAGGTCATCCAAACAAAAAATCAATAAGGAAATATCAACATTAAATGACACATTAGATCAAATGGACATAACATTTATAGAGCCTTTCATCCTTAAACACCAGAATATACATTCTTCTCTAGTGCACATGGAACATTCTCAATGATAGGACCATATGTTGGGACACAAAACTAGCCTCAGCAAATTTAAGAAGATTAAAATGATACCAAGCATATTCTTCAACCACATGCTTTGAAACTGGATATCAACTGAAAAATAAAAGTGGCAAAACCCACAAACATGTGGAAATTAAATAACAGGCTACTAAAGAATAACTGGGTCAGAGGAAACAGAAAGATAGATCAAAAGATACATACAAACAAATGAGAATGAAAATACAACATATCAAAATTTTGGATACAGCAAAAGTGGTAATAAGAGGAAAGTTTATATCATCATAGGCCTATCCCAAGAAAAAGAAAAATCTCAAATAAACAACCTCACATTACATCTTCAAGAACAGAAAAAGAAGAACAAATGCAGAGCAAAGTCAGCAGAAGGAAGGAAATAATAAAAATTAGAGCAGAACTAAATGAAATAGAGAACAAAAATACAATAGAAAAAATTAATGCAACAAAGAACTGGTTCTTTAAAAAGATTAATTAAATTGACAAACCCTTGACTAGACTTATTAAGGAAAAAAGAGCAAAAATACAAAAACAAAAATGAAAGAGAATTTACAATAGATACCACAGAAATACAAAGGATCATACAAAAATGCTGCGAAAGATTATATGCCACCAAATTTAATAACCTAGAAGAAATAGACAAGTTCTTAAAAATATACAACCTCTCTAGACTGAATCATGAACTGGAAAATCTAAATAGACTGACCAACAGTAAGGAAGTTGAAACAATCATCAAAAGACTCTCAAAAAGTAAAAGTCTAGGACCAGATGGCTTCACTAGTGAATTCTACCAAACATTCAAAAAATTAATACTTGTCCTTCTCAAACTCTTCCAAAAAATTTAAGAAAAGGCAATACTTCTTAACTCATTTTATGAAAACAATATTACCCTGATACCAAAACCTGATAAGGATAACACAAAAAAAGAAAATCACAGACCAATATCTTGGATGAATACAGATGCAAAAATTGTACACAAAACACTAGCAAAAAAAAAAAAAAACAATACAACTAAAAAGATTATACATCATGATCAAGTGGGGTTCATTCCAAGGATGCAAGTGTGGTTCAACATATACAACTGATCAATGTGATACACCACAAAAACGAAATCAAGGATAAAAATTATGTGATCATATCAATGGATGCAGAAAAAGCATTTGACATGATACAGCATCCATTTATAATTAAAACATGTTGTAAAATGAGTATAGAAGGAATGTACTTCAATATAATAACAGCCATATATGATAAAGCCTCAACTAATATCACACTCCATGATAAAAAAAATGAAAGCTTTTCCTATAAGATTAGGAAAAAGACAAGGATGTCCTCTCTCACTACTTTTATTCAACATAGTATTAGAAGTCCTATCCAGAGCAGTCAGGCAAGTGGAAGAAATAAAAGCCATCCAAATCGAGAATGAAGAAGTCTAACTGTTACTTTTGCAGATGACATGATTCTTTATATAGAAAACTATAAAGACTCCACCAAAAACAATTAAAAACAATAAACAAATACAGTAAAGTTGCAGGATACAAAATTAGCATACAAAAATTCATTGCATTCCTATACACTAACAATGAAATTTCAGAAACAGAAACGGAAAAAAAAAAACAATTCCTTTTGCAATTGCAACAACAACAACAACAACAAAAATACCTAGAAATAAACCTAATGAAAAATATGAAGGACCTATACATGAAAAACTACATGATATTATTAAAAGAAATTGGAAAAGACGCAAAGAAATAGATATTCTATGTTTATGGATTAGAAGAATCAACATACCTAAAATGGTTATATTACTCAAAGTAATACATAGATTTAATGCAAATCTCATCAAATTCCCAATGGCACTTTTTAAAGAAAAAGAACTAGAAATTATTAGATGTATATGAGGTCACAAAAAATCCTGAATAGCCAAAGCAATCCTGAGAAAAAAGAACAAGGTCGGAAGCATAACATTCCCTGACTTCAAATCATACTACAAAGCAAAAATAATCAAAATAGCATGGTATTGGCAGAAAAACAAACACACAGATCTATGGAACAGAATTGAGAGCCCAGAAAAAAACCCACAAATATACGGTCAAATAATTTTTAATAACAGAGCCAAAAGCATACAGTAAAGAAAAAATCCTCTTCAATAAATGATGCTGGGAAAATTGGAAAGTTACAAGGAAAAGAATGAAACTAGACTGTTATCTGCCACCGTACAACAAAGTTAACTCAAAATTGATTAAAGACTTAAATATAAAACCTGAAACAATAAACTGCATAGAAAAAACATAGGTACTAAACTTATAGACCTTGGTCTCAGAGAGGATTTTATGAATTTTACCTCAAAGGCAAGGGAAGTATAAGCAAAAATAAAAGAATGGGACTCTATAAAACTAAAAAGCTTATGCACAGCAAAAGAAACCATCAATAAACAAGCAACAAACTGAATGGGAGAAAATACTTGAAAAAACACCTCTGATAAGGGCTTAATATCCAAAATTTATGAAAAACTCATATAACTCAACAGCAAAAAACAAACAATCCATTAAAAAATGGCAGAGGACTTAAACAGACACTTCTCCCAAAAAGACATACGAATCATCAACAGATGTATGAAAGATGCTCAACTTCACTAGCTATTAGGAAAATGGAAATCATTACCACAAGGAGATATCACCTCACAATTGTAACCATGGCTATCATTAACAAGACAGTAATGACAAGTGTTGGAGAAGTTGTGGGGGTAAAGGAACCCTCATTCATTGTTGATGGGAATGTATATTGGTACAACCACTATGGAAAACAGTAAAACAGTATGAAGTTTCCTCAAAAAATTAAGAAGAGAATTACCATATGACCCAGCAATCCCTCTTCTGGATATACACTCCACAAATTTGAAAACATTTATCCATGAAGATATATACACTCCAATGTTCATTGCAACATTATTCAACCAAAGTACCTTCCAACAAATGATTAGATAGAGAAGATGTGGTACATACATACAATTAAATATTACTCAGACATAAGAAAAAATTATACACTGCCATTTGCGACAACATGAATAGATCTTGAAATTATGATGAGTGAAATAAGTAAGACAGAAAAGGTTGAGAACCATGATTTCACTAATATGTTGAATATAAACTGAAAGCAGCAAACAAACATGACAAACAGAGACTCATGTACATGCACTGTGGATTAGTGGTTACCAGAGTGAAGGGGAGAAGGAGGGGAAGGTAGAAAAGGATAAAGGGGGTCAATATATATGGTGATGAAAGGATATTTGACTTTGGATGGTGAACACACAATGCAATGTACAAATGATGTATTATAAAATTGTACACTTGAAACCTATAAAATTTTATTAACCAATTTCATCCTTATAAATTAACTAATTTTATATGGTAATATATACATTTCTAACTGCACTGCATTTATATATAAGGTAAGAAATTAAAATTGAGAAACTCTCTAATCATGTAAATAATTTACACAACAATCACCAAAGTCCACAAAATTTGTGAAACATAAGCAATGAAACATGAAACAGTTTCTGTACACATAAACATGCGTACATATATGTGTACATATGTGTATATATACATGAATTTGTATATATATAAAAACCTATCCAACTGGTAATTTTTAATAATAAAAATGCTAGAAAAATGTAGTGAAAAAGCTATTATACTTTGTTGGTAAGAATATAGCTTTTTCCAACTATTTTTGAAAGTAATTGAGAATTCCATAGTAAAACTTAATCAGTGATCAACACACAGATTATTATTCAGATATTTGCAGTGTTATAATGAATACTACTTAATGGGGGAAAAAACTTTAATTATCAACAATAAGACTTACGGTGCTCTAAAATGAATTTTATATCATTATTAGTATTATGTTTTTAAATAACTTTAATGACAGGAATTACTCATGAGTTAAAGTGAACTTTAAAATGAAGCATATACATTTATTTGTGTATGTGTTGTGTATGGTGTGTGTGTATGTATTGGTACAATTTAAAATAAATAATTGTATACGAAAGAATATAGACCTAGTTCAAAGTGCAGAATGATTTTGTTTTCATTTATCACTATCCTACTATAGCAATTTTTAAATAAAAGTAAAGGAAATAAAAGGTAAAATTCAAAAGACAAAGAAAACAAGAGAAGGAATGACAAATGAAAAATACTGGAAGATAGAAAGGACTTGTATAAAATTGAACTTTAGGCAATATGACAGACAGGTTACTCAGAGGTACTTTATTGTAATGGAAAATTAAGATTCAGATCAGCTAATAACTCATAACCCAAAATCACCAACTACATGAAGAAGCAAGCCACCATAAGCGGGAGTCATAGAAGAAATAATAAATAACAGATTTAAACATTCATATACTACTTGTATTGACTGGAATTGACAGCTAAATAATATAGAATAAGAAATCCTTAAATAAACAAAAGATGCAGTCACAAGGATTAGAAGAAAATCAGGTATGATCAATCAAAAAATATCTAAGTGGAATCTTTAGAAATGCAAAACATTATTGGTGATATCTTACATCTAAAAAATGGGTTAAAAACATTTAAATCAGCCACAGAGGGCATTTATGACCCAAAGATATATCAGAATAAATTAACCAAAATTTGCAATTTTGAGAAATAAGAATATGAGAAACACTGAAGAGAAATTAAGATACATAAAAATTGAATGAGAATGTCTAATAAACATTTAATAAGAATAGACAGAATGATTTTCAGTTCTGATCAAGATGGACTTAACCCACTACATCCTGTGTTTCTCACTGATTATAACGAAAAACTTAGAATACAATACAAAAAGCAATTACTCAAGGACTCTGAAAAATACACAAAATCAGGCAGATTCGATAGGGAAATACAAACTTGGAGAAGCAACCTATGTGAGCGTGAGTACAGTTTTTTTTTTTTTTTTTTTTTAAATTTTCTCATGGCTTTGCCCGAGGGGCCTAGATACAAAGCTTAAAACAATACAAATTTATTATCTCACAGTTCAGTAGATCAGAAATTCAAGAATCACAGAGCTGGATTTTTGCTCTGGTTTTTACTGTACTAAAATCAGTGTCAACCAGTCTGGGTTTCTATCTGGAGGCTTTGGAGCAGAATCCACTTTCAGGCTAATTCAAATGGTTGCAGGGCAAGTTCCTGATTTTTCACTGGCTATGGGCTTGAGGATATTCTCAGCTTCTCTACAGGCTGCCCATTTGCTTGATTCATGGAGCCCCTCCAGCTTCAAAGCTGGCAACAGCTCATTGAGTCCTTCTAGTGTTTCTATTCAGACTTCCTCTTCTGCAGCTTTTATCTGACTTCTTCTACTGCCTTTATCTGACTTCCTCTTCTGCTTTCAAGGGCCCATCCGAATAATTCAAAATGATGTTTCTATTTTAAGGTCAAGTAATTAGTAATCTTAATTACACTTCACAGTTTTCAGGGATTAGAGTTTGGGATCTTTGGGAAGTCATCTAATAATTCAGTTTATCAATCACACTTTATAAAACTTTTAGGAGATGATTAATCTTTAGGTCTCAGAAAGAGTTTGTATAAGGTTGTAATTATTTCTTAAATATTTGGTATAGTTCACCTGTAATGTATTCCTCATCTGGTGCTTTCTTAGTGGGAAGGCTTTAAACTACTGATGAAGTTTTTCTAAAGTTAATGATATTATTCAAAGTTTCTATTTCATCTTGACTATTTTTGAGAATTTATATTTTTCTAGAAATGTATGCATATCTTCTAACTTCTAATTATTTTGTATAAATATGTTATATTATTAAGTTATCTTTTAATCTCTGTTGTTACTTTATTCATTACTAATGTATTATTTCTATTTATTCATTATTAATATATAGTTTAACTAATTTGTTTCTTTTCTCAATCCATTTTAAGATACTATAATTAATTCTGAAAAGAATATAAAATAAAAATAAGCAAAAAAGCTAATAGGTCATGCTTCAAAATGATTAATAAATGGATTTGCTCTTCCCTCTTTCATTACCAACTCAGAAATACTTTAAAAAGGATTGTTTATCATTTATTTAGTGTTTTTTGTCACTTTTTGCTTGGAAATTTTTTTAAATTTGCTAGAAGCAGTAGCCCCCAAAGAAATCTTCACTTAAAACATTATTATATAATTTGTTGAGTCAGACATTAAATATTTTTAATATTATGAACCCATTAATATGTTTGAAAAATTGAGTAAAAAGAATACTAGAAAGATATAAAATGCTAAAAATGTCCAAGAAACAATAGAAAATGTGATTAAATTCATACCATTTAAGAAATAAGTAAAAATAGAATCGTTTACAGATAAAATTTACCAAAATTTTAAGAATAATGAATTCTATATTATATAACTTATTTAAGAAAAATATTATTTTTACTATTAAATTATTCTTGTATATTAATTTTTTTCAATTTAAGTTACTTAATTTTATATATTTCACTACCATATATTTGGAAATTTTTTAAAACAGCAATCAGAGTTTTTGTCCTTATGACAGTAGATAATAATTTTAAAGGTAAAATAACACATTTGTAAATAGTCTTCCTTTCAGTTTGGGAACAAATTATTATTTTTAGAAATTAAGGGTATTTCAGATATTTATCCACCTCTTAATAAATATTCTCTGCTTCATGATCATATTTTGTAACTGATAAAATGTGACATGTGTTCAATAAATTTTCTTTACCAGTTAGTTAATATAACTAATTTATCATCTTGGGTTCAAAAAGATGATCTGATTAAATTTACTTACAGCATTACTGAGATTTTTATGGCTTTGGTGGACATTAAGTTCTACTTTGGAATTCTTCCAGGTTGAAATCTGGGTGCCAAGGCGTGGATGCTGACCTTTGTGGTCCTAATCAGCTACGTGCTGAAGTTGATCCAGAACTGGGTTTTGAGAAAAGTCTTGGTTTTGGTATTGATGTAAAGCTGGCTACATAAAAATAAATCCGGAAAGTTAAGTTTTCTTTTTTTTGGGGGGGGGGGGGACAGTGTAAATAATTTTTAAAAATCTGTTTCCTAAAGGATCAATTTACCTAGCTAGTCCATTTTAATTTTTCAGCACGTGTGATTGATTTAATAGCCCTTGGTCTAGTTATTTATTTATTTATTTTTCAATTACTGTTGGCATTCAGTATTATTTCATATAGTTTCAGATGTATGCCCTTGGTCTATTTAAAGTTTCTAACATCAGAGTTTAATTTTAGTTTAATTTTGAAAAATTGTCAAGTTTATCTAGTTTTTTTATTCTTTAAAGTTTTTGTAGAATGACTAAAATATTTTCTTATTTTAAATATTTCACATATATGCTCATTTTCTTATTATTTACAGGTGTCTCTATAGATGATTTTTTTCCCTTTTTTAATATTAAGTTAGCTAGAATTTTTTTTTTTTCTAGTTAAACAATGGCTTTATTGCTTGAGTACATAGACAAATTTATGCAACCAGGGCAGAGGCTGTGAATGACTAGTATTTCCAGTTAAGGGGGAGGACTTGTTTGGTCTTGTAATATCGAGCCAACCGATGAATACAACTCTCAATCAAAATCAGATGGAATTTAACATCCTTATCCTTTCTGTTCCTCTCAAGATGCTTTCCAACAGCAACAGCTTTCTTAATTAATGGTAGAGATCCTCAGGAAGGTCAGGAGCAAGTCCTTTGGACTTAAGAATTCTCAAGATTTTATTTCTTGTCACAAAATGTACTTGTGCAACACGATGTGAGTCTCTCAGGATCACAACGATTTGTGAGGGAGTCATCCCCTTCTTGGCCACTTTGTAGATCTGCTCCTTCACTGTCGTCAGATGTCAACTTCAGCCATGTGGGGGCGCTGTGGAGGTAGGGCAGGGCCAACTGGGACAGGCCCTTCCCGGGAGCATGCATACGACCCATGATGGCGGCGGACAGGCTTACTTAATAAACTGCTTTTTATTTCATTTATTAATTTTACCACTTTTCTGTTTTCTAATTCTTAATTCCTGTGTTTGTCACTATTAAATCCTTCTGACACCTTTCCTTACAGTAATTTTCTCTCTCCTTCTATTGAATATTCAAATCAATTATTTTCATATCAGTAATGCAGCCATATAGTCTATATATTTTCTTTTGAGTACTTTTTAACTATAGTTGTAAGTTCTGATATGTAATATATTCCTTATAATTAATTATATCTATTATGATATTTGTTTCTATTTTTTAATTTTAATTCCTAGTTTTAGTTCGTTTTAGTCACAAATATGATCTAGTATTATTTTAACTTTACGAAATTAGTTGAAATTTCCTTTGTAACAATATGTGGTCAATTTTTGTTACTGTGCCTGCACACTTGAAGAAAAGGTAAATTATTACTTTCCAATGTATAAAATTTGGCATTGTAATTTGATTCAATGTCATTTTCATCATCTAATTATTCCTGTATTAAACTGATAATTATACTTGATCTTAAGTCTGTTCTCAATTTTTATTAGAATTTAATATTAAATGTTTCTTTTTCCTTAATGTTTTTATTCCTAATATTTGCCTTTCTACTTTTTTGGTCTATGGCTGTACTTAAATGCATTACATTCTTATTCAATCATCACCATACTTCTATTTAACATGATTTTCCCCTTCTTCTCTCTCTTTCTCTATTTTCTAGTTTTGGTTAGAATTCATTTTTAATTATTATTGCCAAAAGGGTCTATGTTCATAGATGCTGTATATCCTGAATTGTTCTGCACTTGAAGTTGCTGACATAAGTAGAAAGGCAGATGTGTGACATGCTTCAGTATTGGCTAAATCACAGTTTTTCTATTTATCACATTTACCTTTGTGCCTGTAGGTGGCTACAACCGTTCTAGGTTTCATATGTCTATAAAATTATAATTTTCAGAGGAAGAGATACAATTCTCTTCTCTTTTAGCAGCAATCTCTCAGGAGAAAGATGTTCCCTCACTCTCTCTATTAAACTTCTCTCTGCATATCATTGATTCAAATTGTGCCCCTAACCCGCTGCTGAACCAATCAATGTTGCTAGGAGAAGAGCATATATTAATTGTATAGGACAGATTTACTGAACTTATCACTGAGAATGTAGTCAACTTATCTTTGAGTTCCCCTGATGTGAGAACTGCATGAGGAGAGATGGCTACTTAGAAAAAAAATGCAGGCTGCCATTTAGAAATAGGGAAATGGATGCTGATTAGGGAACCAACAACAGCCTCATGTTGGTTTCTTTTTTATTATCACTCTTTGAAAGGGTGGCATTCATTCTGCACAAGTTATCAATTGAAGCTTAGTGTTGGAGACAGGTTAGAGTTCCATGCAGAGTCAGCATGCGCCTTGATTTAGATATTGTATTCTGATCATTTTCTTACTAACTCTCCTGGGTACTTTGTCCTTGGGAGAATAACCTTTCTTTTTCTCTTATAGGTCTGTGTTACTTTCCTTTGGGGTGAGCAGGTATACTGTAGTTTGGTATGTGATGTGATAATATGTGTATGTGTATTTTATTTAGCATGGTCAGCTGGAGAACTGGTTGCTATTCAAGCCTTGCTCCTCCATTCTGCCACACTGATGTTTCAACAGCTGAAAAGGAGCTGTATCTTTAATATTCTTATTTAGCTTCACATATTCTGATAGGCTACCATCTTGAATTTGGTTCAGATACACTCATAAACTGCATCTGTATCCTATGACCTTGTTGAACTTTAGAGTATGTGATTGCTGGGTTAGCAATTCAGTTAGATTCAGGGTATAGGGTGAGTCTATTATATTGAAATTTACCCTTTTTTTTTCAATGTCTGTATTAGTTTCCAGTAAACTCAGTAGTGAATACTAAGTCAAATATAAGTTAACCAAATTATGGTTTCCCACATTTCCTTTAATGGCAAAAAAAATGCACCTATCTGAAACAAGCACTCTAAAATCATGCACGAGGATCCTGTCTGTTGAATGAAATATGGTGTACCTATATGATTGTGCTCCCAAACTTTCTATTTTATCTAAGATCCTCAAATTGCAGAAACTATTTAGGACATTTTAAGTGAGATGAAATATTTTTAAATAATATGTTATAAATATATGAGAAGTGTCCATAAAAGGAAAGAATAATTTTATTATATTTGGATTAATTTTCCTAAGAAGAAATGTTATTTTACTTAAATCTTTAATTCTGCAATAGTTTTCAGGCGTTTGAGTATTTATATGCATTTGAAGGGGTTTAAACAGTTAGCAGATCATTGCCATGTCATTCTGTTTTACTTTTGTCTTTAGCAGTTTCATCTACCTGACCTCTCATATTTTTTATAAAGAGACATATATCAAACAAAGATGTATTATTGAACATTTTATGTTAGTTAATTTGGATCAGCATGTCATAAATGGCTACTGAATAGCTAATGTCTAGATGGTTGTTGAAAACCTCTGAATTTAATAAAATAACAAGTATTTTGGTAAAAATAAAATAATAGTTATTACTAAAGACTCAAGATGGCATATTTATTCTCGATTTTGATATAAACTACATTTTATTGTTTACTTAGATGTTTCAGTAATTAACTGGCTTCTTCAGGGAACCTCTACCATAGGCACAAAAGTTCCTTACTCATAAAGGTTAAATAATGATTAGTTTAATTCTAACAGTATAAGCACTGAGATACACTTCTAATTGCAATATGTCACACCTTCTTAGCTTATTTAAGTAATATTTCATTTGTAATTTTATAAAGAGAGTGTGTGTGCACCAAATCAGGCACATTGCTTTTTAAAGGAAAATGAATAGAAACAGAGTAGGTGCCATAAGCTGTTATAAAACTTTATAAACTTGAAAGATTATAATTGCAGTTTTGGTGATTTTTTGATGCTTTGTTATAGCAGATTTTCTCACAAATGAGTTAAGAATTATATTCTAATTTTCTAAAATAACTGCTAAATCTATCGCTACATAAGTGAACACTCAAGTCTGCTGTTAGATTGATGGTCACACATCTCTGGTTGAATTTTATAGAAACAGAATTTATATAGGAAAAAAAGGCAGAAACTCTTTTGTATTCTAGGGTACAAAAAGGAAATGCTTTCAAAGGAAAATCTAACCTAGACTCTGAATAATTTTCTATGATATTACTTCATGGACAGGAACAAAATATGCCTTTTCTCTATTTTTCTGTCTTTCTAAATGTCATCTTGGAACCTCATGTTTTCTTTCATAACAGGCCTGCAAAACCCTAAGTATTCCTGAACACTAAGGCACAATATTATGTTTTCATTTAAAACATAAATCTATCCCCCTAATGATCTACTCTATCATCGCCTACTGCTTTATCTCTTTCTAACTGTCTATCTAGAGCTACCCCTAGGTGAGGTTGACTAGCCTCACTTCCACCCTTTTCACCATTACATCAAATTGTGTTAGGTGTCTTTCTTCTTGTCTGCTTTCTATAACATTTAAAGATATGTTCTCTTGAATTCACTGACTTAACACATTCTATTTCTATTAACTAACCCTGATAAGTTTTTCTTTTAATATAAGAGATTTCTAGTTATATTAATAACCAACATGCATGTAATTCCACCTCATCCCCTAGTTTCTCCTTTATACTTGGTAAATTCCTTTTTCCTGCAAAATCCAGCTCAGATGTTATCATCTGTACTTAGCAAATAAAGTTGTTAGTAGTTATTTTCCATATCTCCATAGCATTTATCTATTATTCATCACATTTGTTATAAGTTTATGGAGTTTTTCACATTTTAATTTTATTTATTTTAGTTACAAAAAGTATACAGTTTCACTTTTTAAGAATACCAAACATCACTTAAAAAATCATTCAGCATTACCTCCTTACTGATGCTATGTGTTATAGGCTAAGTTCCATGTATAAAAACTATCTTAATGTAAAACCAATTTTTACCAACAAAGACAAAAGCAAACATTACCGAGTCTGTTATTAAGGTCCTTAAAGCATTCTATGCAATATGTTGTGATATAAGGATATAAACAAATAATCTCTAATATTTATGTTCTGTAAATACTTTATGCTATGCTTAGGAAATGGTAGTTTCACAATAGTGTAAAAAATTACCCCAAATCACAGGGTTTTTGTAGTTTTAATACAGTGGATATTTTAAAACTTGAAAAAAAAAGAAAGAGAGAGAGAAACCTTACTGTATTTAATTGGCTAGTTTCCATGTGGGGTCAACTACTTATACAGAAGCATTTAACATTGTGGCCTTAAAAGCTGCTATGATATGCTAGGAAACTGAAGATACTATTATCACTAGAGGTAAATGTCATTAAATAACCACAAGTATTTAGAAAAACTGAGTTGGGTTGGTTTTGTAGATAATATGTCAGTAGTCAATATTTGGCCACTGTTTTAAGACCTATCATGATTTAAAAAATATGAATAAACATTTAATTGCAGTAAGAAATAAATTTAGAAGAAAACAAGATCTGGTACAAAATTTGTTTTGTCATTTAAAAGCTGTCAAGAGGAAAGCAAAATGATTTGTCTCCTCCAAACAATGCCAATTACTGCTTTGCAAATAGAAATGGCAAAATACTCAGGAAACAATTGGGGCTGGATTAATCGCTGGACAATTGCCATCTCCACTTTATAATCTTTATTCTTTCAGCCATTGTGACTGAATGCTTACTCTTCAAATAGTTTCTGATCATTTATCCCTGTGAAAGTGCAATAGGTTACTGAGTTTCAAAGCTTTCATTTTTATGACCCCATTAAGAGTTAGTCTTGCATGAATTTTCACAGAGCACTTGGATATATTTTAACAGGAAGCCTCACTAGAATTGATGGGATTATTATTAAATATCAAATAGGCATGAACTGAAGTGGACCAGTGGTGGAAACAGATTAAGATATAGGAGATCAGAAATTGGATTTTATTTAT
The DNA here is from genome assembly GCA_028627145.1 of Eidolon dupreanum. Classification (NCBI taxonomy): domain Eukaryota; kingdom Metazoa; phylum Chordata; class Mammalia; order Chiroptera; family Pteropodidae; genus Eidolon; species Eidolon dupreanum. The sequence continues at coordinate 36,100,372 of CM053514.1, forward strand.
GTAGACTTTACTGAAAAATGTTAGTTCTCAAATCAGCATCTATTTTTCTTCCCAAAATGTTTAATATCTCATCCTTCATCCATGCAGCTCTTGTGTGTCAGGTGAAACTGTCCCCTTTCTGGGTTCTCAAAGTGGGCTTGGTTGATTTAAGGTTAAGCAACAATCATTCCTATAGTCATGACCAGTGACTGGCTAGAGAAAGTAGGCTAAATGAAAGAATACATGGCATTTTTTGAGGACATACGAGTCAATTTGGGTCAAGGAGATGTAACAAAATAGTTGACAGAGGCTTCTGAGAAAATAATTACCAGAAGAGGTCATATTGTCTTTCCTTGTCCTCTGCACTGAACTAAGCAATGTGAGAATGAGGCTGGCAGACACAGAAGCTATGATTAAGTTCCCTTTTCAAACCTGCACACGCACGTGTGAGTGGAGAGAGTTCCTTATTGATCATGCCACTTTCAATCAGATTTTCCGGATGCTTTAGGGGAACAGGAATTTTCTTTGAATGATAGGATGCTTTATTTCACTTTCTACATTTGGTTCCTCTTATAAAAAGCTATTTCAGAGGTGTGTGAAATTGTCATTTTTAATTAAAATTCACAAAATTATCCTCTTTTTATTTTAGCCAATAACTACATCTTTTCTCACACAATCTTTCTTTTCAAGAACTTTTTCACAATACTGTGCTTCTTTGTGTATTGATGTCATTGGACAAATAAAAAATGATTGTAAAAAATGATTGTTAGTTTGTAGTTGTCGTATTTATATCATGTTTTCTTTTTTCTGTCTTATGACCAATGATAACCATATGTAGGAATCATCACCCAAAGAACTATATGCACATATCATTTTTAACTAATTGGACTTTTTTCTCTTTTAATGCAACATTCCTCATATTTGCAACCAAAAGCCTCAGAAAACCTGGGTTTAATAACTGTTCAGTGAAAGTTAGGTTTCTGGCAATTCTAACAAAGAACTTGTTGAAGGCAGGAAAGAATTTTCATTGTAATAAATATTTTAATGAGTAACTACTATGGTCTACACACTGTCTTAAAATTGAAGAAAGAGTTATGAACAAGACAGAAATATTCCTAACCATTAAGAATAATATGTTCTAACTTATGTATACATGTATGTATATACTGAAATAAACAATGAATGAATAGATAAATCCAACAAACTCAGATTCTTATAAGTGCTATGCAAAAAAATAAATGGAGTTGTGGGTAGAAAGGCCTTTGAAGGAAAGAGAGCAGCTATGTGAATAGTCAAAGGAAGAGGAGGTTTCAGTAGAGAAAAGTAAAATGAACCATGAAATGGGTAAGAGCTCAGCATAGTCAAGGAACAGTATTTTTATAAATGAAGAGTGAAGGAAAGGTCAGATATTTGGTTATAACTTCAGTGATAAGCTATTTGATGTTATAAGTGGGAGAAAATATGATTTATATTTTAAAAAAATTTACTCTTGTTGCTTTGTGGAGAAGGGTTTGGAGGAAGCAGGAGAAGACACAGAGAGTCACTCAGGAGGCTATTACAAAAGCCCAAACACAAGATGACAATTTAGGTTTACATGCTTGAATTAGAGAAGAAAGTAGTGATAGAGTTGAGATATAGTTTGGAATTAAAATTTTAGGACTTGCTTATTGACTGGCTTAGAGTATAAGAAAAAGGGAAAAATTAAGTTTGGGTATGAGAGAAGTAGGTAAAAATTACATTTGCTATACTTGAGAGTTTAACCCCAAAAAAGGAAAAAAAAAATACTGGTGGCATTTTTATTGAAATATTAAATTTACATATTGACTAATGGAAAATTGATATCTTCATGATTTTGAGGGTTCTTCTTCAAGAACATGGTTTTTCAGCTTGTTCAAGTTTACTTTTGCATTTTTCAGAAATATTTTGAGTTATCTCCATTTAAATTTTTATGTTTTGTTATGTTTCATCATAAGTATTTTTAAAAAAATCTATCGTAAATAAGTTTTACTCTCTCATTATAACTTCTATGACTATTGTTCACATATGACAAGATAATGATTTTGACATGTCAGTTTTATATCCTGCTAGCTTACTAAATAATTTTATTGTTTTTGTAATATTTATTTTGGTTTTCTTAGGTTTTTACACGCATCATCACATCATTTGCAAACAGAGTTTTAGTTCTTGCTTCCATATTTTTATGCTTTCTTATTTCAGCAATTGATAAGCTAATGATATTACAATGTTTAATAATAATGACAATAGCAAGCGTTTTGTCTTGCTTTTGATTTAGACTCCTCCACTGTTTACTGTTATATAAGTTTTGACCTGCTAACTGGGAAATAGTTATTTTATTATGTTCATGATGTGTGTATCAATTTCTAATCTATTGATGGTTTTTCATCAAGAAATGAAAACCATTTTTATCTGTCAAATGCATTTCCAGTATGTCTGGAGATATTTTCAAGATATTTCTTCTTACATTCACTAATATGAATAATTACATTAACGAACAATACAATATTGAAGGGTGTTTATACTATTATGTATTACCACGTTTCGAATATTGATTTAGAAATTTTTTACTTCAGTATTCACAGGTGAGAATAATTTTTTATTTCTTTTTTGTGCAGTTTTTATCAGGTTTGTTATTTGCTTTAAAAATAATTTTGAAGTTTTCCTTTTATTTATTTACTTTTGCTGTGGTCTGGAACAATTTACAATAGTACTGGGATTATCCAGTCTTTGAAGGTTTAGGAAATTCCACTATGAATCCTCATAATCTTTTGCTTTTTGTGCAAATAGATCTTTGATATCTTGATCTTTTTTATGAAAATCATTTTATTCTATCTTTAGTGAGGGCAGTTCAAGTCAATTACTTTTCTCCTAGAATATTATCTAAGAAACGTAGGCTTCAAAATTAAAATTTATTTATGGAGAGATCTACGATTCTCTCATAAATAAAATGATTTTTTTTTTAACCTTTGTCATCATGTATTTGTGCTTTTCACTCCCTAATTTTTCCTAATAGGGAATGTCTCTTTGGTGTGTTTTTAAAGAAGAATTACATTATTTATTTATTACTTTTTTCTAACTCATTATTTCCTGTTTTCATCTTTGTGAATTTCTTCTGTTTTCTTTTTGTTTTTTTTTCTTCATTTCATCTTACATCTTGGTAGGATATTTATTATTTTCATTCTTTCATTTTCAGTAGTATAAATTTTTTGAGCATGAATTTTCCTCTGAGTATTATTTTAAATGTTTCTTAAATTCTAAAATACATTACCTTCATTATTATTTTCTTCTATCTTAATTTGTACTTTACATTATTCTAAATAGTTACTTTATTAAGGCCATTTAATATCCAAGTAAAATATTCTAATTTAATTGTAATTTTTTTGTTATGATTGTATTGTGTTATGGTCAGAGAATATTGTTTGTTTTTTAACTTCTTATAATTTGTTGAGATTTTCTATATGGCAAAAATAATTTTTAATTTTTAAGATTGTTTCATATATAATTGATAGAAGTTATATTATTTAATATTAGGATATATATCTCAATAAATAATATAGATATAAATATGATCTATATAGATTCTTATATAATACTTTTGCTCTTGACCTGTTTTGGACTAAGACGGTTTTACTATATCAAAGTTTCCTATTGTAAGTGTTTCTAAGGCATCTTCTATAGATTTTGCTTTGTGAAAGTTTTTGGTACATGATGTTTAGCTATTCATAACTCTTTTACCTTTACTGTGAAATATAACATTATAACTATCACTTTTTCTCATTTAATACTTTTTAACTTCAAATGTACTTTGATATCAAGTTTTGATCCCTGCTTTTTTGTTTTTGCTGTTATTCCTTTTCCAGTCTTTGATATTTAGCCTCTCTGAAACATTTTTTAGGTGGTCCTCTTGTATACAATATAAAGTCGTATTTCACTGTGTTAGTCTATCCAAAAAAAATGTTTTTAGTAGTAGAGATGGGAACACAATTGTGTAGATAATAGAGGCTCTGTTTATTCCTCTGGCAACCAAATCAAAGTTGTGATGGAAACAAGGAGCAAACAGCAAGAAAAAATCACCTGGGATCTAGATGAACAAGCCATATAACTAGGGAGAAATCGAAGAAATCACCCTGCAATGGTAGAAGGTAGGACAGGGTGAGGTCGCGAGGCTGCCCGGTCCCCAGTGGCTGAGTGGGACAGAGGCTGCGGCAGCTGCAGACACCTTGTAAAGGGGCCAGGTTGGGAACGAACTTTTGCAGTGATGGACCTGCTCGCTCTGAGCACCAGTGCCAGATCGGCTGCACAAGGGGCACCAGGGACTTACAGGGGGACACTGAATTGTCAGAGTGAGGGCCGAGGCGAGACTCGCTCTGTACAGAAGTGGTAGTGGTATCCATTGTTCCTCTGTTGAGCCCTCCCTACTTCCAGTGCACAGACTTAGCAGCACCACTGGATAACAGAGGTCTCTCCTCCCAGAGGATTCCCTGACACTCTGCATCTCCCAACTTGCAGCCCCACCCAAGTCACATCTGGGTATATCCTCGGCAAGTCAGGTGCTCCTTGCTAAGCAGTGCCTAGACTCACACTGGAGGCAACTGGCCTCAGTTTCTACTGTGGCCTTTTGAGGCAACTATAAGCACAGCATCTGTGGATTGCTTGCTGAATCTTAACAGGTGGCCCCAGAGGTTAAGGCTAAATTTGATCTGTAGCTGAACCCCTCTTAGGACTGTGCCACTGGACACCTACTTCACAAATCCACACTAATAAGACTGGGAGACATAGGAGCTTTGCTTAGTACATAGGAATAGACACGGAAAGGCAGCCAAATGGGAAGACCAAGAAACAGAAACCATAAGAGAGAATAGAACAGAGATCCAGAAATAATGGAGTCAAGCAATCTAACAGATGCAGAGTTCAAAACACTGATTATAAAGATGTTCAATGAACTTTTGAGAAGTGTAGATGAATTCAGTGAGAACTTCAACAAAGGAAAAAAACATAAAAATGGAAGTTATAAAAAGGAACCAGTCAGAAATGGAGAACACATTATCTGAGATGAGAAGCATATTAAATGGAATAAACAAAGTGAATAAAGAAGAGGATCAAATGATCTATAGAGGATGAGAATGCCCAGGACACTCAATCAGAATGGCAGGAAAAAAGAAGTCAAAACTACAATAATAATTTAAGGAGCTTATGGGGACAGTATTAAAGGTAAAAATATCTATGTCATAGGGGTACCTGAAGAGGGAGAACAATAAATTGAATATATATTTGAAGAAATAATGATAGAAAATTGCCCTAACCTAGTGAAGGAAATAGACATAAAACCCCAGGAAGCTCAGAGAGTCCTAACAACCAGGAACCTGAAGAGGCCCACACCAAGACAAATCATAATTAAAATGTCCAAGGTTAAATACAAAAAGAGAATCTTAAAAGCAGCAAGAGAAAAGCAGTTAGTTACCTACAAGGGAGCACCCATAGGACAGACTGGCAGCTGATTTCTCAAAAGAAACTATGCAGGACAGAAGGGCTTGGCAGAAAATATTCGATGTAATGAGGACCCAGGATCTACAACCAGCACTACTTTATCTAGCAAAGCTATCATTTAGAGTTTAAGGACAGATAAAGAGCTTCCCAGACAAAAATAAGCTAAAAGAATTTATCATCACCAAGCCATTATTACAATAAATGTTGGAGGGACTTCTTTAGGAAGAGAAAAACAGGAATAAAGAATGGTAATAACTACACTCCTATGAACGAGTACCTCAAATGGAAAAGAATTAAGTGCTCTAACCAAAAGGTAGAGTGGCTGAATGGATAAGAAAACAAGACCCCTACATATGCTGCCTATAAGAGACTCACTTCAGATTAAAAGACACACACAGACTAAAAAGAAGGGGATGAAAAAAGATATTGCTGTGATGGACCTAGAGGGTATTGTGCTGAATTAATAGGTCAAAAAGAAAAAGACATATTGCATGATTTCACATACATGTGGAATCTAAAGAACAAAATCAACAACAACAACAACAACCACAACAACAAAAGCAGGAATAAACTCATAGATATGGAGAATATTTAGAGGGATACTAGATGGGGGAGTTGAGAGAGACAAAAAGAAAGGCAAAGGGATTAAGAGGTACAAATGGATAGTTGCAGAATAGACATGGAGATGTAGAATGTAGCATGGGGAAGATGGTTAATAATGTAATAAATATGTAAGGGGGAAAAAGGGTACTAGATTTAGTGGAGTGATCCCTTTGCGAGTTATGTGCATCTTAGATCATTATGGTATACAACTGAAACTGGTATATTATTGTATGCCAGCTATAAGTTAATAAGAAAACTCATTGAATTGTACAATGTAAATACAAACAACTAATTGTCTATTATATTTCAATAAAACAAACAAACAAAAAAGAAAGATGCACAGGTTTCTCTTTGAGAAAAATGTTTTTAGTAGGTGAGTTAAGACTATAAACATTTAGAAATTAGAAATTTAATGTAATCTACCTTTTTAAAAATGTTTCTTTTAGTATTAGAAAACTTGTATTTTGGTTCCATTGTTTACCCTTATGTGACTATTTCATTCTTCATTTTCTTTAGGTGTATCGGAGTCCTATGGGTGTATCCCTTGTGAACAAATAGAATATTCACTTGGTAGCACTTTGTTCTTCTTTTCCCACCATTCACCATCTAATTTTGGCCAATCATATTATTTTTCTTAATGTTTATATTCTTACTTTTAAACATACATGTGATGGGCAATTTTATGTATCAACTTGACTGAATCACACGTAGCCCAGATATCTGGCTAAACATTATTTCTGGGTGTATCTGTAAGGGTTTTTCTACATGAAATTAGCGTTCAAACTGGAGTCATAAAATAGTTTGGGGTTCTCAATGTGGGTGGGCATCATCCAATCCACTGAGGGCATGCATAGAACAAAAATGTGGAATAATGAGAAATTTGGTTCTTCCTGTCTGATTGCAGTGCTGGGATATTCATCTTCCCCTGCCTTCAGTGCTCCTGGGTTTCAGGCCTTCAGAATAAGATTGAAATCTATATAATCAGCTTGGTATTTCTCAGGCCTCTGAACTCAGTCTGAATTATACCTCAATCTTTTCCGGATTTCCACCTCACCATTGGGAGTTCATGACACTTCTCAGTGTCCATAATCTTGTGAGCCAATTCCTTGTAATAAATCTCTGTTTCTCTAGAGAACCCTGACTAATACAATACTCAAGCTTCTTATATTCGAATGTTATCCTTTGACTCCCAACCACTACCTATGAGGCAATGATTCATCATATTCTATTTTCCTTTTTCTCTCCCTCTTCTGCTCTATTTTTCCTCTTTCCTTTTTTTAATATTTGTATTTTTATTTTTTCAAGTATAGTTGGCATACAATATTATCTTAATTTCAAGTGTACAACAGCAATTAGACGTTTTTATAACTTATGATGTGATGATCATCCTGATAAATCCAGTACTTATCTGACACCATACATAGTAATTACAATACCACTGACTATATTCTGCATGTTATACTCTATATCCCCATGATTGCTTGTCTACAGTTTGTTTAGTTCTTTTTGTGGAGCTTTGTTCTTTCATTTGGGACATGTTTCTCTGTCTTCCCATTTTGGTTGCCTACCTATGTTTGTTTCTATGTATTAGGAAGGGCTGCTATGTCTCCCAGTCTTAGTAGAGTGGCCTTTATGTGCAAAGTGTCTTGTGTGTTCTAATGGCATAGTCTCCCTTGTCACCTGAGCCAGGTGCTCAAAGTAGGTTACTTATTTGGGCTGTATATGTCCTCTTCTTGTAGTTGAGCTTTGGTTGTTGTTTTCTCATCATTGAGAGGAAATGACACTTGGGTCGACTGGTAGTGATGACTGGCCATGACAAGTGGAGGAGCTGTTGTATAGGGGCTGACCCTATAGAGCAAGATTCACTTTAGCAGGGCTTTAGTGCCTGCCCTGGCTGCCCTTTGGGCGTGTCTTCCTCAGATGTGACCCTGGTGGTGCTCTGGCTCTGACTGAATGAAATTGACCGCTGGGCATGCAGGCTGGGGCCTCCTGGGGGGTGGGCTGCCACAGGTCAAGTTCAGGTACAGCCTGTGCACTCACTGCTCAAGGCCACTTGGCACGAGCCACAAAGCAATCTGCAGATGGCCACCACCCTTGCGGGGCTTTAAGTGCTTCAAGGGGCCAAGTCGCAAACTGAGGCTGGCTGCCTCTAATGCCAAGCTTGGAGCTGTTCAGCAAGAGATATGGGGCATGCCAAGCTCAGATGCTGCTTGTTTAGGTATTGCAAACCTTTGTGAGATTTTAAGAAAGACCACAGCATGAGTTAATTTAGGCCATTTTTATGGAAAATCTGCTCGAAGTAGCTTGGGCAGGCCCGCAAGCTGGGAGGGTCAGGGTCTCAGGAAATCACCTGGGTGGAGTGACCAGTGTTAGTTATGTTGCCAGAGACTCAGATATGGTTGTTGCCTGAGTCTGCAATCTCGGTGGGGGAGTGCTCAACAAAGGAACAATGCCCTCTGCCAGCACTTCTGTCTGGGAGGAAGACACCCCTCCAGCCCTCGCCCTGAAGCTAGACAATTCAGTTCCTTCCCATATGTACCTGGCATCTTTCGAGCTGCTGCCTCAGGGCTGGAATTCAGAGTGAGTTCATGTGAGGACCCTTATAGAGGAGCACCTAGAACTCCCCCAGCCCTCCGTTTCACTCAGCCTTAATCTTTGCTGGTTTTCATGGCTGGAAGTTGTGGGAACTTCTCTTCCTGGTACTGGAACCCTGGGCTGGGGAGCCTGATATGGGCTGGGCTCCTTCGCTTCTCCAGGGAAAATTCTGTAGCTGAAATATTTCTCCTGATTCTCAGCTACCACATGTGGGTGTTGGACCAGCCCATTTTGCATCTCTGTCCCTCCTACCAATCTCAAAGTGGCCTCTTTATGTCTTCATTTTCAGGTCTTCTAATCAGCTAGACTCCAGGCGACTCCCAATTATGGCTATTCTGTAGTTTAGTTGTAACTTTGATGTGGTTGTGAGAGGAAGCAAGCACAGCATTTACTTATTCCACCATCTTGACCAGAACACTCCCTTTTTCCTTCTTAAAGCATATATGTGAACTATTTAATCTCAGCCCCTCCTTTGGTTCAGTGTTACATATATAGTTTTATGTATTCAATGCTCAATACCAAAATTTTATACAGAATCTCTTAAATATTTCCTAGTTATATAAGCTCATCTTCTAGATGATTTCTCAGGAAGGACACATGAACTTGAATTCTTGCATATTTAATACTCACAACTTATAGTTGAAAGAAAGCTCAGCTGAATAAAAGATTAGTGGGTCTCATTTTCTTTTCATATTTACCTCACTTCATATAGCAGCTCTGTTGATTTGAAACTTAGTAAATGTTGTAAAAATACTCCATGTTTATTGTCTAAGATTTTATTTCTAAAATATGTCTAGATTTTGTGAAACTATTTAATTATCTATCCTAATTACCCAAGAGAGTTTTCCCAACACTTCTCTAGTATTTCAAAAGTTGTCTTTTTTGGGTTCTTGCTTTCACACTGCCTCTGAAGTCATCTAAGATTGGACTCAGATTTTCCAAGGATGGTGATCTATTTGCCCAATGTGATACATGCCTTTTCTATAGCTCCATCCTTAACAGTACTTGAAAATGTGCATACCTCCTTTTCTCTTTCATGTATGTTTAGGGTGGCCAACCAGATATAAATATTTATCCCATCCTTGACATGTCTTCCATTATAATCTTTGTTTATTTCTCTCACTACTTTTATATTGATTATATGAAAAAAAATCTGCCTTTAAGTCAATCTAGTTTTTCTCTGAGAAATACTAATTCTTAGAAATGAAATATAGGTATGAACTTTTAAATATTTCTTCTTAGCATTGTAATTACTTCCATATATTTTTTTATACCTCAACCAAGATTACCTATCCAATGATGACCAAAAGGCCTTTTAGCTGTTTGTTGATTAAAAATGTATCAGTCATGTGTTTGAATCATAGTCTTTCTTTATGAAATCCACAATGATCAAGATTTTTGGTGAGTCAATTTATGATAAAATAATGAGGAATGTGGAAGGGTGACTCTAGGGATTTTAGGACAATTCTTATAATATAAGAGGTAAATCAAGTCACATTCACCCCTGGGTCTTGGATACAATTTAAATTAATATGCAGCTCTTAAAAATGAAAAGGCAATATAGAAATTTCTTTACTGTGTTAATTCCTTAGTCTTCTAAGGCACCTTAGAGAGCCACTCCTAACCTCAGATTCTGTTAAATACTAGAAGTTTCAGAAAAGTGAAAATATTCCTAGATTTCTAACCAATTTTTGTTTATTTGAACTTCTAAATGCAGTTGCAGTCACTTACCTGAGAATTCCACAAATCCTTGCTTAATGCTCCAAACATGGTGGGCCACTCTTGCTAAGTTTTTTCTCTGAAGCTACTGTTCTTTTGAAGTTCACTCGTATTTAAACCAGCTGATATGGTTGCATTTAGGGCTCAGTGTCCCCAGGTGTAATTTTGGTCTCTAAGTCCCACTTCTGGGATTTACACTCAAGGCTTTTAACCCACAAAATGTGAAGGATTTTTGTCACTGTCATTTCTTCAACACCCAGAACAGTGATTAGCACATTTATATATCAATGAATGAATTCAAGGGTCGAACCATTCATTGTCCCTCCAAAATGAGAATCAATATGTTGCTTTATGCATTTTAATTTTAATTAAAAACTACCTTTGTATTGTAATTGAAATTAGCTTGATGAAGCTGGAATTATACATGAAGAATGACATTTAAAAATGACTTGATTAATCTCAGTCTGTCATCATCTCACTAAGAAGGTAAGTTTATTTTCTCATAAGACAAGTTAATGAATGAGGTGGAGAAAACAACCAGATTCTATTTCATTATAAGTAATGGAACAAATGTCTTCAGCCCTCTATGAAAAGATAAAGGGACAAGAGGTTAACATTTATCCTGTTTTCATTATAAGCTTCCACATGGGCCAGGCACATGCATTTGTTTGGAGTTTGAACCATCATTAAGAATTAAGGCAATAAAATGATTAGTACTATGATATTTTACCTCTCTGCAGTTCAGCTAAAGTGGAGTAACACATATTTTATTAAACAGAATTTTTTATAAAAATGTGATAGCACTATTTCCTAAGTTAAGAATCACACTTAAAGCAAGGTTATAAACAGCTTTGCAAACAGCCCCTGATTAGAGTTTTTATGGTAATGCTTATCATGGTAAATACTGGAACTGCAGAGATTATTAGCCATAAATTTAAATGTTGGCAAAGAGTTCCTTAAAAACAAAAGTACAAAACCAACACAAAAAATGAATTTAATTTGCCTCATGATTTCCACATGATTGAGGATATTTAAGAGAATGTTCCTACTGTACTGGTGTTAACTTAAATAAATATATAAATTCAAACAGTTTTTGTATTCCTTTATGTGAGGAATATTAACTGGCAAAAAGAATATATATATGTATATATATTTCATATATATTTTATGTGTATATATACATATATATATATGAAAGGAAACATATTAGAGCTGCAAATGACTATATATTATATCCAATATCAGTTTTCAAATGTGGAAACCAAATTAAACATATATTAAATGGTTTGCACAATATTAAACAACCTGTCCGTGGCAATACAAGAGTCCAGAGCACTCTTTCCTTTTGCCCTATGTCTCAGGCTCCTCATTCCTTCACCTTCTTTTTGTTTGGGTCATGATAAGTCACTTCAACTAATTTCTTTACAGTTTCTTAACTCACTTATCCCATTGTCCTCTCATCTCAACTTCTAAGCGAAATCTAAATGGTGAATTCTATTGTGTTTTATGCTTAGACTAGTGCCAAAGCTAATGGGGCATATACCTGAAAATCTTCTCACTCCTTACACTCTTTTTCATTTTCCTCAAATGACCATTGAGTACTCCCTATTAAAACTTCTAAGTTCCACTCATGGTTTCCACTTTTTTCTTTTCCTACCACCACCTCAACAAACAGGCCATTGTTAAATTTCAAACTTAAAATTGCAGAACATTTCAGACATATACAAAAATATAGAGAATAGTATAGTGAAGCTCTTCATCGTCAGTCTTCAATATTCAATAATTATAGTTTAATGGATAATCTTATTTCATCACTGTCTTCTATCATGTTAAAGTTAGTCCATTATACAAACATTATACAAAAACATTATACAAAAGTCAGACATTATACAAACATACCTTGCTTAATTGCACTTTGCCCTTACACTCTACACTGCCTCTCTTATGTCATTTAATCTTAGATTGCTAGGCAAATATAATTTTTTGCTTAATATGATTTCTTACCACTAGTCATACTGGTTGTTTGAGTCATGTTCTCTAGTAAGTTCCTCAGGAAGGGATCATAAAAATATTTTCTCTGAGTGCTTGCTTATTCCCAACTAGTAGTCTGCAATCTTTATTCTTAAGACTAAGTTTGGCTGAATATAAAGTTCTTGGTTAACAATTTTTATTTGAGCAAATTTCTTAAATATTTATTTTATTTTTGGCATAATGTATAGCTGAAGTCAGATTTTTTAACCATTATATGTGACTTGGTCTTTTTGCCTGAAGAATTAATTTTTTTTTGAAATACAATAGGTTTATTATAGCATGTTGCTATCTTGGTTATTTTGAGTCTATTTTCCAAGGTGCATGAGGTCTCTTTCAATATCTAGTTTCAAATATTTTTTAAATGAAAGTTTTCATGGATTATAATTTTTAATATTTATTTGTGTCTATTTTCTGACTATCTTTGAGAACTATTGTTTTATATCACGTTCTTATCATATTACTCATCTTTTTTTGATGTTTAAAAATGTCCATCAAGATCATAATAGTACAATCTCCAAGAAAACAGCCTGAATCATATTTTTTGTCTTGCAGCATTCAGTTTTTCATATCAAAAATTAGATATCATCTCAATATATCTCTTTATATTTCTTATTTAAACGAAGAAATCACTTCTCACTTCACTCTATTCTAGAGATACTGAACCATCTAAGAAAATGCTCTCAGGAATACAAAGGGTAAGATTAATATAAGATTTCTGTCTCACAACTTTTAAACTTCTAATGAATATTATTTTACCTTGATATTCCATACCTACAAATATTTAAAACACTGAACTATGTTTGTTATTATAGATAACATTATTAAGATTAGATAATTTGTTAGCCAAACATTACTTCAAGTTATGCTATATTTTTCCTACCATACATATTTGAGGACTTAAAAAATTATAAAAATTAAGGAGTCAGTTTGAATTTTATTAATTTAAAAAACCTTGAAAGCTTATTAAAACAACTGTTGATACTTATTACATAAGTCAAATTAGTTTCTCTTCACAAATGAAGTAATATATTGTTCTTTGTAATTTTCTTTTTACACCTGTGTTTTTGCCCTGGTTTATATTTTTGGGTAGTGGGGAACACAAAAGCATGTTCAGTTCCAACTGTGTGGTATAATTAAAACATGGAGAACATTTATGCCAGCTCAGGATTTCCTTCCTTCCCTTCCTTCTTTGTTCTTTTCTTAAGCTTTATTGATTCAATCATAAAAGTGGATTACTATGAAAACCTTTCTTACCATCTTAGGTATGAGGTTGGATATTCTAACTTACTTGCAATCTTAAAATGTGACTCCAGTAAATGCTTTTGCAACCTTTTTCAAATATTACGTTCAAAGAGAGAATGTTCTTACATCTTGGAACTACTAAAGACACTTTTAAAGTTTTGTTAATATTAAAATATTCAGGGGAAAATATTACATCAAAGTAAAAGCAATCATAGTATGATATGGAAAGATATGAGTAGTGAATGTAAAGTAAATCTTAAAAATGTGGTAATCCAGTTACACACTAGAAATTAGACAAAACAAGAATTTAAAAACATCAAAAAGAACTCCCAAATATGTGATGTGTAAGTACATCAAAAGTAGAGGATAAGTCAGTGTTCTTATTGATAAAGGTATAAAAGTGCTTTGGGGTATAAAGGAAATGATATCTTTGCCTAAAAGATTTGAAAGATTACACTTTAAAATTATTAGCACTTAAATATTAACTAGCATTGATATATTGACATATATAATATGTAATTGTTCCAAAACTAATGCAAAAATGTAGTCTTCTAGAGATTTGGGAAAAACTTTTGTTTAAAATACATAACTAGAAAAAATGGCAAAATTGAACACTTTTAAAAATATTTGAAATGATAGCAAAGATACAGTTTTAAAAGAATTAAATTAATATACACAAATTTAGTGAATGTAACCAAGAACCACGTAGCCCAGGTACTCTATGCTTCTACCATAACTTTCCTACCTTTTACCATGAGATTCACAATAAGTTACTTAAAAGGGAGCAATTAGTGCTCAGATATTACTTTCTAAATACCAACCCCTGCTGAAATGAACCAGTGTCCTTAGTGAAATGCCTGACTACAGATCTTTATCACGGAAATAGGAGACTGAGCTAAAATATCTTATTGTTCCAAAAAACAAAAACAAAAAATGTTCAAAGACTGGTGGGGCTATGCTAAAAAAAATACAATTTACTGAATAATAAAATAATATCTAATAAATGCAGACATGTGCCATGTTTCTGGAGTAAAGACTCAGACTAATCTATAAACTTTATGTAATTCCTATCACTATATAATTTTTTAAAATAATAAGACTAAATGATTTATAGTTTATGTGAAATCAAAAATGAGCACTTCAAAATATAGAGCTGTGATAACTTGGCATGAAGGGGGCAGGGGAATACATCCTATAAAACAATAACGATTTGAATAGTTTAGAGCTCACAGAAGAATTGAAAAAGAAAATGCAACAGAATATTCAGAAACTCATACTATAAATGTGGGAATTTAAATAAGAATTCTTGAGAGTTAATTATATGTGTAGGAATATTTCAATCCTATACTATTCAACTAATTCAAGATAGGTTATACATCCGCAACCCTTTGATGAAAATAGAGAAAAAATTTTAATATATATAGTAAATGAGTATATTAGAATATTTTGTTATTAAGTGAGAAATGTAGCAAAATTTAAGAAAAATGGGGTTTTATAGCAAACATAAGGGATTTAAAAATATTTTAGCCCTTTTATATATAATTCAAAGTATCACATGAATAATAGAATATATTGTTTTCTAAATAACAGGAATTTCTGTAGAGTTAAATATAATTTTTAAGAAGGTATCACAAAGTTGGAAGAATAAGCAGCCCCTTTTGACACAAATCCCCACTGGACACTGGAAGGATACACAGGCACAGTATGTGATTCCTTTGGAAATGATGTTGCTGAAATGGTCTGCAAGCAATCTATCCCATCTCTTCAGCTTTGGCAATTATGTTTCAAATAGTTGGGTTTTTTTTTCATCACTGGCCTTGTTTTGTTCTAATTGTTGATCTACTTACAGCTATTCTTCTGGCATTTGACTTTATAAATTTATTTTCCCAACTTTTCCTTGCTTAATGTTTCCAGCTAGCTAAAGTCAGAGGATCCACCAACTGTTAATTTGATAACATATATCCCTTGAAATAGACCTAGAAACACCCTCTACCAATTCACTACCACAAGTGACAATAGCAAATAGCTGAGCTCATACTCATAGTGGCCACACATATATCACAGTCTAGCTCTGGGTGGGCTTATTTTCCATGGAGGAAAATGTCCCATCTTAAGAGCTGCTAATTTTTATTAGAGGAAGTCATCCAGCCTATATGACTGGAATCTCTAAATTCACAGCCTCCAATTTCAAAGGGGCACTCGACATGCTACAGCAATCTCATTATACACTTCTATTGGTTTTCTATCTTCACCAATACTTAATACTTTCTCCTTTATCCCCAGTCTCTCCTGCTTCCTTTCCCATTCATGATCTAATTTTATATTTAATTTAGAAACAAATGTAACTAACACTAACTTCTTCATCCTCTTACTATACATATACATTATATTTATAATTCTCTGTCTTCTCTCCTATAATCATAGAAAAATATCCTTATGCCCATCAAAGTCTAAAGACTGCTTATTTTCTGAATCCTATCCTCCTTTCCTTTCCTAGGACTTTACCCTTTCATTTAACTATCCTCTTTTAACATCATTATCATTTCTCTCTCTTTTCTCATTCTCATTAATATACAGATATGATCCAGCAATTCTGATCTTATGGCAATTCCTTCCTTGAGCCCACATCTCCAATTTCTCTGCTCCTCTTAATATAAAATTATATGGAATGATTTGACCACTCAGCCTGTCTCTACTTCCTTAACTGCTTTTACTACCTAGCCACTCCATTTTTCTGTAGACCCACCAGTCTAGTTCTCAGGTTTTATATTCATCAACTCTTGGCGAGATTAAATGCTATTAAATACATCTTTCTCATTTAAACTATTTCTTGTTTTCAGTGACAAAAGTTCCATATTTTTTCTTTCATCTTTCTGGTTCCAACATCACACTTTACTCTGAGGCTTCTCCACCACTTTTTCACTTCTAAATGTTGGAATCTGTTTTGGATCCTCTTCTCTCTCTTCAACACTAAGTAATCTCATTTGTTTTTATGGCTTTAAATATTAAGTATGCCTTGATAATTCTCAAAATTATATCAATATCCCTGAACTCTCCCTTGAGGCACAGTACTTATATATTCAACTACCTACGTGTTATCTTTCCTTATGTAAGTAATAGGTATCTCAAATATAGAACATTTAAAATAGAATCATTTATCTATATCTCTAACATCCTCTTCCTCTAGTCCTTGCCATTATAGTAAATAACATCAAAATTTAATTAAAAAAACTTAGGCTATATGCCTGAGGTTTTCCTTTACTCCACATCAAATTTACCATAAAATTCTACTAAAATAACCTGCAAACAATAATGAAGCTTTTCCGAATTTCACCACATCTCTATGATAAATCTGGTTTAAGATATCTTTTTTCTCACTTGAGTCAGTATAATATTTTCATAACTGGTATGCCTGCTTCCATTTTGTCCTCTGCACTCTCAGCCTCAATTAATTTGACACAGGGAATCCAGGTTGTTCTCTATAAATAAGTGATCATGTCTTGCCTTAGCTTAAAACTCTGATGGCCTTTCTTTTATTCTTAAAGTTAGAAATCTTTACAGTGCCTTATAAATCCCCATGCAATTTGACTTCTACCTTCACTGCCAATCTCTTCTGTAGAATTCTTGCTAAGTGTATTCTATCCTTACTGTCCTCTTTACAGTTCTTCAAACATGCCAGGATTGTCCCTGGCGTATGACTTTTCTACAACTTAACACTCTATCGGAGATATTTTCTGCTAGATTATATGACTGATTGTAACTTGTCATTCAACAGGTCTCAGTTTAAATGCTGACTCTGATTGTTCATCATTGTCCTACTCTTTTAACTTAACTCCCTGCTTTATGTGCAGTAGTGTGAACATAAATGTTTAACAACCGAATTTTGAAAGAAAGAGGTGGGGGAGGGAGGAAGGAAGAAAGAAATGTGGAGAAAGAAAGAGAAAAGGAAAAAAGAGAAAGAAAGGGAGGATGGGATGGAGGTTGGAAGGGAGTAAGGAAGAGAGAGAAGGGAGGGAGGGAGAGAAAGGAAGGAGAGAAGAGAAAGAAAAGAAGGAAGGAGGGGGTAAGGAAGAAAGGAAGAAAGAAGAAAGGGAGGGAGGAAGAAAAGAAAGGGGTTCCGATTTATAGTATTTGCCAATTTTCATGGCATAAATATTCCCATGATGGCTAATTTCACCTACCACATGACTTCCTTGAATAAAGACTGGGAGGAAATGGACACAATTAGTTTCCACAGGCTGATGGAAGCCATCTCCGGCATACCACTGGACTATCTATTAAGAATTTTACCCACCTACTACCTTGATTTATGTTTTATCTAATAGCCATTACAGGTTAGACATAAAGTTTAGGGATCTTTTACCAGGCCCATGGTGAGATAAACATAGAAATGAGAGTATCAGAGGATTTTCTGATATTGCAAAACCATAATATCATTTTGAATTCTATAAATTTGTTTTCTAACTTAAAAACTTCATGTATTTACTGAAACTTTTGTAAATAATGGAAACAATTTTAACAAAAACAATAACAAAGAGTCAATCTACAGAAAGCATATTTATAAAATACAAATATCTTTTTTTTTTTTTTTTGGATAAATAGATCTCAAACCTAGAGGAGCGTAAAACTTCACCAGTACTATTCCAAATTTGAGGTAAAATGTTTTTCAAAGATGCACGTATTTGCCAATCTGAAATAAGATTTCTCCTCATACTGTGAACACAAAAGGCTATGCAAATAGAAAAAAAAAATTTCTTTAATTACAAAGATTTTGTGTTTCATAAATAAAATTTTGGAGTGTTGTAGCTGAAGGGTTGTTTTGTTTTAGTTTTTGTTTTTGTTTTTTTTTTTAGAAATTTTTTGTACAACTCTCTCGTTTTCCAGTTGAGAAAACAGACTTCTGGAGAGAAGTGCTGGTCTAAAATCCACTGCTTCATTAGGGCAGAACTAGCACTTACATTCAGGAACCCTAACTTACAACTCAAACCCTGCTGATGACATCAAGGGATGAAACTGCTCCTAGGCTATGGCTCTTCCTTATGCAGCTCCCTGAAAGCACTCATAGCATCTTGTGTTTGATTCAAAGAAATCCTTTCACTTTCTAAGGACAAGTCATTAACTCTTTGCCGAATATTTAACTGTCTTCCCTATTTCCCATATGGATTCAAAATGAGTTTCTTTTTCAGATATAAAGGAAAAAACTCCCTAATTTAACATTTGTCTTTAAGCAAAAACAGGCTTTTGAAGGTTATGTTTACCATTTATTAGCTATAAACTGTAGTAATTTCAACATGGAAAAATATGCTTAAATTAAACAAGAAGAAAATCTAGCTAACTACCAGGGAAAACTTAACAATCAAGGTAAAAAAACATTGAAATCAGATGATTGAGATGATCTCTAATTTATTCATAAAAAAACTATTCAGTTAGTACCATCTGTGTATATAGTGTTGAGGTTACATCATGATCTGTAATGATGCTTCCCTGTATTTACATCCTTGTGTAGTCTTATCCTCTTGAACTTGAACCTCTTACCTAAGCAACAGAATGTGGCAGAAGTGACAGGACACTGCTGGTTTGGGAGCTCTGGGCTTAAGCTTTAAGAAGCATCGGCAACATCTCAACTACTCTGAGACCTCAGTGCTGTGCAAAGCCCAACCTAGCCACATATACAGATCTCATGGAGGAGAACTAAGGCTCATACAACAGCTTTAGTTGAACTTCCAGCCAACAGTAAGTACCAACTTGGCTATTTTGCAAGTGAGGCCATCTAGGAGTTGAGCCTGGCATCAGTAAATTCAGCCCAATTGATGCCATGGTAAGGAGAGATGAACTGTCCCCACTGAGCCCTGCTCAGGTTATTGAACTGTGAGCATATAAATGAAATGATTGTTGTCTTAACCCATTAAATTTTGAGATATTTTGTTACACAGCAATAGATGATATGAGAAGTTTAAGACCTGGTACTTGATTTCCAAAACCCTCCTACCTAAAGGTAATAAAGAAGAAAATAGACCTGTAAAGATGCGCAGACATTCACCTACTTGAAGGTAGCCATACAGAGCTACATGACTACCTACTTTTTACGTCTAGGAGATTATAGTGTGTTAGACTGTGGAACACAAGAGAACACTTCTTACTTGATAGAAAAAGTGAAACTATTACTCTGCCTTTGTGATATATTCATACTCATTTTGCTAAAAACTGAAAGAAATTTGGTTCATGACGTTCAATTTCTTTTCTCATTTAAAATGAAAAACAATGCTAATACTTCATTATTGTCCTCAGAGGAGCCATAGTCCCTAACCTTTTAAATGCAGTTTGTGTTACATCTGGTATGCAATTCAAGGTATTTCATTCGAAAAATATTACCAGAGCTGACAAGGTCAATTTCTTCTGCATGGTTTTACTATGTAGCATTATAGATTTACTTTGGTTTAAAATCCAGTAATAATAATTAATTTATTGTTTAATATATTTGCTACTGCCATGATATAAGGTAATGGGCTTCATCTTCAGCAGGGTCGTAATTTCTGCCATACTCTCTCATAGCAAATTTAGATGTAGCATTTGACTATATTTTCCATCTGCTTCACAGATGAGTTTGCTTCTGGAAAAGGACATGCATTCAATTTAGTTTTTAGTAATCTGTGCCCCCATGAATTTTAATCAAATTCAGTTAACAGCAACAAAAGGTCCCTGTAAAGCACTATGTTGTTAACATCCATATATTACAATATGTATTTATGCTACGGAGTTTGGGGTAGAATTATTATTGTTTTTATTCTGGTATTTTGAATCTAGGTTTTATTGGAATATATATTTACAGAAAGATTTTACCTAGCCTAACCAAGAAATGTGTTTGATATATGGGGCACAGGGTATGCTTATTTATTTTAAATAATTTCTCAAAAAGCTCAAAGACTTCCCAACACTGTTTATTTGAAAAATGAAATTGCTGTTGTCACTCTCCTTGAGATATGGAAAATCTATCAAGCAGCTTATATATGGGCAATTTCAATTTTCTCAATTTACATTTCTTTTCCCCTGAAGATATGTAAGATAAAAATATTTTTTACTAAACTTTAATCTGAGTTTTGGTCTTCAGTCTATTTTTTGTCCTTTGTTCTCTTTCAAAGAACTCAAATTTATAGATCATACTCAAATTTAAACAATATTTTCCATTAACATCTTCCCCCAAAATTTATATTGAAAGCCACGATATGGAATGGTAACTCTATAAAGAAGCACTGATATTGAAATAGATCTTTGGTATAAGTTGTAAAATAAAATCAATACTAAAGATGGCATGTTCCCACAACAGGAATATCTGGACTATTCTAGAGAATAACGTGGTAGTTTGATAAGCTAAAATCTGTCTACATTTCCCATTGGGATGCAGTTGTGCTATGATTCTGTGAAAGTCCACATATCTGAAGTAGGTCTAGAAAAAAATATTAACTAGAAAGCCTCAGTAAGTCTCTTTGTTTTTAGGGTTGGGATATTA
Source organism: Eidolon dupreanum (assembly GCA_028627145.1). Taxonomy (NCBI): domain Eukaryota; kingdom Metazoa; phylum Chordata; class Mammalia; order Chiroptera; family Pteropodidae; genus Eidolon; species Eidolon dupreanum. Next base: position 36,121,553 of record CM053514.1, read on the forward strand.
TCTACAAAGTAGACAGTCCACAGATAGATTCTTAGTCTCATCTTTGATAAGCTGGACAAAAGTGCCAGGCAGAAACTTGGGGGAGAGAGTATGTATCATTGAGACCCAAAGATTAAAACCTCATTTCTTATTAAGTTTTATAAAATTAAGGTTTAGAGTTCATTCTGAGATTAAACATTCATTATTACAGTCATTAAAAAATATAAAGGGATAGTGGAAAATATAAAAGATGAAAGAAATATAAATGTTCTTAAGAAATATTTTATAATTTTTTTCTTAATACCACTAGAATCTGAATGATTTTTCTAGAGAAGAAAATAGTAAAGCATAAGTGGTTCATACTCAGTTCATGATAGAAAATATTTTCTAATGGTATATATGCTAATTCTTTCATTTGTATTTCTTAATTTCTGGCATTTTTTTGTCTTCTACATTTCTATTGTCATGTATAAAAATGACAATTGTATATAAAGTGGATGTAATATGCCTATTTTTTGAATCAGATATGATTATCTTCCTAGCTAATAGATTTAGAAGCAAATATTTATTTAATTTTGTTAATTTACAACTCTTAAAAATCATCTTAATTTTACAAATAATATTTGAAAATTTGTAATTTTTCCTTGACTTCATAAATACAGAATTTAAAAGTCATATACAGATTAAGTATTTTTATTATATTAGTAGAGTTGATACACTAAATGACCTCCTGATTAAAAGGAATGTTTAATAAAATATTTTAAAAGTCTTTTAAAAGGCAATGTTGAACTACAAAGATATTAAAAAACTAACTCATTCTAAAGTCATCTGCTAAAACTGATCTCGAATTTTACTTTTGCTGCCAAGATATAAGGGAAAAAAGAGATAATCCAAGAAATACCCTTTCCAGAGTGGAGAATCTGAAAGAAGACAATCTTACTCCTAAACTGGGACACTAAAAGACTACACATAACTTTACGTAAAAAGGGCTTAGAAATAAGCCTGCTTCTTTAAGAATTTAAGTGCTAAATGCAGATTTAAAACAAAATAAAACTCCTCTGGTAATTTAGAACCACAAGCCGGTCCTCAAATGGAATATCATTATTTGAGTGGTCTAAAGACAAAAGCAACCAAACAAACAAAAAGCAAAAACACAACTAACTCAAGCTGAGATTTTAGCTTACAGTATTTCCAATTTATGTTGCAGAAGCCTGTCTTCAAGCCAGGTTTGAAAGAGTCTTCAGAGAAAGAAATTCCAAAGAATATGAATTTCCAGTGAAACTCATGAACCAAAAGAGAAACAAGGCATTAATTTTTAGAGCCAAAAGGGGAAACAAAAACCAAGCAGCTTAATCAAAATGTAAAAGTTATTAGATATTTGAATATCAAACATAGTTTAAGTTAGTAAAGAAGAGGAAAAGACACCAAACACTCATTATACTCAGATGATATGATTTTCAACTAAGAAACACAGGAAAACCTGCAGATTAATTATTAGAACTATTAAAAGAATTTACCATTATTGTCAACAACAAAATTATTTAAAAAACAATTGCATTTTTCACAAAACAAAGTTTAAAAGTATTATTTACAAAAGTATCAAAATACAAAACAGAAATAAATATAATAAAAGTCTTTGCAATGAAAAAGGCTAAATGTTCAAATACAGTGAAAAGACATACATAATTGGATAATTTTATCATGTTCATGGACTGGAAGATGTAATATTTTAAAGATACCAATGCCCTCAACTTGATCTATAGATTTAATACCATTAAAATTTAAAAGATTTTGTTTGTTTGCCTTGGATTTTGACAAGCTAAACTGTCAAATTCTAAAACTAATGTAAAATAATAAAGGACCACATATAGCTAAGACATTTCTGAGGAAGAATGAGTTAGGGGTACAGCATAAAGTGTCAAGAAACAACTCATGTTCTTATGACAGGTGTGGCTTTAAGGATAGTGGGGAAAGATGGAGTTTCAATAAATAGTGATAGGATATTTGCTTTTCCATGAGACTGAGTTCTTACCTCAAATCACATGCAAATAAATTCTAGGTCATTGTAGCAAAATAAAAAGGCAACCTATTGAATGGAAGAAAATATTTACAAATTACATATCTGATATAGGGTTAATATCCAAAATACATAAAGAATTCATACAACTTAATAGTAAAAAAAACAAAACCCAAACAATCTGATTGGAAATGGGGAGATCTGAATAGACATTTTTACAATGATGATTGGTACAGCCACCATAGAGAACAGTATGGAGGTTCTGCAATAAATTAAAAATAGACTACTATATGATTCAGCAATTTCACTTCAGGGTATTATCTGAAGAAAACATAAACACCAACCAGAAAAGATATAAGCAAGACCATGTTCATTGCAGTATTATTTTTAATAACCACAAAGTGAACAATTATTCAGCCATAAAAAAGTGAAATTTTGCCATTTGCAACAATGTAGATGGACCTTGAGGGCATTATGAAATAGTCTACCAGAGAAAGGCAAATAACTAACTGTATGATCTTGCTTAAATGTGGAATATAAATAAATAAATAAATAAATAAATAAATAAATAAATAAATAAATAACACAAAAAATCAAGCTCATAGATAGAAAAGAGATTAGTGGTTGCCAGAGGTAGGAGTGCTAAGACAAATGAGTGTAGAGGGTCAAAAAGTACAAACTTCCAATAATACAATAAATGTCATGGGATATAATATATAGCATGGGACATAATATATAGCATGGGATATAATATATAGCATGGTAACTATAGTTAATACTGTATTGCATATTGAAAGTTGCTAAGAGAATGGATCTTAAAAGTTCTCATCATAAAAAAAATATTTTTTGTAACTATGTAAGGTGATAGATGTTACTTAGACTTTTGGTGGTCATAATTTTACAATGTATACTAAGGAATTATTAAGTTATACACCTGAAACTAATAATATGTTATGTGACAAGTATATGGCAATTAAAAAAAATAAATTTTAAAAGCGTCAAAAATATAAAAGTTTAGAGACAATAGAAAATGACAATTATGAACATGAGATACTGAAAGATTGTTTATGGTATGCAAAATAAGCTCAAATAATAAAAAAGTCATTTACAAGTATAACCACCATAAAAACTTCAATTTGTTAAAAGACAAAAAAGTATGAAAATAAATCCTACAAGATACTGAAATTTCTAAAGATTATTATCAAAACATATAAAGAACATATACAATCTATAAGAAAAGCCAAGCAATATTTGGTAGATGCTCTTTATTGGCTCATTCAACCCCCATTACTCTATTTGCGTTTCTTCCTGTAACTCAGTGAGTATCAAACTAAGAGCTATGTTTACTAGATGCTAAGTTTTCTGAATGCCAATTAGGTCCTGCCAATTACAGGAATTCACATGGAATTTGGTCAGCAGAGGCTTTTTAATGTTCTTTTTGGCCATTTTCCTCTGACAAATCAAATAGATGGAGATGTACATTATTTTTTTTCTCCTTTGGATAGCCCCATAGTAGCTTATTGTAAATTCATTTTTGCCTGTCAGATAAACATTTTAGCACCCTACGTTGACTGAAGAGTAATACTGACTAGAAGTTTCATCACCAAAAGGATTTATTTATTTAGGAAAAAGAAAAGCTATTGTCTTTTGTTTTTGACCTCTTTCACTTACCATAATGTTTTTGAAATTCGCTCATGTTACTATGTGTATCAAAAGTTTCTTTTTGGCCTTGCAGCTCTACCATCACTAACATAGCTTTCTGGGCTCTCAGGAGCTTGCCACCAGTGTCCCTGCTTCCAGCATCCTCCAAAGTCGTAACATCATCAAGATGGTGACATAGGTTGTTCCTGACTTCAAAAGATCAACCGGCAACTAGCTACAGACAAAACACCACTGAGAAACTCCTAGAACCTAGGGGTGTGGCTGAAGCAGCCCCCTGGACCACAGAGGCTGAGGACCCCATTAAACAGGTGAAAGGAGAGCCTATACTCTGACCACATTGCCCGCCCCCACATGCCCAGCTCCCACATTCCTCTCTCCCCTACATGCCTGAGCAGCACCACCTCAGAGTTCTGTGCCTACAGTTTCTCAGGAAGCAAAGAGAACGCAAGGTGGACATACATCTAGCTTTCTCAGCCTTGTAGGACCGCTTCCTGGGAGGTCTATGCAGGTCTTGGTCTTGCCCTTCTCTCTCCTACTCCCCTTCCACACCCGCTCCCACCACCTATCAATAGGAGAATTTATGTGCTCAACCACTGGGGAGCAGATAGATACACATGAAGGGGATGCCAAGCTTGTAGCCCTCATACCTCCACAGTCTGCATGGCTACTTACAGTGGTGGAGCAGAAATCCCAGCCAGTGAATCTGCTGGTTTTCCTGTCTGGTGGGGGAGCTCCATTGCCTGGTCTGCATGATTTGGGTCTCCAGGCAAAGATTTATACCAGCCGGTTTACTGCCCCAGCTCCAGGGAAGCAAATTCTCAGCCTCCAATCCTGCTCATACACGAAGTCTGGCCAGAGAAGTTGAGTAGTCACAGAGCAAATCCCATAGTGTTGCTCTGCAGGGAGTCAAGCCAGCAGCTCTGCCCAATAGTTACTCATAGTCATTGGCCTCACATAACCAGAGAGCCTGCATATTGACTCTGGACACTCTCAGAACACAGCTCACAGTACCACCCAACCTACAGCCCAGTCTTCAACCCCACCTAGGGGCTATATTCACAGCCATTCTATTATTAAATATTTATCAAAGAAAAATGAAAGCATAAGCTTCACAAATATTTGTACATTAGTGTTCATAACAGCTTATTTCTCCTTGTAAATGCTCCAAACTAGAAACAGCTCAATTATCCACTAACTGATGAATGGGCTTACGAATTGAGGTGTATCCATAAAGTGGATTAATAGTCAATAATGAAAAACAAAAATAAATGATCAAGAGCTGTGAAGGAACTGAGATTTTACTCTATTTGCCAGCTAATAAGTTAATTTGGCACAATTTTATGGAAGCAAACAGAAGGCATGAGTCTCCTGGGTCAGAGACAAAGGACTTAACTCATACACAGCAATAGCAGTAGCATGGGTTCCCTGAGTCCCAGTTCCAACAGGGCAATGTGAAGAGGGCACATGTAATGCACTATGTTACAGGAAAAGGAATTCAAGCTTAAGAATTCAAATATTTTATACTAGGCAATAAATTCACTTAACCTTTGTTCTGTAGGAAGACAACACCTTTATCATATCTGTCCTTTGCTCTGAAGGGAGACACTCTTGTCTTCTAAGTCTTTTCTCTATACAAATATCCCTGCAAAAATAATTCATAACAAAGGCAGTCAGTGATTCTCTTCATAAGACATGAAGAAACCATGCAAGAAACATGACAGAGCCATGAAAGATTGCCTGCCAATAGTAATAACATAGGTAAATCTTGAAATAAGTGTGCTGAGTGAATAAAGGCAGGCAAAAAAAGATACATAGTATATCTTTACACTTGTTTAAAATTATAAAAAATGAAAACTAATATATGGAATGAGAATGTAGGTCAATGGTTGCCTGGGAATAAAGAAGGAGGGCAAGAAGGGATTAAAACAGGCTTTTGTGGGTGAAAAATATGATGATTATACCTTAATTTGGTGAGGAATTCACAGGCATATACATATGTCAAAACATAAAATTATACTGTGTAAATTAGTAGCTTATTGTATGTAAATTTTACCTCAATAAAACTGTAAAAATAGAACTCATTTGTCCTCTCTAATTCTTTTTTAATACTTATAAAAAGAAGAAACTCCTTTCAGCTCTAAAATTGTTTTCAATCTATTAGCAAATTGCATATTGAATTGACAAATGGCATGAATCTGCTCATTGCTTGCTCATAATTCAGTAAATTATCTCTTCACTCAGTTAATACATGGATTTTCAAAAAATTTAAATTTTTAGTGAGCACGGAGGCTGAGAATTTAGTGAAATTAGAGATCATAATTCATAATGGAATTTCTGAATTATAATCTGCATTTACCTCAAGCGTCTTATATCCCTTTGTCCCGATGTTATAGTCTGTAAGCTAATTTTGAGAAATTCAAGAAAAAAATCTGGTCTCAAGGTAAGTAATGGAAACATAGTTGAGGAAGCATACTTAATTACATTAAAGTAGATAAAAATAATTTTAGAATTAACACTATCTTAAAAATTAAGTCCAAAGCCCTCATTTTACAGTTTAGAAAATCAAGACCTAAAGAACTGATATTTGCTGAAGGGAAAGTAACTTTGGCAGTGACAGAGCAAGAGTTAGAGCTCAAAAGTCCTGATTCCTAGGTCAATATTTTTCCATCAGACAAACTTTCTACTTCTAGTAATCATACAATTTATTTCTTTGGTTTTAGGAATGCATTCTTCCAGATTTCTCCCTAAATTGAAAAGGAGGCAATTATATAGTTTGAGTAAAATACCCCTCATATATTATTTTGTAAAATCAATTCAGGCAGTGTAAAGAATAACTTATTTTTCTACCTAAATAGCAATTGAGATCGATGTCTTCTCCCAGTAGCTTATTTTTCAGACACTAATTGTGAGCAAAGTGAGCAAGATTAAAGTGGACCTAAAAAACAGTTAGTAATTAAGTAGTTAACTTGTCTTCCAATCTTTTTTTCTTTTTTCTTTTTTTTTTTGAATGTTTTCTTAACAATTTAAGAAACATCATTGACAAGCCACACAATTTTTCTTGCAGGATACATTGCCTAATAATATATGTACACACACACATATACACATACAAAAGTTAAAAAACATTTGGATTTTGATAGCTCTACAAATTACTTTACATTTTAAGCAGAAAGATTACTTATTGGAAGGCTTTAGTTTGGCATGCTTTTTCTTAAAACAACAAGCATTACAGTGTTAAGTGGACCTTAACAGATGGAGCAGATGGAGCAGTGACAGAAGCAATAAGAGAAAACAGGAGGGAAAGCCAAAGGGTCCTGGAGGCAGGAAAGAAACACTGATGACTATTTTGGGTTTGATATTCTTTATTGTATTTTTATCAACTTTAATTTACACACTTAACTTACAACTCAACTCAGAGTTTTGTCAGAAAGTACCAACATAGATTAAAAACTCACCTTTACCTTATTAAGGGGGCCTAATTGTTTTACAGTCTAATGTTAGAAGAGCCTGAAGCAAGATTAATCAGCTTGTTAAGGGTTTTAAGACAAGGTTTTGGGGACTTATAATAAAATAGCATGTTCATTATTATTTAGAGAATTCTGAAGTACACCATCTTCTCTCTGCAGTATTTGCAGTATAGGTATTTTATGTCTGGAACTCATTCCTTTATATACTGTCTCATCCTCTTAGCCATTTATTTGTTCTAACTGGGGAACACACTTTGCATGTTGGAATAAAAGTCTAGACACACTAATATTTGCTGTTATTTAATCTCTGTGGAGAATACCAGAGACAAACATGAATCTCAGATAGAAATAAAATCCATAGGGAGAGAATTGTTCTGATGTTAAAGATGTACAAATTAATTTGAATTAAATTATTAGATAACAAAAAATAATTGCAAAATCATTAATCAGTGTATAGAACTTTCTTTTTTGGTTTATTTACATTTTGTTTATTTTTGCTTTATATTCTGGGCAGCAAAACAAACTGACTGGAAAGATAAATTTTAGTCTGTCCTTCACCATTCAAAAATTATTACCATGATTAATTTTTTAAAACTAGTCAAATTGTCACCACCAGCATATACCAGGAGCCAGAAATTTCAGATTTTATTCCAGTGTTGGCAATGACGCTGTGTGTCTGAGCTGTGCATTTTCATCTGTACTCAAAAAAAAAAAAAATTCATTGTCTTTTTTTCCCCGTTTTTACATAGAAGTATATTTTGGTTTGATGACACACTACCTATAAAGTACCTAGGGTAGATGAAAAATGCAGGACAAGAATGACAAAGTAACCTCTGACAATGATGACTAAAAAATGAGAATGGGAGAATTCTAACAATTCAAGGAGGATTCATTAACTCAAACAATTCCGAAAAAGGAAGAAGACCTTCTTTAAGTATGCAGAGCAATTTAAGAATTGTAAAGCCAATGGTGACCAAAGCAGCTTATCACACTACTACTAAAAGTTTTAATATAAGCATGATTTATTGTTCTGAATCAAGTTTTACATGTAGCTCTTTAAAAGTGGTTAATTTACCAGATTGTCCATTAGACTCATTGTCACATTGCGAAGAGCGGAAGGAAGTGAAGGAATGGGGCAGAGACTGGGTAAGGTTTGAAGCTAGCATCTGCACAGAGCTGTCTCTGCATCAAGAATGGTGATGTGGTAAATGAATGCACACAAATACAGTCAAATGACCTTTGGCACGAGAACAAAGATGATACCATGGAGAAAGGACAGTCATTTCAACAAATGGTGCTGGAACAATTAGACATTTATATGTAAAAATAAATAAATAAATACAACATCTTATACTTCACAAAAATTAACTGAAAATGGATCAATGTAATATTCAAAATTATAAATCTAAAAATGATGATTTGAATGGAAGCAGAAACAAGGCAAAGGAACACATAAAAATAGGTGTAGGGACATGAAGGACCAAGTTTATTGGCATAAGCAATGTAGTAGAGTATGAAGGGAAGGAATTTAGATTCAAGGGACTTGAGAGTGAATGTAGCTCTAACACTTATAAAACGACATTGAGGAGCTTTGTATTTATGTAAATCCATAGATATTATCATTATTTGCCTTGAGGCTCTGCCTTTTAGTGAATGAAAAATATTTATTCTGAATTAAAAGAATAGAATAATGCTGACATGAAATTAATTTGTAAGTCAAAATCTGGTTTCTGTTTCTAATCTACTGATATGTAGGTGGATCAAAGTTTGAACATAGCTAACAAAGACTGCGTGAAACATCAGAATGCCTTGATCATTTCAATTCATTAAACAAAACGCAACTTTTTTTTCAACACCAATATGTACTTAGCATCATTACAGAGAAAGAACAATTGTATTTCTATATCTTATTCCTACTGGAAATAATCATTGCAAATAAAGATGCTTCTTTACATGCAGATGAGACATTTCTTTAAAAGCTTGTCCATTAAACATGTCATTTATAGAATTATTTATTCTAATAAAACTTTTCTTTAAATGAAAGAAGGCTATAAAATCTTTTGATTATATTCAGTTTATTAATTGTGGTTAATTTTCCATTCTGACTACTTCTACTTTCTGGAAACAAAAAATAAATGTTTCTCTATATCAATTTAGAGCACAGAAGAAAAGCTTAGTTGACAATGTTGATTCTTCCAAAATTTTTCCCAGAAGCATAATTTAGACATTCTAATATTAATTTTTCCAGGCCAAGTTACACAATAATGCTACTAAATACAAAAAGGTTGCACTAAGTGCTATAATAATATTTTAAGGAGTTCATAAGTCATTGTCATGCCTGGTTTATTACATATATTAATTCAAGATTATGTTATCCACATGGGAAACTCAGTCACTTTTAACCTATGTTCCTGATTCAGCTGTTAAGGTCACACTGACCAAGCCAACAGACCCTTCATTGATACTTTATGAGATCCCAAATATCAAAGCTACGTCTAACAAAGTAGTAAAAATTAATAATGTTAACACCAAGAATTACTTTTTTTTATTAAGTAAGCACTTAATACTTACTTTGTGTCAGTACTTTTTAAGTGCTGGCAGATGAGTATCTGAGATATAAAGAAGAATTAAACACTAACCTTACCCTTAAAGTTTTAAAGTTATTTTGTTTGTTTGTTTGCTTTTAGAGGCTAATGGGTAGGAAGCACATATTTACTATATAGTTTAAGAGCAACAGGCATGCTTTGCACAAGGGCACACTATTGGGGCGGCAGATGCCGCCTCATTGGATAAGTTGTGTTGAGAAGTAGGCTTAAAGCATACTTAAAATAGGTAAGGCTTGTCCTGCAAACCATTGTTCTACTCTTTGCTTTTATGAGTTTAACTTTTTTAGATTCCACATTTAGGCTAGAGGGAGGGGGAAATGAGGAGATGTTGGACAAAGTTTCAGTTATGTATAATAAATACTCAAGAACTAATGCACAGCAGGGTGAATATAGTTAATAATCCTATTTGTATACTTGAAATTTGCTAACAGAGTTGATTTTAAGTGTTGTCAACCCAGGAATAACAACAAAATAAAACACATAACTATGTGAGGTGATGGAGATTGTAATTAGCTTGATTGTGGTAATTACTTCACTATATATATATATATATATATATATATATATATATATATATATATTAAAACATCACATTGTAGGCCTTACATATAATTTTTGATTGTCAATTATTCTTTAGTGAAGCTGAAAATTTTGAAAAATTTTAAATGGAAACAAAAAAGTACTTAAAAAATATCTATACGTTACAGATGAAAACAACTGAGATGGAAAAATTAAGAAACTTTCTTAAGTGTAGACAACTAGTAAAGAGTAAATCTCGTGCGTGCTAACTCATTCTGCAAACCCACCTGCAAATGCATTTTTCTGTTGAATACTCAGCCATGCCTTTGAAAAACCAAAGATCCCAATATTTCTCACATCAAATGAGATTAGAGCAGTGGAGGAGTAGTGAAATCTTATTTGTGCATTCCTCCTCTCCTAGTCTTGTAATTAACACACTGGCTTCTCATCACTTGAAAAATGTAGCAATGTGCTGAATAAACAAAAAATAAGGGTATTACAAGCAGAGGCTGAACTTTTTGTTGGTTTATTTGCTTTTGTGTATGCTGCTTCTGCTCTTTTTTGATGTCTGTTGATGAAAGAAAAGTGCATTTATGGTCTACAGAGAAATTATAAGCATCAATAAAAAACTTAACTCTAAGACAGACTTAGGTCTTGTTTCTACTCTGTTAAGGTAACTAACAATTATTCTGAACTGTTAAAAAAAATTGTGATACAAATATATTTTTCTTCCAGCACCCTCGAAAGGCAATAGACTCATGAAAAACAAAAGTGTGGGCTGATACATTTTATACTAATATATAAGATTTATTAAATGCCATGGGCACTAATGTTATTAAGGGAAATAAAAAGTACTGAAATGCAACCCTTTTGTAAAAGCAGAGAAAATAAATAGCTCTTCAAAGTACAATTTAGAATCTTTATTTATTAAATCAATAAAATAAATGGAAAACAAACAGTGATGTATATTCATTAATACCATGGAACAAACTAGACATTGAGATTTATATTTAAATCTAATTTAATGATAAATATTTTATTCTTATCATCAACATGGTAGGTTTATTTTAAATTACAAATTACTCTTTTATGATATTTGATATTTTTGCAGTGAGGGTTTTGATATATTTTTTAAAATATTAATTTAAAAAAAAGTCATTGAAAACCCACACAAAACTCTGTTTATAATTAGATGACACAACACAGAGCATGAGGAATATTCACCTTTTCATCTACTGATTTGGCATGTTAGAATGCATACATTCTTCCTCAAAGGTAGTACATCCCTGTTTTCTTCTGTGCTATCTTGTTTCGGAATGACATATCAAATGGCCTATTTTAAGATAGGGCTTGCAATCTTCACTCTCTTTTGTATAGAAAGCACTTTGTGTTCCACAGTAACATAAAAGTATCGTAAATCTGCAAGATAACAATGTGGGTTATTTCTTAAATTATTATCATAAAATTTAAAACTTACTCCCAGGATTAGACCTCATTTAATCTAATACCCTCAGTTTATAGAAGAAACTGAGACCCAAAAGGAACAAATTATTTCCCCCAAGTCATAAATCTAAATACTGGTATGGTTAGGATTAGATTTAAAGCTCTGAGCTTTTTCCTCAAAGATGACTTTTCTGAATTAATTATTTAAAATTTTACTTGTTTTTTATTTTCAGAATATAAAAATGTGACATAAAAGTATATTATCTAAATAATATAGTGTAGAAATAAGTACCTAATAAATTCAAAACACATTTGTACGTTTTTCATATTTCTATCTCACCTGCTCACTAGTTAAATGACATACATATTTATGAGGAACAAAGTCCGTAATCCTCTGGAAAATATTAAAAAATAGGATTGTTTTTATTGTTACTGAGTTTAAGAATTAAATAATATTTGAGAAACTTTAAAATACTAAAATATGTATACTACATTTAAGATGGTTAAATGCTGAGAGCTCTTAGAACAAACTGATCAGAGTTTGTTTTTTTAGGGAAAGTTTCCTTAAGTAAGGAGGTTCTCATAATATGATCCTTGAACCAACAACATTAGTATCACCTGCAACTTGTTAGGAAAACACCTCTGGGTTCCACCTGAGACCTATGGAATCAGGAAGTTAAGTGTGGAGCTATGCAAGCTGTTTGAACAAGCCCCCAAGGGATTCTGAAGTAAACTCAAGTCTGGGAATGACTGATCATTTGATGAGTTGGAGTCACACTTTTGAAAAGATCATGAATTATGAAGCCCCTGATAGATGCTGAAGGCAGAAAATCACCTTTTTAAAGAATAAGTACATTTCGCTCATTCACTACTGGGACTATCTAGAGAGAAAACCACAAGCCCCAAACTTAGCTAAAGCCCATGATACTAAATCTAGATTTAATAACTGACCTAATTGCTACTTGAACTTCTCCCAGAGATAAAATCTTATTCAATCAATATGGGATTTTCTGGTCAGTACCAAGGAGGTAGTCTATCACTTGAGCTCTCTCTATTTCCTACCCCGCCCCACATAGAAAAAAGGGGCAATCTACATGATAAAAACCGCTGCTGTTCCCTCCCATCCCCAACAACAACAAAAAATCTTGGTCTAAAATTAATCCCTTCTTTTCTTTTGTTAATAGCTCCCTTGCCCCACTCTTCTTCCTAAAATACTTTCTATTTGTATAACACCTCTAAGAGTCCTTTTATTTGCTAAATTGGATATCGTCCAATTCCTTAATCGCCTAATAAAGTCAATTAGATCTTCAATTTACTTGGTTGAATTTTGTTCTTTAACAGATTAATAGCAGGGACATATGTATTTAGAATTACTAGGAATGACACTTCAGTAACTATCAATAGAAAATGAAGTATTTAGTTTGAGGAAAAAATTAAATAATTTAAAAAATATTTTAAATGTTTCTGTTTCTGAAAATTCTGCTTTGAAAGAATTATTTCAAATTTGAAATAGTTTGTGCCGAATAGAGATTATATAGGAGGGTGTATCTCATTCAAAACTCAATTAGGTATCCGCCCTTCCTTATACTCTAAAATATACATAAGAGAAAAAGAAATTCAAAAGAATTTTCAAAAACACACAAAATAGTACATTTATGGCAATGTCTGGAGAATCATAGAGATTCATTATTTTCTGCACATTTTACATCAACTTTTATAGAATTAAACTATAAATATTTTTTAATCACTGATATTTATGAAACATTAAAAGATTGTCTTTGGCATGTATCATATTTGTCATAGTATTTTAAAGATAAAATAGAGAGTAATCTACATTAGAAAGATTAAAATAACACTTCCAATTAACCAGAAAATTTAATATACTGGAACACTAAGTTTGGAAGGAAAGGATTTTTATTATATAAAATGTAGTGTGCATTATGAATTTTAATGTTCTCTAATATTTTTTCTATTTATATTCACATGAGTAACCACATCATGGTACTTTTAACAGTTGGAGCACACAAAAAGCAATTAGCTCTTACCAGAATGAGATGAACCATATGTTTGATTTAATTAGTTATCTTTGTTTCTGAAATGCTTTTCCTAACTCCTTTGTCATAGTTTTGTCACACTCCAGTTCTTCTGCCACTCCTTCATAGCCCTTCACACAGCTGAAGAAATATATTTTAATAAAATCCAGCTTAAATACCACCTTTAATATGTTTCCTCTGAAAACATAATTAAACCTAGTTATTCACAAATTTGCTATGTAATTTTTGGTTAAATATAAACATTCAAGAATATTTAGTTCCAATTTGCTTGGGCAACAGTATATTTTCCAAATTACATGTTTGCGCATATATAAATTAAAAAGTTTTAAAATTTAAAAAGGAAAACACTTAAACCAAATCATTTTCTTAATGATAAACAATATTAACTGGCAATCTAGCTCTAAAATTTTCATTAGTTCACTACATATTTTTAAATCATGGGGACAAACTCATGAATGAATCTAGGTTTGAAGAGTCTTCTGTGAAGAAATATTTGGAGGGATCCTAGACTTCCAGATCATTCTGTTTTCTCCACTCCCTGGCTTTGGGACTTTGGGGGAAATGAGTTAATATCTAAACTGTGGTTTCTTTATCTGTAAAATGAGAGAATGATAGTATCCTCATTGCTTGACTGAGACAGAAGGGCAACTTTCTGCTATTGAGTTAGTCAGAAAGGTCAGCTGCTGGAGCCTGATAAATTTTGCAAGAATATTCGCCCCAGGATACCGCTAGGCCACATCAAGGAGCCATGGAGGCAAACCACAAAGATCACCATACAGGGAAGAAGAGAATTTCCTTATCACGGCCCAAGAGTGTTCCTAAGGTAACTTTTCCTTAGTTTTAATATACATAGTAGGTTGACTGGTACAATGTATCTTCTGTAAATGTCAGCTACTTTTCAAATAATCTAATCAATATAAGTTAATTTATCATAATTTTAAGAAAAGATTCTAGAGATCAGGGAATACTTGGTTGTCACAGCTGGATGCGGAGTAGCTGCTGTTACCTGGTGGGTAGAACGATACTTAGCTTCCTAAAATGTACAAAACAGCCTCACTACGAAGAATAACTCGACTTCAAATGTCAACAGGGCTGAAATTGAGTAACCCTGTAGTATAACATTGCCACGACCTGCATTGCTAGAGGGTTAACATACCTGAGGGGGGCGACGGAAGGATTGAGAACAACACAGAGACAGTATATACAAAAGCTGGGGCTAGGTGGGACACTGCACTTTGTTGAGATACAGTGACTCGGAGGTAAGCTCAGTGCATTTTACTTTTGAAGGTCAAGGAAGGAGTGGGAGTCTTCTTCTCAGGACTTGAATCTTGCTGGCAACAATAATTTCCCAAGGCCTGTCTATACCCGATTATCTATGCTAAACTAGAAGCAGCTGTTCTGTTAACTGTTTTGCTTCTCTGTCCTTGGCAGATTGCTACACAGCCAAGCATGGCTTTGCCAATGCTTCGATCAGGTTCGGCTCAGATCTGGCTCTCTACGTGACTTGATACTAAGCCCTACACTGTGTTTTTTGAAAGCTCTTTTTGAGTTTAGTAATATATTGTTTGATAACTGGTAACTGAATTCCAATAACTGTAATTCTGTTGAACAACTTACTATATGTCAGTTTTTTTGATGCTTTCTCTCAATAACCTAATGCCTACCTAATGCCTCAAAATGGTTTGATCATCATTAAAAATTTAAATTTTGATTCTACTGTTTGGAACAGATTTGAGTTCTAATCTGTATATTTCTAAAAATGAATTCTCAATTTCCCTCCCTAGAAGGACAGAATATTATAGCCGAAATATGTATTCATTATAAAAATAATTCTGAGTATATATATTTTTCTAATGATAATTTAATATAATAGAGGGGAAAGGTCACTAAAAGAATGCTCAAAACCTCTCTTCCTCTCATAGGACACAATCTTTTAGCAAATTCTGTAGTCTCTATCTCCAGAATCTGACCACTTTTTATAACTACCACAGTCACCACCTTGGTCCAAGTCACCATCATTTCTTACCACCAACTTCTACTCTTTCTCCCTATACAACCTCCCACAGGGAGATTTACTTGCAATCTTTCTTTTTACATCATATAAAAGAAAGTAAGTTTCACCTCTGCTAAAACTTTTGAATTGTATCTTATCTCACGTAGAGCAGAGAAGAGAAGTGGAAAGTGTCGACAATAAACTCCTCTACCTCGTCTTTTACCACTTTCTTTCTCCCTCACTCTGCTCCAGCCACACTGCCTCCTAGCTGTTAATGGAATACTTCACCTAAGGTAGGCATCAGGAACTTTGGACTTTGCCCATCACACTCTTTCTCCTGACATTCTCATTATTCTCTCCCTCCCTCCTTTGCCTGTGTATTACCTTCTCAGTGAGGCCTTCCAAAGCCATCTATGAAGATTGCAATTCCAAACGCATGATCTATTCTGCTTTTTCCCACTAGCAACCTCAATCCTGATTTACTGCCTTATTTTTCCATAGCAATTATTATCATCTGACATATAATCTTATTAATTTTTGATTTTCTCTTTAAATTAAAAGGTAAACTGCTTTAAGGCAAGAATTCTTTTTTTTCTACTTTGTTTATTGTTTTTATTTTTCTCTCTGGTGCCTAGAACAATGTTCAGTACACAGTGGGAGAAAATCAGTAAATAAAGAGAATCACAATAGAAGAGTTTAAAGAATGATATCTTTAATGTAGTAATTTTACTGTAAAGAGAACTGCATTATTGAACACTATTCTCTTCTCAAGAGCAGCACTATTAATAGAAATTTAATCTAATGCATTGTTTTTAATATTCTAATAGTATTTAAAAAAGGTAAAAAGTAATAAATGTAAAAGTAATTAATATATATATATATATATAAACATATATTTTGTTTGACCCCATATGTGAATAGTATTATCTTCTGTGCCTTAACACCTACAGACATCTCAATTTAGATAAGCCACATTCAAGTGCTCGATAGACACATGTGGCTGATGGCTTCACGCTGGACTCTAGAATAATAGATAAACATTATTCAGGGGCCCTAAGCTTATGTCCACAAGTGGAGAAAATAAATCATTACTTTATGATGAAGTTTACATATATGTTTTTATAAATATGCTAGATTATTTTTTAATTAATAGGATTTGTATAAGGGTATAATTTTTTTTATTATTCATTAGAAAGCTACATATGCCAGAATTTACATATCTTAACAGTTTGGAATTGATAATCAGACTTTACCTTAAAATTATTTGCTCTAGCCCTATATCTGAAAAATGGATTCTTTTATTAAATTCATATTAATATCATTGAACATCTAGTTGAAAATTCCATGGCAATTGTGAGCAGTTTGATAAGTAAACAAATTCTTATATATATTAAGTTTCAATATAATTAATATAACTTTATCAAATAGATCCCAGTAGTTTCCACTGAAGCCACACAGGAAAGTTTAAATATTTTTCTATGTGAAATTTGTTAGTGTAATTTAGTATTCTTTCTCTTCTGTTTAAATAGACTTAGGCTTGTGCATAATTCTTCTTATGGTTATGTTGTCCCCACATTTCACTTTTCTCATCTCTGTCCTCTAGATATCCTTCAGTTTGTTGATGTTACTTTTAAGACTGTAGGAACTAGATAGAGTAAGGCAAATAATTCAAGATCTCATGTCAATACATTATCATTTTCTGGTTTTACTGTCAAATTCAGTCCAGACTCCATTCATTATTTCAGCAATTCTCTTG
Source organism: Eidolon dupreanum (assembly GCA_028627145.1). NCBI lineage: Eukaryota > Metazoa > Chordata > Mammalia > Chiroptera > Pteropodidae > Eidolon > Eidolon dupreanum. Next base: position 36,139,049 of record CM053514.1, read on the forward strand.
CCTGCACCCTCAATACACTGTGCCTTTGTTCTTTCACTCTAACCTGCTTAACACAGTCTCCACTCCTAATCAGATCTTTTAAATCATTGATCCACTTTCTAGAGTCTGGCTGCCAAATACTACTAGTTACAAGACGTTCCTCCATGATGCAGATGGACACTGCAGTATCAGAATCTGAGATCTCAGATGCGTACTCAGTGTTGCCTTATAATCCTCCACTTCTTTAGTGACCATTCTGTCCATTTCCCTTCATTCTTGATTCCAATCTGCAAAAATATTTTCAAGGTATAGAGCCAAACCTCAAACACTCTTCTACCAGATTATGTAAGTTACTAATTCTTAAATAATGTAAAGACAGCCATGAACACACTTCTTTTCCCTTTACAGTATAACTTTTGCTCAGCTGAAATTGTGTAGATAAAGGAAAAGTAATCATTAGCATTTCTGAAAACCACATTCTATTGCTGACGTGTTGAATGTATCTCTGGTTTTTCATATAGGTAATTATTAAATTTGTGAATTTATTTTATTTTTTAAAACTCCATTTATCTCTAAGAAATTTTACTATATTTAACCTATTATTTATGCCTTTAAGTTATTTTTGAATTCTAATTTTTCAATTCAATGTTGTTGTTCTTTTTACCTTCTTGTAATCTGTAAATAAAATGATCATGCCTCAATGCCTTTCTTAAATTATGAACAATATGGGTTGCTGTTAAAATGTCACTTAAAGCTCTTTTCATGGTCAATAAAGAGGCAGCTTGGAGTAAAATGAGTAGCCTTTTAGAAGTCAGGTGAACTAGGAAGATTACTTCTCTGTCACTAGCTAGAGGGCTCTATAACCTGGCTCAATATTACCTGTCATATTACTCATCTGCTCAGTTGCCTGATCTCAGAAGGTAGGCTCTGATAAGACAACCTCCATAGGCCCATCCTCAGGATTGAAGAATTCTCTGACCAATAGATTCCTCTAATGAAGACAGTGTTAAAATTATTTTAAAGAAAAGAATAGAGTTTTCCAAGCACATTTTCTCAATAAAGAAAGTATATTTGTGGAAGTTATATTTATATTATTTTTTGTTTGAAAACACCCAGTTTCTATTTCTCAAAATATTCTAACATAAGAAAATCAACTAAGAAAGTTAAAAATAATTGTGCACCATCATTTTAAAAATCAGAGTTATAAATCGTTATTGAAAACCATCTATTCAGAAATTTTAAAAGTTTGGATAATATACATAGTATATAAGGTAAGTAGGGTAGAACATTAAATAAATTACTCTTAATATTTAACTCACTTTCATTGAGCATCTATTATTTTCCAGACACTGTTGATGATGGATTAGAAATTATAAAAAAGAGTCCTTAACCTCAGTTTAAACTTAGAATTTAATAGGTGAAATAATTTGTAAGTACACGTAACTATAATACCAGGCAAATCAAACATAATATAATAGTCACACTCACAAAAAACTATAAACTGTGATAACTATTCAACCAGCCTGGAGGAGATTGGGAAGCATTTTATAGAGAAAATGTTTTTTTGAACAGAACTTACATGGGTTAGAAAAGTCAGAAGCTAGAGTGGATAAAAAGGAGTTTCTTAGTATAAGGAACAATGCAAGCAAAGACAGCAAGTGACAAGGAGGAGCACATGTAGAACTAGCAGATAGCACTTTATGAATGAAGTAAAAGGTTCTTAGAGGAAGTAGCAATAGATAAAGGTTAACTGTTATGGAGGACTATAATATCCAGATAAGTTGTTTTAGGTTTAGCTCAGAAACCTGATTTTATTTTAGTAAGATAGTAAAAGACTGACTTAAGTAATATCTTCTTTTTTATATACACTTTGTTATGAAAAAATTCACGTGTTTACACAAGAATAAATATATCATGTGCCAACCCATTACTCTACTTTAATAATGACCAATTTATGGTGAATCTTTTTATTTTTACTCTCCTATTACAGATTATTTCAAAGGAAATTAAAGACATTATATCATTTCATTGGTAACTATTTTAGTATGCATTTCTAAAAAGTAAAGATAAAGACACAACAACACTGCTATTATCACATTTAAATAAACAATGATTCCTTAATATTAAATAGCCAGTTAGTATTCAAATGACTGAATTGCTTCATAGATTTTATTTTCTTAAAAATTTTGTAAATTTTCTTAAGTTTGTTTGACTTAGGATCCAACCAAGGTCCATATATTTCAGTTAGTTAATAGCTGTACTTTCCTTCCTTCTCTTCTACTTTTTGGCAATTTATTTGTTGAGATAATCTGGTTATTTTCCATAGACTTTTTTTCAGTCTTTATTTTGCTGATTCAATCTACAATCACTTAACATTTTCTTCTATTGACTCCCCCCCACCCACCTTTTTTTTATTTGCATTGCAAAAACATTCCAGAAATCTTTCTTCAAACTTCCTGTAACAATGTAGTTTAGCATTGCTGGAGAAAATTATACAGTGGAGTCATTTTATGTTCATGATCACAAATACCAAATGAACATTCTACACTGCTTAATAGCGTTAGTATATTTCTTTAGTAAACCTGCTTTCCATGATGTGATGCATCTTTTCACACCTTTTATTCGTCTCCTCAATTTTTCTAAAAAACAAATTTTCATGTTATAATCCTGCTCCATACTTTTTTTTTTTTTAAATAGAAGCCGCCAGGCTGGAGATACCTCATCTTCCTATAACCAATTCTTCAATACTGGTATTTGAGCCATTCTTCTTTTCTTACATTGACAGAAGGTGTGAATGCACAGTTGTCTTCACTGATAAAAAACACTTATAATTAGATCTAGTACATCCGTACTTTTAGAACTTGTCATAACTTACAATTATACTTATTTCTCGATTATTTATTTTATGTTGATCTTTCCAACAGGAGACTCTGTGAGGGCAAAAATCTACTTTTGCAGGTTTCATTCCATATTCTCACCCAAACTAGCATGTGACTTCTGTATTATAGTCACTAGTAACTAGTTGTTTAATGAGAGTATATACTAATTGCAGGGAAGACAGATGCATAAATGTTACCAATTGAGTGATGAATGAACAGGAAACTAAATGTTCAGGAAACTAAATGTTCAAATCGACAGAAACAAAATAAAACTAGCGTGATACATTCATCATTGCTTGTGACTTCTTTTAATGTCTTGAATTGATCCACATGTACAAATTACCTGCCTCCCCCAAAATTTCTATCAGCAACTATTATTCTTTTTGACATCTTAAATTTTAGAAAATTGAATTTTACATTGAGAAATAACAAATTGAAAGTAGAAAATGCATTAATTCAAGTCATCATATGCTTTGCTCCAAAGTTTTAAATGTCAGGAAAGAACAACAGTATTTGCTGATATATTTTATTTAAAAATAGTGAAATACTTGAAGATACAGCTAAAGGTTTTAAGTGTTTCCCTTATTGAAAGAAAGATGGCTGTAGGAATGTCCTGATCAAATTTACTTTTCCATAGATTTGCTTACACTACTGTTTTCTGCTTTTGAAAGTGCACATGCACTGTCATAATTTAGCAGTAGAAATGGCAATGGTAATTTAAGAAATTTATTGTTAGAGAAAGTAATGGCTCACCAGGAGTGTAATTTATACAGACACAGATATTTTAAACTAGTATTATGTAACCATAAAATGAATGCCTCCAGTTGTAAAAAGGTGAAAAATTACACATTTCAATGATTTATGTACTTGTGCATAAATACAATGATAAATGTATTTATGAATACACATTTAGTGATTTATGGATTTGGTATTTTTCCTCATTCTAATAATAAGTGCCTTTTGGCAAATGTATTCATTTGGCTTTAATTAATGAGCTTATCATTAGACAAGAGGCCATCTCAGTTTCTAGAACATATATTCTTACTGAATGAGATAAATAGACATTACTCCAAGGAGAAAAAAAGTGGAAATATTTGGTTTGTAATCAATACTATATACCATAAGTGTAATTTTGAGGTTGATACTTAAGTGGATTGATTAAGAACTTGTAAAATATTCCAAGATTGACAAAAAAAACCTTCAGGAGGAATATTAAAATAATGTTTTCAAGGGAGTGGATCCAACTGCATCATGTCTATTGTCCCAATTATGTTAGTGTGTTGAATAACAGCAAATGACTTCAATAACTGTGTTTAGACAAAGGGATTCTGAAGAGTCTGTGCCTAGTGGACTGGTGATTTTTAGTATTTGACTGCTTACCATGTATGTACTTATTCATGAATGTTCACCTTAAAATCAGCTTGCAACCTTTGGTATTACATATTGATCTGATAAAGGAGTTAAATAAAACAGACTGAATCTTTACCCCATTACAAATAAAATGTTGATTTTTTTCATTTTAAAAAATGCAGATTTTGATTTTCTTTTAAAATTACATAAAATTACCTATGTTCGTACAAATGTATTAATTCTAAAACTTCTAAATAGCTCATCATGCAACTACTTCCCTATGAAGAATTATGTATCTCAAGACCAAATGTGGGATATACATATATAATATACATATATATTATAGTCAATAGTTTATGCTACCTGCTGGTGAAATGAAAATGCTTAATGAAACATAAATTTTTGTAAATTTGTCATTTTTTATTATCTATTTCTTCTTAATGTTATCTGCTACTGTAGACTATAAAGACCTATTTCAACTTTCAGAGGTTGTTATGTTAAAGATTTCAAAAAAGTACTGTTAAGTATTACATTTGTAATTAGTCATTTATTTTTTTATTCATAAAATAAAGAGACTTTTTCTACATTTTCAAATTTTAGAAAATTAAAAATCACAACAAATGAACAAAAGAAAAATTTTATTGATACTTTACTAACATCCTTAGCTTTCACATGAAAATTAGAAAGTAGATGTTTACTGATTAAAAAATTAGATTGAGATTCAGATAAAGTATGGAGGCTAAAGGAACAAATTATCTTCCTTTTGTCAGGTTGATAACACAATTGGTAGAGCATACAGCATCTAAATATTATTGTGAATGAGGAAGCTGCCTGTGTATCCAGACTGTGGGTAGATGCCAGCTTTGAGGATCTTCTAAGGAAGGGATATACACATCAAATTAATTTAAACAAGGCATTGAACTAATTTATTTATTTTACATTCTAGTGTATGTATAACTATGCACATAATCTCTTTGACTGGAAATAGACCTGTGTTGTTATTTTTCTAAACACTTACTTATTCAAGTTAAAATGTCAAAATTTGTTACATGTTAAGTGACAATTTGGCTTCAACAATCATTTTGCTATTAGGATAAATACTGTGTATTTGATTGTTTTTTCTTATGTATTCTAAAATAATTTTAAAGTACTTAAAGCATATGGATTGATGCATATGGCTATGCATTTTAGTCTTTTAGAATTAAAATTTTTATTAATAAATATATTAGAAATCTTTTTGAAAGGCAGTAATTCAGTTTACATAGGTGTTTAAGAATGTTAGTTTATTGATAATTTTTATGATTCAAATTTTTATATTGTAAAGATAGTATATTTTCACAGAGAATCAAAGATTTAGTCAATTGAGAGAGATATTAGAGATCATGTGGCCTAACTTCAAGCCTCCCTCAGCAGGAGGAAATTGGCAATTAGGACTTGTAGGTGTATAATTGAGAGTTGGAGTAGCCCAAGTCTTTCTAAGCATTTCTTCATTCCATTTGATTCTTCTTCACAAGAAATCTTAACTATAACTGAATTGAAGCTATTATACACACCACTAGGCTTCTCAAGATTGCAGCTTAAGACTTTTTTCCCCACCTTTAATTATGCAATATGGTTTCCATATTTCTTTTCCATTTGAGTTTAAAATCAAGTTCCACATGCCAGATGTATGCCTACATTGGTTCACTACTATGGGTTAAAACTAATTTTGTAATCAATGAAATCTGCCATGTCTTTCACATGAATAGTATTGTTACCATTACCCATCGATTAGATAAAAAGAGAAATTTAAAGATAAATCCTTACCTCTTATCCTCCAAAATAAATTCCAGATGAGTTAAAGATCAAAATGTAAAAAGTAAAATAAAAATATAAATCTTCTAAAATTATCAAAAGGAAATATAGCAGAATATATGGATGACCTTAGAGTAGTGAAGAGTTGCTTAAACCAGTTTTTAAAAAAATGATTCATAATGGAACAAACTGGCTAGTATCTTAAAATTCTCTTATCCTCTCTTTTATTTTAAAATAAATATTTCCAGATTGTCTATTTTATTATTCTTTTTTCCAAAAATGTTAAAAAAATGTTTGTTAATCATCTTTTATTTTCTTGTTCAATATGTTAACAATGTTCCAAGACACCCAGTGGATACCTGAAACCACGGATGGTACTGAATCCTTTATGCATTATGTTTTTTCCTTTATGTATGATAAAGTTTAATTTATAAATTAAGCACAGTAAGAGATTAACAAAAATGACTAATAATAAAATAGAACTGCTGTAACAGTCTACAATAATAATAGTTTTGTAAATGTGGTCTTTCTTATTGAGAACTTTTACCCTTTTACTTAAAGAAAGTACTTTCTGACTTCTCTTTGGCATATCAAATTGCCAGCATTACACTACTCTTAAGATTTGAGGCCATTATTAAGTAAAACAAGGGTTACTTGAACAAAAGCATTATGATACCACAACAGTGGATCTAATAATGAAGACAACTACTAAGTGACCAACTGGTGGGAATACATACAGGTCTGGGGTGCAATGGAGCAAAATAGTGTGAGATTTCAACATGCTGCTCAGAACAGCGCACAAGTTAAAACTTATGAATTATTTATTTCTGAAATTTTCTAATTAATATTTTTAAACAGTGGTTGATAATGAGTAAATAAAACCATAGAAAGTAAAACTGTAGATGAGGGGGGACTACTATATATTTTTAACCTTCAATATATTTTAGAATAATTTTATTATAGCCATTTATTCAATATTCATTTATCCTTTTATTGAACATTCCAATCTCTGCCCCTTTCCAGATCCATTTCTCTTGTTATTTTACTTTTTATTTTTTGAAGAATATAATTTTTCCATTAAAAACAAAAAATTAAGAAGTAGTATAATGGGTACTTACAGAATAATTAATTGAAAACAATCTAATTAAATTGATCTAAATAATTAATTGAAAACAATCTAATTAAATTGTAGAAATCTATAGATTCTTTATTTCTGAGGTGTTTATAATATTTACTTCATTTATTGAATAATGTCATAAAAGAGTTTTTATTGTATTTGTTATCATGTTTTCAATTCATTATGTAATACAGGCAACTTGATAAAAAAGTAATACAAAAAAGGTAATGCAAAATAGATAATATCATCCATCCATTGATATTTTAATTATTGCCATTTCTTTATAATCAAAAAAAGCAAAGCTAGCAAAAGGCAAGAAACCAAGCTATTTCAAAGTTATTTTCCCCCTAATAATTCCAATCAGAGATAAGGGCTGTGTGCAGTTCTGATAAGTGTTAAAGCAAAGCAGTTTCCTTTGGCACTTGATATAAGAGAGCTATTCAGTTAGGGTGACATGCTTCTTATTTCAGAATATTTTATTTTAGTGATGTTGGTATGTATTTGAAACAGGGATGAATGCAAATAATTTTTAATACTTTGAACTAGCAAAATTTTCAATAACAAATATCACTATTCTATGGGGGAAATGATGCACATTTATGTTACAAGAATATGAATGAATAATTTTACATCTTAATATATAGACAAATGTGTTAACTCATTTTAAAGCTTATGGCATTTATATTTTTAAGTTATCTGGAGTATTTACTCATTATATTCACTATAGTTATAATTTTAGTGCTATATTTTCAATATAAAAATAAATTGCAAGAATAGTCAAATTTTACTTTTAGATATGATGGAATAGGGAAAAATTTTGGACCCTCAAATTTCAAATTGAAATTCAAAGTTAAAAGTGTATAATTCTGGCTGTCATTATAGATTAATAAAAATGTAAAATTTTAGTGGTTAACAGGCAGTATTATGATTTAACAATATAATGCTTCCTTCATTAAATGTTTCACACTGTAAACTCTAAAATATAGTAAATTATATTAATTTATATGAATATTTCTAACACTTTAAAATATGTTATATATTGTCTATTGTATTACCTATATTGTATACTCTATAAAATCTGACTCAGAAGTAAAACATTTTAAGTATATTTAATTAAAAATATGTTTATTACTTCTTGCAAACAATTTCCTTCAGGTTATGTAATACCTTTGCATGAAGTATTTATGGCAATCCACAGGCTAATTTTGAAGTTTAAAGGTAGTAGTGGCTACCATAGAATACTCATTTTAAATAAAATTTACTTACTCACCTTGAATCTATAAACTGTTATTAAATTGTTAATTTTCAGATAATTATTTGAAGCAAAGCATTTCACCTCTAAATCTAAATTTAAAAAAATCATATCGTAAAGAAGGAATTATAACATTTTTTTCAGTCCAAGACAGTAAACTTGTAAAAGTTAGCATTTTAATATGGTCATGAAGATATAAACACCTAAAGCAGAGTAAGCTTTCTGCAACCAGAATAAGAAAAAAGCCAAGAATTTGGTAACTGTCTGTCAATCAAAAAGTGGTAATTCTATCTGTCTGAAGGCAACCTAGAAAATTCTATTTTTACTACTTTTATTACTTTAATACTATAACCACATTTGAACATGTGCCTGTAATGCTGCTAGGTGAATATTTAAAAGAAGAGAGCCACTTAGTAAATCTATTAATCCTCAGTATACCAGAAAAATGGCCATTATTATTTACTATTTGAGCCAAAGCATTCTTTTTATTTATATTTTTAAGTCATTTTACAAATATTTATCTTTTTGGGCATATTTGAGCTACAGTTGAGACTGGGTCTTTTCCATTTTATATAAAGTTTAAAAATTACTTTGCCAACTTCTTATAAGCCCCAAGAAGTCAGAATTATTTGTTTTACTCACTGATGTATTTCAAGTGCCCAGAATAATCTGTCATTCAGTAATCATTTGTTTAAGTTATGTATATATAATAATACATTTTGGGTAGATACATTATTTAATGAAAAAGGAAAGACACAGTATATTTGTTTTCTGAAAGAATTTTGAATTTCTGATTTATTTGTTATTCTTTATCAGAAATCAGATATTGTTCTTTTTTTTTTTTAGATTTTGGCAAAATTAGGAGGTACTATGTATTTTTAATGTTGCTTAATAGACTGGATAAACTTATCCTCTCAAGTATCACCTTGATGTTATGTATGATTTTTCAAGTACTCAGAAATATGGCATTTTCACAGGCAATTTTGTTTTGTCATGTAAATCATACCAACCTAAAGGGAAAAAAAATAAGGTGTTTGGAAACTTTCGCAATAGCCTGTATAGACTGAACCATATGTCTTTAGTTAATACGTAAATTCTTACGACTATTTTTTTCCCTTTTATTCTGGAAGCATTGAATACTTGTGAAATTTCACTATGTGGCCAATAATTACATTATATTTAATTTCTGCCTTTCTTTTCGGTAAGAAAATTCGTGAATGTTAACAGCCAAGACATGCATCTGCTGTTTGGCCTTTATAAAGTTCATCAGAAGCGCTTGTATTTTATGTGTCAGTTGGGACCTTACCTCATCAGCACTGATTTACAAGTATCTTTTGTCAAAATTTACACCTGCTGTAACAAAGACAGCACACAAGGTCACTTTTTCTTTTAATTTCTCTTCTTCATATTTATTAGTTTTATAGTTTCTTATTAGTATTTTTTATTATTTTTCCTGTCAGTACTCAATCAGCTGAATATGAGTTCATATCATCATTATGTTTAAAGGGCCAGAGATATATTTTTTATGATTTTTCTAACTTTGTATATGTATACTTAGTATGTCTATCCATATATTGTACAAGATTTATAATACAACAATTATGAATGCAAGTGCTGGGAGATTGGCTACCATCAACCACTGAATGTTATTATATGGGCTAGAATACTCAATTTTTTGTAGTAGGATTTCATACTATATATAAATATTAGCATGCTAAAATTTTACTTTATAGCAATCATATTGTGGATGTTTAGAGTCTTCAGGGTAAAATTTTTAAATGACTTTAATTAATATTCCCTAGTTGATGGAGGGGGAGAATACCTCTCCTTGAGAAGTGTTGCAGTATAACTCAGAGGCTTAGTATTACATAGGCTGGGAATTCAATGATAGAGATGTGGCTACCTTATAGTATGACCACTCTGTAACATTTGCTGCAGTAACCTAAGATTTGACCCTACTTGCAAACTAAGAAGTTAGACTATTACCTATTCATAGATGACTGTAGAAAACACAAGACTCTGGATGAGAATAAAAGGAATTTAATATTCATGGGATAGTGGGGGAAAAAAACTTCATTTTTATGTCAATATTTCTTGTCTTTTTTGTCCCAAGGGTGATGCTTAGGGTTCAGATGGGTATGGCACATGCAGTAGAAATCCTGGACTTAAATTTTTTTATAATGGGCAATAATCCTGCCTGAATTTTGCCCCAGAGGCAGACACTATCTCTGTCTCCCCAGACAGTTTGTTATACATCTTTTATAACATAGTCTGTGCCTCTGCTTGCAAGACAGGTAGAAATGGTAGAGACCCAAGGAGAGTTGTCTCTTAACATCGATTACCTTGAAGATTTTATTTTCCTCAGGAATCTTGCCCTGTTGATATATAACTTTCAGATCATTACCAGGAAGTTTTTTTTTTTTTTCTCCTATGAAAAGAACATTGAGTCTCAGAGAGATAAACACATGATTCTACTTGTGAGAGTTATCTTTCCAGATTAATAAAGGATCTCTTTATTAAAGGAATAAAAGATGTATTTATTGCATTTAAATACTGATACATAATAAGAAAGATGTAAGAAAAGCTGAAACCCAGACTTCAGTTGGGGGCACCTCTCTGATATTTCAGATGTTCTCTTACTTGTGATTGTCTCTTCTAATGTCTCTGAGCCCATCACTGACCCGGCTACTATGGAATTCAAAACAAGGACTGGAAATAGCTAGAAAAAATATAAAATAACTCTAAAACATAACAGTGATTTAATGCATGATTACTATGTCAAGTTATTGTGGAGATATAAGGAAAAATAAGACACTAATTATATTCTTAAAATTTGATAGTATAATTGAGAAGATAAGATTTTTAAATGTGAGAAATTGAATAAAAATATTAAGTATCAGATTGAGACAGTAATGTTATAAACAGCAATGTGAATAATAGTTAAAGCTTGTATTAACAAAAAAAACTTGATGCAAGAAATTCATGTAGGATTTCACCGGTAAATAAATATACTGTTGCAATAAAGTAGTTAGGTCCCAGCATAGCTTCTAGTACATAATAGATCCCCAGTGTAAATTAATTGGTTAAATGAGTAAAACAAATAGATTGCATACATTATCTGAAAAAGCAATCAAAACGGCATTTTTTTTTCTCAACTAACTTAGAGGCTCTCTAGCAGAATTTCCTAGCAGTTAACTATGTACATACTTCTTTCACAGATCTGGAGTGACATTGCTCATTCTCCGTCTTTCCTCAAAACCTCTTGCCCATCTGGCTCCTATGTTTCCTAGTTGTTATGAAAGGTGCATCTAGGGTTAGTTTAGAAACAGCAGTAGATTTCTCTCTTTCCTTCTTCCCTCAGAAAAAAATCTCTAATTATAATTAATAAAAGTATTTGTTTTAAAAAATAAAACCAAACAGCAGTGAAGTCATATTATAATGGTCACCATATTCCACTGCTTCTCTGGTTTCTATTTCTACTTCTATTCCTAGAAGAAAGCGAGAACTAATCAGAGCTTTTGTGAGCATATATGTTAAAAAATGATACAATCATTTTTAAAAAGTTGTTCTAAAATTTACATTATTCACCTAATATCATATCTTGGAAGTAATTCCATTGGATTACTCACTTTATAACCCACACAGTATTTCAGAGTAGAATTGTATAAAGTTTAAATTTCTTTTCTTCATAAATTTTTTAACATTTACAATTTCTAATGCAAAATAAATATCTATAAGAAACTAAAGAATGAGATAACTACTTTGTGAAAAGTAATACTCTAGCCAATAGGCTTTTATTAACACATCTTCTCTGTTGTTTTTATTTATAGTTCCTATTTACCAGTGAAATTGAATAGTAATATCAAATGTTTGTTGCAAATTATTTCTGGTTTTGGTAAATTGTTTGCATCTTTTTCTTAATAAATCTTGTAAATATTTTGTTCCAGTGAGTAGTTTTACTTCTCACTTTCTAAAATGTGCTTTTAATTTTCAAATAAAATTTTAAATATTTATGTACTTAAAGGAATTAATCTTTTCATTTATAGATAATCTGCAGACTGTGATTTAGCAAAACTTTCCTTACTTTAGATTGTAAGAGCATTTGTTCATATTTTAAAATAACAAAATATGTTTACAAATGTAAAAATTATATTTTTACAAATGTAAAAAAAATATTAAAATAGTCTTTAAGATTTGTTTTAATAGTCAAACATCCAGAATCTAGATTTTGCGTATGGTGTGAGGGTGTTACTAATTTTTTTCCAAATCGATAGCCAATTATTCAAATAATATATACAGTTTTTAATTATATAATTTTTCTTATCTATTTGAAAGTCAACTTATGTTTTAAAAATAGTTGTATGTGTATGCTCCCACTGCCTGAATTATTTGTTTGTCTATTCTCATAAAATATCACATTGCTCAATTACATAATTTTATATTTTGTTATGAGGTAGAGTAACTTTCTCTTTATTATTTCCTTTTCAGAAATATCATTGGCTATTCTCACAAATTACTTTTACACATAAACTTTAGAATAAACAACATGATATCTATTTTTAAACCATATATACACAGGCACATACACACAAATACACAGACATCTCATTAGAATATTGAATGGAATTACATGAGTTTTACTGTTTAATACAAGGAAAATTAACCTCTTTATTTTATATCAAGTCTTTCCATTTTAGAACATGATTATTCTCTCCAGTCATTCTTTTTGACCTTCAATAAAGTATTTAATATCTCTTGCTATGACTATTTGCAAGAGTTTTGAAGTTTTTAATGCAATTTTCATTGGAATATTTCCGGTGTATTTTCTGGTTGGTTGTTGCCGATACCCACAGGAAAGACACTAATTTGAATTTCCTTCATTTCCTCACTCATCTATTCATTACTTCCACCACTATTTACTGAGCCATATAAGTATCTGTCATTATTCTAAATGTGGAAGATACTTAACATAAAGCAAAAATAATATATACGAAGGTAATATGGTAATAAATTCTAAATCAAAAAGAAGTAGAGAAAGAAATGGATATTTGGGATTGGGAGGCCTTCCTATTTTAAATGAAATGGATCAAAAAAGTCTGGCTCCAGCCAGGTGACATTTAAGCAGCACCCAGAAGTACTTACTGTTCTTGGCATTGGTTCTTGATTCAATGTTAAAGTCTATGTTAGATTCAAGAATATTTTTTGTTTTAGTCATTTTGCTAGGATTTTGAGTCACAGAGAAGAAAAAACCTTTTTTTCCATCCTCAGGAAGGTCTAAAGAAGTTTAGGGAAGAAGATAAGTCAATAACCCATTATTACCATGCTATCTGCTAAGAGACATATTAGAAATATGTGCATGTAATAATGTTTTTGTATCCACTAGGTTATATATATTTTCCCCCAAAAGCATATTAAGCTTCATTAACAGTATTGAAAATAATAATCCATTTCTTTATTCAAAATAAATTTTTAACAGAAAATAACTAATGTTAAGTAAAGAATCAAAAAAATCTATTAGCTAAAGTTGGTCTCATTCTGGACAATACAGAACTTTTAAACCACTTTTCATTTTTTGAAGTTAAACCATCTTCCCTTTCAGCGAGATGAAGTAGCATTTGATAAAGCTAGTGAACAGAGAATCTAAAGTATAATAAATGAACAAATAAAATTTTGGTGTCATCTTTTTTGTCAAGTATATCTTGCTAAATGTGATAAATATGTACACTTTTTTTAGTAAATCCTATCAGTAGGATTTTAATAACGGTTTTAGAAAAAAATGTAAATTAATTACAATTTTCTTATTATTTTCTGATTTTTTTAATAAGTCCAAAAATAGAATACAATATTAAAAAAATTCATATTTTTGAGTTTTAGTTCTTTTAAACTGTATACTAAAAATCTATAAATTAAGACATAATTGTTCATGTGCTTCATGATGGATGCCTTAGAAAGATTTACATGGAAAGAGACAAACACATCAGTTAGTTGTCTCTAATTAACTATGAAACAAATAAAATACAGATATATAATTGATTATTAAAAAGCTAATAATATAAGAGAAAATAAATATGTTCATAAAATATAATCTAAGAACATGATTGTGTTGGTATCAATTGATTACAGAGCAGTTGAAATTAATATGACTTTTTAGGTAGACACGAATGTAAGGAATTTCAAAGATAGCAATAATTTGAAAATAAACCATTTCTATCATTTTTTTAATGAGACTATAAAAGAATGTCTTCCTTACATTGGATGAGAATTATAAACAAAAAATATATTTATTTAAAGTTTGTGTTTTAATTAAGCAAAGCTTTCAGTGTCAATTCAGTCTAGATTTTAGTCATCTGTAACATTATACAATTTTACTGTTATTTCTACAGTCCATTAGTTGAGAATTGATTCAATTATGCTAACAGTTGAGTGATTAAATAATTTAGGAGGAACTTATAATTATCACTGTGGCTGTTTTCCATATATAAATTTAAAAAATCTTACCCACAAGTTGAATTAAAAAAAGCTTTTTAGAAAAGTCAGAATCTGTAGTGGGACCAAAAAATATTTCTGTCCTATTTAAAATTTTTATGTTTAGTTCTCCTTATTTCTAAATTATACGTCAGTGCTGGAACAAGGAAAGGGACTTGAGGTATCATCTACTTTATACCTATCATTTTGTGGATGGCTTTCCATGGAGTCTTCACACATTCTGTTCTTTCATCATACAGTATTTTTCCCTGAATATTAGTGTGTTTTGGTCTTTCACTTCCTTTTATATTCTTGCTAAAATGCCATTTTAAAAGAGAGAACTTTTCTTACCACTTCTAGTCCCTTACCCTGCTTTATTTTTCTTTATAACATTTATTAATGAAGCAATAGTCTATGTTTATTTCTGTGAGATTCTGTCTCCCTCTGCCTTTGCCCTCAGTAGCATGTAATATTAATGAGAGTAGGGTGTCTATTTTCTTTAAAATATATATCCAGGGCCTGGAAGAGGGCCACACAATATAGATGTGTGTCAAATATGTGGGAATGCATATGTGATTAAATGATTAACTCGATATTTAACTAATACATTCGGATGTTTTGCTATAGACACAACTGATCCGATTAAAATCTTTTAAAAAACAAATGACAATTACAACCTGAAGCAACTCACTAATAAATCCCAACTCTTTCTGTAGCTTCAAGAAATAAAATATTAAATTTAGTTGTATTTTGCTCATATCAATCAGTTGATTTAGTAATGTTCACAAGTCTAGATATTCTTCATGACATCCAGATATGTAAATTTTCAACAAGTGTTTTTTGGTTTCCTTCTTAATTTTCTTTATCCAAGTTTTCACATTTTTCTAGGTCTTTCAAAATACACTTAAATATGTTGATAGTTTCTACATTTGGTTGTACTTTGATGATTTTTGTTTGCCAAAGTAAATATTTTTCTCTCACAAGTTATTGCCAAATTTTAATGTGTAGATGATTTTGAATTTAAGAGCTGCTTTCCATGACATAATCAAGTATTTACCTGTGATAAGATGAGCATGCTTTACACAAAATCATTTGCAATGATGTGCTCAAAATTTAAGCTTTTTTTTTCAAAGTATTGATTACTTCATGTTCAAAATGTTGGAGATATGTTAGAGTGAAAAAGAAAGTATTATTTATTAAAACAAACTGAGCTAAAATCTTGGCTTTTCCACTTTCTTTGAGACTTAGTGTCTACATCTATATGTAGGAGAAGAAAAACTGGCCACATAGCAGGCTGTTATGAGACACACACACACACAGAGTCAATACATAAATTTCTCAAAACAGTACCTGCTACAAAAAAGAACACTTGATACATTCAATTCTCATATTTCTCTTATCTCCTTCTGTTCTCTAAGAGGACCTAGGAAGTAGTGTTTTCTTCTTGTGGGTTTATAAACTCAATTGAAAATCATTCTAGATTTCAAATTAATTAATGACAGGTGATAACTTTTAACATCTATTGCCTTTATTTTAGATCTTAGTCTTAGAATAAAGTTATTATATTAAATTAATTTGCTTATCAAAATCATTTGTTTCCTATACTAGGAATTATGGCTATTCAACTTAGTACAAGGCATAGTACTGTCCCTTTAGAAATGAATCAAAATTATAGAAAATGAAAAAGGAGAAAAGAGAGGTTGGGGAGAGACAGAAAATTAAATGGAAGGATATTGTAAAATATGATATACCATATACATCTTAAAAATTATAAAAGAAAATAGAAGAATAAATACATGGATGGATAGTTATGTGTGCCAAATGAACAGAACTGATGGAAAAGGCAGTAAAGTTTTTCTTGTAATGTTTCATAGAGGAATTGAAATTGGACTTGCTTAGAAGAAAAGTAAGATTCAAATAGATGGAAAGAAGACAAGATTATTCCAGAGTAGAAATAAAATAAGAAGATAAGCATTTCAAAGCTACCCAAAATGTTTTTTTTCTATTTTCAGACACTTTCTATAATCTGTATGAATTCCCCAAACTAATTAGAATATCAAGTGAGCTGTGTCCTTAATGGAGCAACACCAATGTCAGCTGAATTTCCTACAAATGGATGTAGTAGAGAATACACAAATAATTGGACTTGTACAAAGTGTTCTCTTAATTTTTTTAAAGTACATTTTAAATTAAATGTAGTTAGCAAAATAAATAATTTATTTTTGGAAAATACACAAATTCCACCGACATTAAATTACCACTTCGCTATTAACCAGGGCAAGATAGATATCCATAAATATGGAACTTACCTTCTGCCAGTAAAAGTCTAAGGATAAATTTCCTTATCTTTCAATTTAAAGGTACTGTTATTGAGAAAAGGCTTTATTATTCAGAGATGTGGCCTCCCTAGTGCTCCTGCTCAGCCCTAGGCAGAAGTTCTGGCCCCAGCATATCCCCAGCTGCCCCCTCCCACACTGTGGTTTTATTCTTTTTCTTTCCCCTTCTGCATGGGTGTTTTTGAGTAACATACAGGCAAAATTGTTTGTTGCCCATATCCCCACAATTAAGGCTTTTATTTCATTGAAAACCAATCTCATTTGGTTTGGGTATCAGAGTAAATCTTAGCTCTTATTTTCTGGAAACTTTGCATAAAATTAGCATCATACCTTTCTTAAATGTTTGGGAGAATTCACCAATAAAGGCATCTGGGCCTGAAGTCACCTTTATGGGAAAATTTGAAAGTAAAATGTGGTTTCCTTAATAGTTGTATAGACTATTGAGGTTATCTATTTCTTTTTGATTGAACTTTGATAGTTTATGGTTTTTAGAGAATATGTCCATTTCATTTACGTTGTTGAATTTTATTGCCTTCCAGAGAATATGATACTTCATTCTCATTTTATATAGTTCCTTTTCTCAGATCTAGTAATAGTAATTTTTCAAAAAAGCCTTGTTTCTTTTAGTGAGTAATGATTATTTAGATATTAAAATATTTGTTATAGAGCATGACTGCTTCTATGTTGTCATTGTTTTTACTTTTTCAATGAAAAGAGCTAGGAAAAGTGCATTTTTTAAAAAGAAAGATTAATAGTAAGTGTACATTGAAATTTTAAAATTAAAATAAATATTCCTGGATTTTATTTATTTTATTTTATAGTTGCTTTTTTCTCTTATTCTGAAAATACTGATAACATCATTGCTTTGTCCATTATCCATATTGCCTACTATAATATATATTTGTTCAATATCAATATTTTTAATAATAATTACAACTTAATTTAGTTTCAAATTTCTTTGGTACTATTTTTAATCCCTAAAGCATATCCCAGTAATAATGTCAGTTAAAATACTGTGTTTTAAAATCATGTTAAATAATATGTCTGAGTGTTTGTGTCACCTATTTGATATGTGATTTTTGGATATTTATTTATATTTATTTATTTATTTTTATAATTTATGTAAGACGTTTAAGTTTCCAAACGCAAAACTATAAACAACATAGTTTATTTTTATTATTATTATTTATATCTTCAGCATCTTGTCTTCTTAGGTGGTCTCTCATCCGAGTATTAACCAGGCCTGACCCTGCTTAGTTTCCGAGGTCAAACATTGGGCTTGTTCAGGTTGCCATAGCCACAGACTGTGCACTGTGATTCCACTGGGGTGTGAACCCAGGACCTTCTGTGTGTAAAGCAGATGTGCTTACTGATACACTATGGATCCAAATCCTAGATAAGATAGTTTAAAAGAGTTGTAGCTTCCTTATCTCTTAATATGTTTCAATTTTTATAGCCTCCCAAAGGTAACATTTTAAAACCAAAGATAACTAGTAGTGCAACATTGAAACTAGTTTCACTGTATTTATTGACATATCAACACATAAAAATAACTCTCCAATATGGAATAACTATCTTAGTGTCTCTGATCTCATTCTAATTATGAAAAACTTTGTTTTTATGTCTCTCTTACGTATTTAAGTATGCTATGCTAGTTCACATAAAATGGTTGCTTTCAGGTGTCCATTCGGTAAGCTAATTTCAAAGAAGTTTCTAGTTTTTCACATGCCAGTCCTTAAATTTAGATTATTTCATTCATTTTTTGAGCTATGGCTGAATTCATTGAACACAATTTTCTTATTTTTGTTATGTTCTATTTTGACCCTATTGATGGTATACAGATTTATAGAAAGCAGAAACCATTGGATGTATGACGCTTCTGTGAAAGTGGGTGAATGCTAGAAATGCTGGAAATGCCACTTTTAAAGTTCTTTTATGCAAAGGGTCATATACTCTAAAAATAATGTCTCCCAAGAAATTCTCATGCTGAAAAGTTCTGCTACATAATTCAAAGTGGCTACAAATGTCTTCAGTGGAACTCTGGAAGAACGGGGAAGTATCTGTCCTTTTGGCACAGTTTAACTTAGTGGTTGAAACTTCACTTTGTAATGTAATTTTTTTCAGTTCCTTTTAGACAACAGAAAAAATAACATGTCTCTAAAATAGTTAATATTGTGTTCATTCATATCCAGAAATATAATATTCTGGAAAAGATAGTAAATTTTAGTTTAAGAAATACTGTAGTAAACTGTAAATTTTGTTTAACCCATTAATATTCAATATTTGACATCAGAATTTTTTGCTTTCCTATATCACGTGTTAATATGCAGAAGAATTATTGTTCTATAAAACACATTTAAGTTTTGTAAAGGCTATGCTAAATAAAGCTCAATGGGTACATTTGTGGTAAACTTTTTCAGGGTTCATTTGCTACTGTGAGACAGGCTTCTTCAAATGGAGTATAGTACATACACCATCTCCCAAGCTTCTTTATGTAAGAACCACTTTTCTACATGACACTAACTGTGAAATATTGTTTGGGAGTTGTAATCATTCTTAATTTTCACAATTTATTTTCCTTTTTTCTATCCAGAGAAGGTTATATAATTTTTGTTATAAAATGCAAAGAAATATGATTTTTCACTATTATTATTATTAATACATTTAACTTTTTACCTTAGGTATAACTACAGAGTTCTGCATATGTCATACATGTAAAGGTCAATGACTTTTAACAAACTGAACCTGCCCGTGTAACCAACATCTAGCTGAAGAAATAAAATATTATATCTGCCTGATAAAGAAAGAGAAAACATAAATTTCCTTAGACCTTCCAAGACCACTTTATTTTCTTTAAAACAATGGGTCAAGAGAAATATCTATAGAAATACTGCCAAGTTGCACTTATTCTAGATGGCAGAAATTGGAGTAAAAGTTTTGTTAAATGAACTGCACTGACAGCCACACTGAAAATCCATACCTTTCCCCAAAGCTTTAGATTTAAGATATTGACTAGCAAAAATGTAGAGTGAACACTAGTTGAAATCTATTTAAACTGTCTTTCAGCAAAAATGTTCCATACATTAAGGCTATTTCCCTCTGTTCCCTGATCTTTTGCACATTGGAGGTGAGTTTGTCCCTAGAAGTGTAAATTGATGGGAGAAAAGAAGAATGTTGACTGGTAGTTACAGTATTCATGGACAACAGTGGAAGTGGCAGACAGGGATGATTCTCTGGCGCAACATCTAAATAATTCGAAGACACAGCTCTGTAGTTTCTTGTGCTAGCTATAATTCTCTTTTCTGTCTGTTAGCATGGCCATTTAAAAGTGATTTGGGAAAAGCTAATGAGGTACTGCCAACTGTCACTATCTTAACCCGCTGCTTATGCAAACAACCGATGCCTATTATGTTCCCACCACTATGCTTAGGTTTCACACTACACAATCCCTAACTTTCACCTCAACACTGTGAAGTAGGTATTATTACTTCCATTTTATTAATGAGTAAAACCAACAGAGAGACTAAGTACTGTGCCCTACTTTGTATCAATACTAATTTTAGAAAACAAGTTTTAACTCTAGGTACATTTCGCTCAAAAAAGCAAGATCTTTAATATGCATCCTATGATTTCTTTATGTTCTGTGTTCCTGAGAACAGCCCTCTGAGACAGGAATTGTTTTCATTTCACAAAAGTGCAATCACTGAGAGCTGGCCTTTGAACCCAGGTCAGAAGATCATGGATGCACTGCTCTTTGATCTAACCCAAAAGCAAACATAAATATATAGTTTTTCTTTTTAAATTCAACTTTACAAAACTTTTTCTACTAAGTTCAAAGACTTACTATATCAAAGAAGAGGAAACATGCTGCTAACTTTTAATAAAAAATGAAAACTCCTGGTTTGAAATGGGAATATGAAACTAACATATTTCTGATTTTTAAGGTACAGATTAAGAAGTGATTTCTTAGACATGAAGAAGTATGGTGTTGGATTTTCATCATCTATCTTTGTTTATATGACTGATGACATTAATATTTCTATGTTACAGTTAAGGGATAATAATTTTTTGTTATTAATATGTATTGAGGTTAAGATAAAATATAAGTACAAAAATATACAAAAATAATTAAACATAAAATTACATAATTTAGCAATATGTACCCCAAAATAGATATATTTACATAAATTTAAAACATCTTTCTAGTGCAATAAGGAGATGTTATAAAATATATCACTTTGGGTTTAACTGTTTTAATTTTTTCAAACTTCTCTGGGAAATTGGCCTTTTATTTTCTTAATTGATTTTATACTTAGCAAAATTCACATGCCATAAAAAGAGCAAAAAGCCAAAAATGTAACTGATTTTGGACATTCTAAAGTAATATATAATTTATGTATATGTTACATACAATAAAAATATTTCTATAAGATGATTAGAGTGTTTATTGAGACTCTTTATCTAAAAAGGAAATTAAAATGCTGTAAATTATAGTTCTATTGACAAAATTATTTTTTTTATCTGTGGTGTTAGTTTTCACAATTTTATATTTACATTTAAAAAACTGTATCCATCTACAGTATATAATTTTTAAAATTGTGATAGATGTATTACTAAAACCATTGACTAAATTAAAATACACAACATTTCCATCACCTCCAAAAGATTTCTTAAGCCCCTTTACAGTCCTTCCCTCTTTCTGCATCCACCCCAGGCAATTACAGATACGTTTTTGGTCACCGTAGATTAGTTTGCATTTTCTAGATATTTTTACAAATGGAATGAAATGATATGAACTCTTTTGTAGCAGTCTCCTCTCAGCACAATGACTTAAAAATTTATACGTATTATTGTGCATATCAACAGCTTTATTCATTTTTATTCTTGAGCAGTATCCAATTGTAAAGATACATTAAATTTTGTTTATTCATACATTTGTTGATGGACATTGGAGTTATTTGAAGTTTTGTTTGTCTTGCATAAATGTTCTCTGAATATTTGCATGTAAGTCCTTCGGACATATTATCAATTATCTTGAGTAAATACCTAGAGTAGAATAGCTGGATTATTTGGTATATTTATTTTTATTTAAAGCCTATAGCATCTGGTATTCCTAGGTGGTCTCTCATCCAAGTACTAACCAGGCCCAATCCTGCTTAGCTTCCGAGATCAGACGAGATCAGGTGTGTTCAGGGTGGCATGGCTGTAGACTTGGTATATGTATTTTTAATGTTTTAAAAAACTGACAAACAGTTTTTTCAAAGTGGTAGTACTATCTTACCTTCCCACTAGTAGTGACTGAAAGTTCCAGTTGCTCCACATCTTCACAGACACATGAATTTTTCAGCCTTTACTGTTAGCTCTCTTAATGGGTATACAGTGGTAACTTTTTTGTTTCAATTTTAATTTCCCTGACAACTAAAAATGTTGACTTATTTTCATGTGCTTATCTTATACACACACACACACACACACACACACACATATATGTGTGTGTATGTGTGTATATATATATATATATACGTATATATATATATATATATATATATACATATATATATATATATATATCTTTTTGGTGAAGTGTATGTTTGTTGAAATATTTGTACAGTCTTTAATAGATTTAATTTAAGCATTGTTCAGTTTTATCTTCTATCATTGGGTGGTAGAAATTCTTACATATTCTGCATATAAGTCCTTTGTCAGTTACATGTAGTGTGAATATTTTCTCCCACTTTACAGCTTGACTTTCATTTTTAATGGTTTTTGAAGAACAAAATAAGTAATTTTGATGAATTCAAATTGATAGATTATCTTGTTTCATTTTTCATATTCTATCTAAAATAATCTTTACCCAGGCACTCCAAGTTCACACAAACAATATGTTTTCTTCTAATAGTGTTGTAGTTTTGAATTTTGCATATAGAACTATGTCCCATTTCAAGTTAATTTTGGTATATGACATGAAGTAAAGATCGATGTTCCTTTTCATTCCATATAGATATCTAGTTGCTTCAGCACCATTTTTTAAAAGATATTTTCTTTTTCCTCCACTAAATGGTCTTGAAAACTTTATCAAAAATCAAGTGATCATATATAAATTGGTCAATTGCTGTACTCTCCATTCTGTTCCATTTATCTATATATCTAGTTTTTCAATTATATAACACTATCTTAATTACTTTAATTACTTTAGCCCTTTAGTAGGTCTTTAAATAAAGTAGTATGAGTCTTCAAATTTTGTTCCTTTTAATAGTCTTCTTTATTTCTCTCAGAGATGTATAATTGTCAGTGTAGAGATATTGCACATATTTTATTAGTTTTATAAATTATATTAGGTAACAAATTAATGTGTTTTGTTACTATTGTAAATGGAATTCTAAAAAATCGCACTTCAATTAATGATGATCAGTATATATAATCAAATTGATTTTTATATATTGATGATGTACTGACCTTCTAAATTTACTTAATTGTAGTCTTTGCTTTGTATACTTCTTAGGATTTCTACATAAACAATCATTCCATCAGCAGATAGAGACAACTTTATTGCTATTTCTTCAATCTCTGTGATTTTTGTTTCTTTTCATGCTTTATTCCAATTTCTAGGTCCTCCATTGCTATCTTAAATAGAAGTGTTAGGAGTAGCCATCTATTCATTCTTTCTTATTTTATTTTTTTTTAAATTACATTTTTATTTATTTATTTAATTGAAGAAATAATTTAACATTTTTTCTCTCCATCTACTTCTCCCCTTTCCCCTCCTCCTACCCTCTGGTAACCACTAGTTCATCATTCATATCCATGAGCCTCTGTTTGTTTGTCCTGTTCATTTGTTGCTTTTAGGTTTATATCTCACATATAAGTGATATCATGTGATTTTCAACTTTTTCTGTCTGGCTTATTTCACTTAGTATGATTATTTAAAGGTCCATCTATGTTGTTCTTTCTTATTTTAGAGGGATTATATTAAATATTTTTATCATTATATGTAAAATTAGCTATAGGGCTTTTTATGTATAGATGCTTTTCAATCAGACTGAAAAAGTTTCTTTATACTAACCCTTTATTGAACATTACTGGATATTTCTGTTGTAAATAGATGTTGAATTTTGTCAAATGCTTTTTCTGTATCTATTGTTATAATCTTGTGATTTTTGTCCTTTATTTTATTAATAGAAGCATTTTATCATCATCATGGTAGTATCTTCCGTTTTGAGGAATCTTTTTTCCCCTGATTTTATTATATTTACTATGTTTACTTTTAAAATTATATATCTTTTTCCATCTATTTACTTTCAACTTATCTATATTGACAGTGAGCCTTTTTTATAGCATATTTTTAGGTGTTTGTTTTTTAAATTTTTTTCTGATGATCTGTGCCATATACATGGAGTGCTTAGCACATTAATATTCAATGTGATACTGATATGTTTGTTTTTACTGTGTATTTTCTTTTTGTCCATTTTATTTTTGTGTTGCTCTGTTCTTTCTTTCATTATTATAGTTTGAATAGTTCTTTCTTTCATTATAATAATTTGAATACTTGGTTTATACATATAACTAAGTATTTTTTATGGTTTCTCTAAAGATATACTATATATTCTTAAGTTTTCATATTCTAAGTAGAATTAATATTGTGAACTTTTATATAAAATATAGAGGTCTTATAATCATCTAGATTCATTTGCCTCCTTTGATATCCTTTATGCTAGAATTATTATGTGTATTATATCAGCATAAATTATAAAACCTACAAGAAAGTATAAATTTTGCTTGAAATATTCATGTGTTTTAATTTTAATGAAGAATACATCTATATATCTATATCTCTATATATTTATATATAACTTTCTCATGTATGCATTACTTCCTGATTCTCTGAATTTCCTTCTGCTACCATTGACTTTCACCTTGAATATTTCACCCTGAAGCATTTCCTTTATTGTTTCTTTTAGTGCATATCTTCCTGTGACCAGTTTTCTTTCATCTGAAAATATCTCATTTTGCTTACTTTCTTGAAGAATATTACCACTATATAGGGAATTCTGTTAGTTATTTACTTTAATGATGTTATTCCACTTATTTCTGCCTTCATAGTTTCTGATGAGAAGACCAATATCATTTAAATCATTGTTCCCTGTATAAAATGTGCAATTTTTTTGGCTTCTTTCAATATTTTCTTTGAACCTTTGAATTTCCACAGTTGGATACGATATGCCTAAGCAGAGAATATTCATTGTATTTATTCCATAATCAAGTTAATGTATTTCACCAAATTTGGAAAGTGTTTGGTCATTATTTCTTCAAATATATTTCCACCTTCTTTCCTCTACTTCTGGGACTCCAATTACATACATGTTAGACTTTCTGCTATTACCTTGTACTCTTTGGGGCTCTTCTTGCTTTTTCTTTTAATATAATATTCTCTCTATACTTCAGCTTAGATAATTTCCATTGAACAATTTTAAAGTCCAATTTCTCTTTCCTCTGTTAGTTCCATTTTACTATTAATTCCATCCAGTCTACTTTTTATTTCAAATATTTTTTTTCTAATTTCTATAGTTTCCATTTTCTTTTTGTATTTTATTTATCATTTTCTATTACTATCTGATAAGATTTTTTGTTTTTTCCTTTTGTTCTAAGTGTATTTTCCTCTGCCTTATTGATTATTGTTATAAGAACTGTCCTTGTCTGACAACTTAACATCAAGGACATCTTGAAACTAATCTTTGTTTATTTTTATTTAAAAATAATGAATCACATTTTCTTGGTTCTTTTTATTTAAGTAATGTTGGATTTTAAGAAACTTATGAGCTAATTCTGTTAGAGTTGTATTGTTTGTTGAGGCTCTCCATTCTATTATAGTCTTATAAATGATGTTTTTCCTTTTAAAGCAAAAAATTACCCTACTTATAATCAGATTTCAAACTTTTCTTTCCTGTTTGGGGCAGCATCTCGAATCTCAGTTTTCTCTTTTTTGTCTTAGCTGAAACATGGTTTAACTATTCCCTAAGCTTGCATGATTCAATGGTCAGCCAGTGATTTAAGCATAGTTTATATATAGAAATTGAGATTCTCTTCTGTGGCTCTCTCCTTTCCAGAATGTGTTCCTCACTTTTTAGGCATGTTATTGCCTGGTTTTAACTTCTGATTCTTTAGGCCAGAAAGAATGTGAGTTTCTATCAGAGTCTTAACCACCTTGGTTCACCTGGAACTGTGGCCTGCCTTCAAAAAATGTTATAAAAATGGGAATTACTCCATGCTGTAAACCATCTTCCAAGTTTTATATCCTCTGCAAAAAAATTAGAGGCGTTTCTCAATTTCAGGTTTCTTTAAAGTTTATTCGGATTTTATGATTGTTATATTTGAGATGATTATTTTTTAGAAGCTTATTTTGTCATACTTGAAGAGGAACTCCTCAGGGTAAAATCATTTAATCCTTTTCTCAGAAGGCAGCAATATTTCACTTGGATAGATTCCAAAACATATGCTACTGTGTAAAAAGATTATCTGAGAGATTATGCACTTATCAAAAGCAAAATTTCCACATAGTATGCATCCAAAATACAAAGAATTACACCAATGAATCAAAAGAGAAGTATTAGGCAAAATCTTAAAAATGCCTAAGGCAGCACTAATATTTTTTTCCCACATAGATATATAGATTGTAGAGTTTTGAACTGGATTTCGTTTTGGTTGTTGCCTGTACCCCTTCCAGATGGCACACTCTATAAATTGTTTTTGAGGTGGGCAAAGAGAGAGACAGACTGTCTGAACACATGGCTTCAAGAATCTAATTTCTCATCATGGATAATATGTATAAACAGAACTTCCTCCTCAGTTAAAGTTGCTCCCCATGAATTCCTATTATTATTATTTTTTTCTTTTAAGAGAAATAAGCCTTTATTTCCTTGTTTTACAAATAAAGCTGGCTGTGATGGTTGCCCATAAATTCCTTTTAACCAATAATTTAATTTTTTATAACATATGCACATCTAATCCTAAGAACTGAATCAATAAGACTGCTTCTTTTCAATGAAAAATTATATTCTATAGCTGTGAATAAATTATTTTATTCTTGCAAAATCGAAATTCTCATAGGATATATGTTCAGAATTTTGATCCAGAAATTACAATTAAAATTTGTATTTACTTTGAAAACCAAGTATGAGTAAGTTACATGTCAAACTCCTTAATACTCTCTGTTGACTTTTCTCCTATTCTATTACTTTTAAAACTAAGAGAAATATAAATGTCTTTAGTTTGTTTATATTTTTAACAACAAAACTCTACTTGTTGGATGATACTGACAGTTAGGTCTCTCAGGCAATTCATCCTGAGTTAGACATGTCGAGATACTAAAAGATGTCTGAAGTCACATATAAGGTAGCTGATCAAGAATTCCATAACTGAGCAGCATGCAATACAATAAAATTGGTTTCCATTTGAAATATTATAACTGTAAAAAGTTACCTTATGTTTCTATTCTTTCATTTACCTCACTTACTAAAATAGATATAATTATTAGTTCATCTCAAGATTAATTTTTTGAGGTTTAGTGCTAAGATAAAATTTTAACTTCAGACTGTTATGAGTCATTTAGATAATAAATCCAAATTCCTACACAAACTTTCATCAAATGAGAGAAAATCCATTTCTAATACTTATTAATAAAATATATTAATTGTTATTCAAAATTATAGAAGTTATTTATAATATTTTATGTATGTATAGTAAATATACCTATTATTAAATTTACTGCTTAATTTTCATTGATGATACATGGCTATACGAGTATATCAAAGCATATAGTTTCATTTTCCAATTCAAATTTTATTGCATAGTAATGAAAGAAATATTGTTGTATATTAGACTTACAGTTCATTTTACTTCTGACAGTAGTTTGAAAGAATTTTTTTATAGGAGAACATAATGAAAACTTCTGTTATGAAATATTTTGAGGTAATTATTATTTTAAATATTACCAATTATCCTATTTCATTACTCTGTGTTAAGGTTCTAGATTTAATTTGCTTTTAATACTTGAGAATACATATTTAAAATAGTTCCAAAAAATAATTTTTATTACATTATACCAACAATAATTTGTTAAAAAGACTTCCATATCTAAAAATAATTTTTATTTTACAAATTATTTTGATCTTCATCAAATTTTATCAAAGCACCAACAGCCTAAATAATATTTTAAATGTGATGGAGGAAAAGAGGAGAGACTTAGGTATTGTTAGATAAACACAGAATTTATTTTAATTTGTTCAATTAATTAATCAAGAAGGCCATAAGACTGATGTGGCTCTGTTGCCATGGTGGCCTATGTAGGCAAACCAATAAATGCCTCAAAGTTATGAAATTATAATGCTAAGAACAACCAATCACCAACAGCCAACAAGGCTTTACACTATTATGCTAGAATAGCATTCTCCTGATGATAGTCTAATTTGCTTTTGGGTTTGCAGCGCCCAATGCTGGCTAGCCTAATGAGAAATACAGGGACCACACCAGAAAGAAGCACCTGGCCTCAGGCCAGGACACTGCTTTTGCCAACCAGCTCTGCAGAAGGTCAGGAAAGTTCACCTCTGAGACTGGGAATATCCTTAGAAACTGCCAGAATCAGCTGAATGGTAAAATATTTCAAATGTGTTGGAGTAAAACAAACCATCAAGATAAACAAGACATCATTAGGGTGCTTGATGGGCATTTCTTGAATATGAATATTTTGAGCTGTGATTATTATGTATTTACTTTGCCCACAGGATATAAATGAATTCTGTAATTTGGTAACAGAGTAGAATATTGCCTTACTCCCCAGCTGGTTTCCTGGGGGAAATTAATATTATTTCAAAGGGGAAATATTTTGTCAGACATATTTCTTTACCAGCAACGCAGCACAGTTTTCAACATTTAAATTCATACGTTGTTATTTTATTCTAACATCTTGAGGCTAGTGTTTGGGAAAAGGTGTTAATAAAATCGGGCTTTCCCTTGCATTCTTCTGAATAATAAACCTTTAGTTGGTACAACTTTTCCCATAAGCCCAGTATGTTATAGCAAATGTTTGGAGACCTATTGAAATTGAACCTGTTAATCTAGTTTCCTTGACATACACTATTTTTGATTTCCAGTGAACTAATGATGACCATAGTACATATTAGAAATAGTGAATAAATATTTTTAAAATACATTTTAAAAATGCTTATTTATTATCAAAAAAGAAAAGAGAGAGAGAAGAGGTTGTATCAGTATCCCAGAGACAAGAAGGGATTGTGGAGGGTTACATTAAAAATTTGGGTCTACGACCACACCACTCTGAACAGGTCCAATCCCATCTGATCTGGAAAGCTAAGCAGAGTTGGGCCTAGTTAGTACTTGGATGGGAGACCACCTAGGAAGACCAGTTGCTGTAGGCGTAAAGAATAAATAAAAAATAAAAAATAAGAGATTGTAAGCTGACGAGGTCCTTGCATTCTGTGAAGTCAACCAAGGGTTGCCTCACTTAAAAAAAAAAAAGGTTGTGGAATTTCAAAGTTACAAATGAGTGGATCCTAGAAATTTTCGTTTGTATACTAACTTCTCATGTTTCATATTCATATATAGATGAAAAAAATATCAGAGAAGTTAAGGACTGAGGACACAAAAATGTATTTGGTAGAATAATAATCATATTCTCAATCTTCAGGTTTTCTACATACCAAAATTTATAATGAGAAAAAATTTAGATTTTCTTTCTTTCCTTTGTAGAGATTAACACATGAATTTTGGATAATAATTTTAAATAAATAAATTAAACTATGAAGAACATTAAAGTTTGCAGAACTCCCTCACTCATTCCCTCTTAAAGGCAAGTATTTAAGTAAGGTTGAAACTAATGCACATTAACATGTATTGAGATACATTTGAAAAGCTTTGAACTTTACATTGATTATCTACTTTGGTTGGTTGGTAGTTCTCTTGAAGAATAATATAAACTTATAAATTTTTTTTCTACTGTTTTCAGCATTAGGTGTCTTTGAATTTCTCAGTGTATCATGAGACAGAAATTTAATCTTAAAAATAATTTTACTGGTATAATTTTTCAGATTAATGTTAAGTATTTTAATCAAAATAATGATGTTGTTTATTCATATAGTACAGTGGACATCATGAAAAATACTAATCCTTACACTCTTACTACCACTTAATCCCTATTCCAGTGTAAAGAGGTATAATCTTTTAATCATTTCTCATTTTAAGTTATCTTCATACATATTCTCCAATTTCTTGGTTTATGGAATGTAAATGTTACCTATTAACCCTCCACCATGGATGCTAAAGACTTAGAAAACTTAATTTATTCTTCACTTCTCAGCTTTTCCTTCTCCTAATATTTTGAAAATGTGATAATTACTTAAATTATTTTATCACTAAACCTTGTACTTTTACATAATGTATTTACATATTTATTTCATACTCCATCAATTATCATATATTCCCCTCTAGATCAGATGAGGATATCGTGCTCCTAATCTTTTCACTTTTTCTCTTTTCTCATTATACCTATCACTTCTGTCTTTAGCACTTTATTTTGATATGGTCAAAAATAAACAATTTATATTCTGTTCTGTGATCCAAAAGTAGAAAATTCATAAACTTTATTTGTATCATGGTTTTATAAAGCATTAACCACAATCAGAACCCTCTTTATTAATTTTTCAATATCGTGACCTCTGAATCACTCAAAGTATAATAGTCAATGTTAAGACCATGTTAACTGTTAGTTTTTTTGTTTGTCAGTCTATCAGTTGTTTTAAATTATGCCTGTATTTGAGTCATGTTTGTACACTTCACATTTGAATCATAAAATTTTTGTAGAGTGCTGTTTTTCCTAGAATTTTTTGTTTCTCTCTCACTTTTTTTTTTTTGATGATAAGATAATATAGCCTCAAGTCTATTCATTTTCTAAATCTACTGAAAATCTTCCCAATGTCCCACATACAGCATATGTGACAAATAGATTATCAGTGTACAGAGATCACCTCATCTCTCTGAGCCGTGTCCCCAGGTTATCTTACCAAGTTGTATAAATATAAATATTTCCTATGTTTAATATAACATGAAGAAGGTTAAGAAATACTTATTTTGTGTCTATAGACCATTTTTCTCCAGCAATAAGATTCCTGGGGCCCTTTTTTCCCTTCAGATCTTTCCACTCCTACTAAGGAGATACCTTCCTATAAATTTCTGTCTCTGTATTCCTGCATTGTCATCTAATTTCTTGGATTTGAGATCTTTGTTTTTTTTTCTTCCCTTTAATTTTCTCTTTGTTTTATAGGAGCTCATCTCCAAGTAATGTCTACTAATAGTTGTGAGATGAGTTAAATTTCTGAGTCGGTTAATTCAAAAAAAGTCCGTATTCCACCTTCGCATTTGCTTATCATTTGCCTAAAGACAGTATCCTACATTCAAAGTCATTTTTCCTAATAACTTTGAGCCCACTGTTCCATAGTTATCTGGCTCCTAAAGTTATTCGTGAAAAATCTGACACCAGGGTAATTATAACACAATTGTAGTTATGAGGATTTGTCTCCAGAAGCTTGCATTTATTTTGTGTATTGTTGTTTTTAACCTTTACTTATTTCATTTAGCTCAACTAACATTTCTAGAACTTTCTAAGTAACAGAAATTGTGCTTGTTCATGCAATTAATTATGCAATATTTAGTTCTGATTTCTACTTTTAATCTTATAAGTGAGGAACTATAGTTCTTAGTGTAAATCACTGTTCAGACTTACTTTCATGTTTAATATTTTCTTTGATCACGATTTCATTTTGCACCTCACACTTTTCCTTCAGTAATTATTTTTATATCCTCTTGAAACATGTATTTTGAAGTTACTTTAGATAGGTTCTAATAATGCTAAACCCTGCAAATTTCTTGCTGAAACAATGTCTCAATTTATTCTTCTTTTTATAATGATAGTTATGCTGGGATACATTTTGCTTTCTATATTTGTGGATTTATATGTCTTCTAATTTCTGGGAAATTCTTATCCATTACTTCTTGGTATATTATCTCTTCTTAGTTTTTTCTTTAAAATGATAACTGCAGAATACCCCGGGAGAAGGCATTCTTGTGAGTGGACTAATATTAGAAAAAAAGGAAGATATAAAAGCAAAAGAAAAAAAGAATAGTTACCAGGGAATGCATAAGTTGGATAGACAGTGCAGTATTTGTTCTCAGAGGAGGAGTTAGGAAAGAAGTTGGTTAGAGCGAATGGTAGGAACACACACTCTGAGCAGATAATGACCTTCCAATATTTTGCAAGCAGTGGTGATGGAAGTTATTACTGTTCTTTGTTCTCAAACTGCTAAGAAAAAAACATTTTCACAATTTTAATAATCATGTTCCATTTTTCTTGTCAGTCATATTACATTTATTTTTCAAAATTCTTCTTAGTTTAAAATAAATATCATTTTTCTTATTTGGTTAATTAGACTATCAAAGCACCAAGATCTGAGGAAAGGCAATATGTGAAAATGAAAGTTCACCTTGACCAAATATCATCTCATAACTTCTTGGTTTATTTAATTCTGTATAGATCCTTATGTCATGCTTTCTTTCCTTCTATACAAAATTCTGTGTTTTCTTCCTTCTTTTTGTTTCATTATCTACATTTCTATATCTGTCTCCATATGGTGTCTTTCTCTCTTAATATATCTATTTCTTTTCTAAGGACACCTTTCCTTTTCCTCTCTACATCTTTCTTACCTCTCTATCTTATTTTGTCCACTTTTGATCTCTTTCCCTTATCTTCCCTCAAATCATCTACAGCCTAAACCAAAAGAGGGAAGAACACTTAAGTTAGAGACTTAAATATCATTGAGTATTTAATTATCAAATTAAAAATATTAGTTGATTGTTTATATGTCTACTGTGAAAATTTGTATATTTTAAAAATGTTTATCAATCACACCTGTGCCACAATCATGCTCTGATGTGATAAAGGTTTTATGTCGACAAAAAACTTTCCATCACCAATATATTTTGAATATATTTTGCCTGTCTATTCATTTGTTCATATAGTTCCTTTTTCTAAATGAGTTTACATTTTATCAGAGTATTTAAAACCTATGTATAACAATCCTAATACCGAGAAGAATACTGGAAGTTTCCTGCCTTCTTATGAGCAAGTGAGTTATGTAATCAGACAGAAATATTATTTTGGTTGCATGTGTTGAATGTACTGTATGGGGAAACATTAGGTCGTAATCAGATATGGCAGTAGCTCAGATGGCAACCTGAACTGAACTGGTGGCTTATGAGGATGGAATTGGACTCTATACCAGTCTCTGGATACACTTTCAGCTTCCTTAGAACTATTTCTTTGTTCAAGCTCTTTCTTAGGTCTCAATGCCTCTGTCTTTCTGTCGAAATTTTACCCAATTTCAAGGCTTATATTTAGTCATCTACCTCTTTGACACTTTTTCTATTTTTCTCTCTCAGGAGTCTTAGCAGAAAATTGGGTGATTCTTTGCCTTCTTAAATTTCTCACAGAAAGAAATTGGTAGAATAGTTTTAGAAACTGATTGGGGTTGAGGGTTGGTGGGAGTGGTTCTTATTGGAATGCTCTTTGCAGTGAATCTTAAATAAGTTAAAAGCGTGTTTACTATTTTTTGTCTAATGTTTCTTCTTATTGGTTTCTCCTTTTACTGGACATAATTTAACATTAGTTTTTGATGTTGCATGCTTGTTAATGCCAACTACAATATTCCAAGTTTCTGGTTCAGCAGTGTTCATTTTCACATTTTAAAGATATCACAAAATGCTTGAAAGATAATAGTTGATGAGTTAGCTGACTGAGTCAATGCCTGACTTCTTTTCACTTAAACTTGAATGTACTTCATGTCTCTCATTAAAATAAATTATACATTTGATTTATATATATAATTTATAAAATTACTCAGCTTACTCATGAAAAAATACTGTCAAAGAAAACTATGCTAGTTTGGGTATAGAAATAAGAACATTTAAATTTTTATTATTAAAAATCACCTATTATTAGTTTTGATCTGTTATCATAAGAAATATATGAGGCAAATGTTCTAAGAATAAGAACATGAATAAAAGAATTGCCAAGTTAATATCCTTATACAAATATTTATGTATCTATATTTATTAAAGATTGCTGTGATGTCTTGTAGTGGGTGAATAGTAGCCCTAAAAAGATATCGATATATCGATTTTATTCTAAAATTTAAAAGGAAATAGCAAACGATTAACATTATTGTTAAAAATCCATTTAGAAACCATTTTTAGTCTTTTCATGATCTATGCTCAAAATTCACAAACATTCCAAGTTCCTGTATGGTGTAGATCCCACCCATTATTGCCTCCTCTGAGCCTTATGTGGCCTATATATTAGTTAATGATTAGTTTCAATTCTGCTAATGTGGACGCATTCTATGTTGTTTCTTTAACTATTCTCTATCGTATTTTCTTTTCTTATGGATGGCTTTCATCCCATATTCATCTGAATGTCAAAAAATTTTTTATTAAAGTTTAGGCCAAATGTTAACTTTTTCCTGAAACCTTGCTTAGTCACCCAGCAGCAATGATGTTTCTTTACTTAGTGGTTAGCAAACACTATGAATCTTAATCTAAAATAAAACTTATCATGTTTTCCTATAGTTATGTTCTTTGTGCTTGTGTTTTACCTTCTCTAAGAGAAAGAAATTTCCTTTACAGATGTATCATGACTTAGGCATGGAATATCTGTCCTGACATTAGCTCCATCATACCTCACTGCCTAGGAACTAAAGAACATACTCAGAGGATTTGAGTGGTAGTGATCTTTAGGGAGGAAAGGAAAGTTCAGAAAGACTGAATACAGACTCATGATCTAAATTCCAGGACCAGTTACAGAACTGATAGACCTAACTTAGTCTTTCATTGGATTGTATGGTCAACTCTTCAATCATTTCTAGATGTTGCACCATTGGAAGTCTCATCACTAGCCATATTTTCAAACTAAAACTGTGGCCATGTTCTTCTGGATGTCTGAACAAAGTCACCTCTTATGAACAACAGGTAAATTAGTGTGAAATACCCTTATTCAACCTAAAATAGCATGACAAAGAAGAGCAACAGCATGCTTAAAATGGAATTTGTAACAAAGTAAATTCCAAGTTCCATTAAAACAAAAGGGATTCTAGGACTTGAACATTCCAAAGCAAAGGCTTTATAACCTATAAGAGATATACAATTGTTTATTACTTTTATAGTTGTTCTTATTATCTCTTAAAACTTAGAATTAATACTTAAATAGAAAAGCATCAAACATAGAACATATCAAAAAGATACTTTGCATATATATTTTTACTTTGAAAATAACTATAAAAACTATAGATCACATTATGATATTTGGCTAAATAAGTATTTGAAAAAAATATTAAAAACTATTACAATGAAGAATCTTTTTGTGAGAAAGAAGTATATTGTTTTGCTCTTTCCTTTTGATTTTTAAAATGCGGGTAAATTTTGTTTTTGATAGGAGTACTTAGTTTCAAATACTAAGGAGGTTTTTGTTTAAAATATTAATTAATTTACTTGTGACTAATACAAATTGTTGAACCACTATGGTTAATAACATGTTAATTAATAGGAACATTAATTATAAAGCTTAATTTCTACTAAACATCTTAACTGCTTATGTAGATGTATTTCTTTGTATCTTTTTTAGGAATATTATTTCCCTTTGAAATGTTGCAATATATCCAAACACCTATTGTATTATACAACATTATTTTAAATATAGGAAGTAAAAATGCTACAGATACTCATATAATTAGCCTTGACTATTTAAATGTTTTGACATTTATATTGTTGTTTTCTTTCATGGATAAAGACAACAAGTGAGTTATAGTTAAACAAATTTTTGAATATTATCTTGTAGAATTTGTACAATTTTGTTGTACAAGTAATGCTATAAATTAAAAATAAATCATTTATGTTTAAGGACATCTGGAGAGACCTATTTTTAGAAATTATCTGGTCCCAATGGTGTGCAAGATCTTTTCTAGATGCCAAGATGCAAGCTTAAAAAGATTTGCCATCTAATTGGAAACATGGGCTATAAATTTAAAATGATCATAAATAATACAAAAAACATTTTGTAGACACTATTAATAAAATTATTTTATCATTATATGTATACTAGGTACTAATAAAATATGTTTTAAAAAATTAGATCTTGAATTGGTTCTTCAAAACAGATTAGCTTTGTGTAAACAAATAAGTGAACTGGGGGCATTTTTAACAAGTAAACCACATGAGCTAAACACAGGAGTCGGGATGTACTTACTTAGTGGTTCAAGAGTTAATGAGAGAACCAAGTACTATATAGGATTTATACAGGTGATTAGTGAGAATTATATTTTGAGAGGGAGAATGTAATACTTTTAAATTTAATTTATTCTACCTTTCAATAATTTTTTGATGGCTTTGTGAGTATAAAAATAACATGATTATGCCCAACAGAGATTCTCAAACTTTAGTGTGCACATCAATCACTTGGGAGTCTTTCTAAAATGCAAATTCTAATTCAGAAGTTACCAAGTACAACCTAAAATTTTGCTTTTCCAATGAGTTTCCGAATGATGACAGTACTACCATTTCCCAGACTATACTTTGAATAATATCACAGAACAGAAAGTTAGCTGCAGAACCCGGAAATAAAGAAGCTAACTTGAAGTCTAATGCAGGAATACTGATGCAAAGCAAGGAAGGTTGACAGTGAGGAAGGCTATTAAAGAATATTTGTCAGAAATGTTACAGAAGAAGAATTAATAGGTAATTTGTTAGGTAATTTGTCTAGATTTGGGAAGATCACTGAAAAAAGAAAAAGTGAATCCATTTTTTTCTCTTTGTGGGATTAAAAACATAATGTTAATTTGAAAGCAATTTTAAATTTTGGAGTATGATACAGATTGGAAAGAAAAACTTGTATGCTTTTAGGGTTACACTTACATTTATGGCGAAACATTGGGAGAAATGTGCATAGGCAATAAAAAATGAGGATATGAAGCTCTGAAGAAACCTTTACATTTCTGTTTTGTGGTGGTAGTTTCAGCCATGGAGGTGGTGGAAATTATCCAGAAAAAGTAGGCCCAAAAAACAGAAGAGAAGCTAAAGCATAATGCTTATCTTTAAGAGGAAGAGAAATGAAAGTAGACAGTTAAAGAGATAGGGGAGGAGCAATCACAAAAATGGAAGAATCAACACACAGAGCATGAAGTCAAAGGAGAAGCAGTCTAAGATGTAGATAGGAAGTAAATGAAAGTTAGGAGGGTTTTGAATTTAGAAGCCAGAATGTCATCAATGGACTGAGATCTGTAGGGCTAATACCTTGCTTTAGTAGGGATGAAACCATGGGCAACTGTGAAATATCAAAGTTTGATTGAATTCTTCTGAATTACATCCGAAATTCTTTTACCTAGAATATTTTTATTATGTAAAAAACGTTTTTTCTGAATATAACAATGTTTCTCTATTTAACTTTTCTTGCCTCTAGAGCTATTCTCTCCATCTCCTTATCTGTTACAAAATTTGGAACTTGTATACTTTTGTCTTATGATAAACAGTTGAGGCTAATCAAGGGCTAAGTCCTCAATATTGTGTGTTTGCTCATTTCTCCTGAGCCAAAAATTCTGGGAATACTTTCAAAGTTTGACAGTCTTCATTCATATATGAATTTGAGATAAAACCAGGTTCAGCTTAGGTATGTTTTCTCTTATTCAATGGTTTAAAAATCAGCAGAGATATTAAATTATCTCTTTAATAATATCACTTCATACATTTAAGAGATATTATAAATACTTTAACTTCAGGGTTTTTTTTTTTTTACAAAACCAAACTTTAGACTCTCATCTTGCTCTCTAACATTTCATTTTCCAACCAGCCCTCACCATCATATTAATTTTAATCATGAGTTTAAATATTACAGACATCTATATTTTAATATGAAGACTAGTGTAGGTTTAAAACTATTATAGTTGTGTCAGTAAATAAAATCATACCCTATTCAGAATGCAGTAGGGAAATTAAACCACAAATTGCATAATTTTTCCTATTTCTACTCCTTTTACCTGGCTTATCTTGTGTCACTTAACATTTATACTTTGAATGATTTAAAAACTTTTTTGGATGATAAAATCTACCTGAGAATGTTTAAATACTCAAGCACTAGAAACACTATGACCAAAAACATGCATATTATTTTTAGAAATTATTCACAGATTTGTATAATATAATAAGATTCAGTATACTATTGCCTTAAAAATGACCAACTGTATACTACCTAATTAGATACCAATGAGGGGAATTAAAGGTTTTGACGATCTTTCAATATCCTTCTCTTCTGAGTCAAATCAGTGATGCTTAGTAACTATGAACCAGGATGGTGTTTTTGGAGCTGAGCTATGAGAATAAAGCAGAGCTGGTTCATGTTCATGGAGCAAGGAATTAAATATCCCAAAAGCCACATTCAGAAGTAAAGGGCCAAAGAGAAAAGAGTTAGTCCAAATAAATTATCAGTGAAAAGGAACTGAAAAGAAATAAAAATCAAGTAGCAGGCTATGAAGCCTGGGTAACAATATCAAGCAAGTAGGATCACAAGAACAGGTTGATAACAGAGAAAAACACATTTTTAATACCTTGACACTGATAATCTAGGGGCTATTATTCGGGGCAATTTCAGCATTGATTATTAAAAATGTTGGAGACATTAGGGTGCTAGGTTGACTCAAACCTGACACTGTTTTGTTCTCAGATAAAAGAACAAGTTTAATGTAAAATCTTAAAGTCAAAAATTTTGGTAGGTGTTATGTGATAAAATTATTACAAATTCAATTAAGAAAACAAATGGTGGTTATTGCCATAAAAATTGAAATAAGAGTAAATATTGAAGCCACAATGTTGGAGCTAAAAACCCATACAGTTGAGCCCAAAGAACTTGAGTTGATTTCTGGCTCTACCACTTGCTAACTTCTAGCAATGACTCCAAACTCTCAGGGACAATGCAAGAATTTAATAATATAATGAATGAACTGTAGTGGCCTATAGATAGTCAATTTTATGGTCAAACATTATTCTGCATATTTCTTATGAAGGTGTTTTTGAATGAGATTAACATTTAAATCAATAGACTTCGAATAAAGCTGATTGCTCTTAACATTTGGTTGGGCTTCATCCAATAGGTTGAAGGTCTGAAGAGAAGAAAAGATTGACCTCCCTGGAGCAAAAGGGGATTCTGCAGCAGATATCCTTTGGACTCTAACTGCAACATCTGCTCTGTCATGGGTTTTCAGTCTGATGACCATCAAACTTAAACTACAGCATGAGACCTTTCCTACATCTGCAGTCTATGGCCCACCCTGCAGACTTTGTACTTTTCAGCTTCCATAACTTCATGAGCCAATTACTTTAAATGAATGAATGAGTGAATGTACATGCACGTGCTTGCACACACACACAGACACACACACACACATCCTCTTGGTTCTGCTTCTCTGGAGAACCCTGAGTAATATAGATTTTACTTGGTAAGCATTAATTGATATAAAAATGTCAGAATTAAAATACAAACTACTCTAACAATATTGTTATGTTTTAAATTATTTTCTATTTGGGTATGTATTATTCTAACAACAGATTAATTAGGTAAATCTTTACAAATTTGCATATACTCTGAATCAGATTATTATATCTACTTCATTTTGTTTATTTTATTGCACGAGAATTTGATTTATAGTCAGATGTAATGGCATTTATTTAATTTTTCAAAAAGTCATTTTTGAGTAAACATAGAATTTTAATAAGACCTTAAAAAAGTTTGTTCCTTGAAGAGATGGTAACTCAGTGAGGATATCAGACCTATGGTATATAAAAGAGATGATGCGACATAAATTAGAGTCTCTGTTTTCATGGAGCTTTTGGAGAAGAAATGAATGAATAATTGTTCTACCACCAAGAATAGAAAAATATAAGAAATAAAATATATGACAATAAAAAATTTTCTATATTTAATAAATTTAGAGTGCCAGATCTAGAAGCTATTTCATTTTTATTACTCTAACTTCTCATTTTAGGATAAAGAAACCAAAGTGACAATGCTGGTTAGTGACAAATTAGTGCTCATAACTTATGTTCTAAAATCTATACAACTACTACTAAAAAAAATTTGATAAGCCATATATCGATATTACATAATATCAATATATCTGTACCATGAATAAACCTTTTAAACTCATTAATACCTTAATAAAATTTGTGAATTTTTATTTCACTGAGATATGAATAGAATATACACACTTCTTTTCCTATGGTGAAAGAGAAACTATGTAATTACAAGGATACTAAAAATGTAATTCTATGAGATCATCCACTTCACTTTTTAAACATGGTATTTTATAGTTCTGGTCATTATTCAAATCAAGGACACCATCTCAATTTTTTTCATTTGATTATAATGCAAATTCCTTAACATCAAAGACCTTGTTTGTTCACTACTCTATTTCTAGTTCTGGGAATAACCTGGGACCAATAAATCCTCAGTATTGGTTAAATATATAAATAAATTTATAGTCATACTTCCAATTCCATGAGAAGATAATGGCAATGAGTAAACCACATTATGACTTAGATATGTGAAACTATCACTTAATAGCAAACAACAGTTTTGTATTTCAAAATCAGTTAAAAATTATTTTCATCATCTTGTAAACAGTTGATTTTAGATAAACTTTTAATGAAAATCTAGACAGAAGCCCTCTTTGAGGCAAACTAAAATGAAAGAAAATTTTAATCCATGTAAATTATTTTAGAAAAGCAGTAGAGTGTACTGGAGAAGGGATTACAAAAGAGGACATTATATTTCATGGAATTCTAGGAACCGGAAACATAATAAAAATGAATCCTATTGTCATTAGAGCTTGAGACTAATTCTATATACAAGGAAAGAAACTTCATAGATTTTAGCAACAGGGATTTATGAATTTTTTTTTTCTTTACTGTTCCAATACAAATGTCTTCTTGTAAACTTTTTCTGCCACATTATCGGATGATTAACTCTAATCTCTTATAATGTATCTATAATGTATTTTTCCAAAATTTTGGCATGCACACAACTTTAATTTATTGTGACTCTCCTCAGTGTCATTCCTTATGAGACCTTTTTAGTTACTAAACTACCAGCTAACTAACTAGGTCAGCCACTTGTTAATTTTTGGTTCAAATTTCAGTGAGAATATCTTTGTTCCAGCTCCAAACTGAAGGTCATTGGCTGAGTTAGAATTGGCTAGTTTTAGGTAGTTTGCCCAGACATGATTCAAACAGCTGTTGGAGAATAAAGGTTAATTGACTCATGTGACACTCACCTCCCCATCCCCAATTAAATTCTTCTCCTTTCTCAGATGAGGATTTAGCCATGGTAGTTCTCATTAGGTTGGGATGTAGGGACAGAGGGTACAGTGACCCTTCTAAGAAATTATTTTCCCAATTTACAGACAAGAGGACTGAGGCTGAGAAAAGGTAAATATCTTGCCTTGGTCACACATCTTGTAAATTTTTGAGGACTTAAAGAATTGCCTTTCTGTATTTTTACTCTATTTTTAATCCTCACACTAAATCCAAACTCTTTTTCCCTTTTTACTTCTAACTAAAATCTATTTTTGGATGATTGCAAAATGTACATTTATAAGGAGAGGAGAAAGATAAAAAGAGAGAGGAAAATAGTTAAATGAAGAATAGGAAAGAAAAGAAGTGCAGCTGTTACTGTAATAAAAAAAATTACTCCTAAATTCATAGGTGAGTCAATATTTTTGTTAGAGCTCTCCTAGTTTTCAAGTGCATATATTTCCTAATTCTCCCTATAATCTCTTCTGATTGTGTACTGCTGAAAGCCTGCTATTTAATATTTGGTTGAATTCTTCAAAATGGTCAAGATTCCTAAATTTAACAAGCAGAGTTAACCACTTCTATAAACCATCATACTTATAATTTAGAAACATTAAGAACTTAAAAATTATATACTTTGAAAAGGAACATAGTGATGTATAACTACACATAAGCCTTATTCAAAGGTATTATCCAAATAAAAATTTATTTATAAATACATAGACCAAGTTTGTTGACAAATTCTTAATAATGAACAAGTCCACATAGGAGAATAAGAGAGGAGATCTACTAAAACTAGTTAAGAATTTAGCTGAAATATCAGGAGTAAGAGCTGATTCCTTATGCACAGTCGATTTCAGATGTCATAATTATGAAATTTATCTCTTTTAATATTTTAGGAGAGTACAATGGCTAGTAAAAATAACAGTTACCAAATGACATTAGGTAATTTTTTTCTGATTCAGTTTTCAATATTTTATGATCAAGCCTGTACTAATAAAATATGCTTTAGATGTGAAACCCTAGCATTTTATAATTTTATTAAATGTTCTCAATGAATATTCTTCCTAAATTTACCTATTTGCTGTCTGAGAAATCAAGAAAGAAACAGGAAAATCTCTTGTTCAACCAGTAATAAAAAAATTACCTTTGAAATTCTTTGAAAGTGTTTTATTATCTGTATGAAATTGGGAGGAGAGGAGACAAAGTGAGGGTATGGATGAGTTTGGCACTCAATTTAGTTAATTTCTAAAGTTTACTTGGTAGTATCTTTATATTTTGTGTGAATTAATTTAGCCAACTTAAAATTAAATCTGAGTGTGCTAGTTTACCACAAGAGTGATAAACTAACAAACTGAGAAGTCTGACTGTCACTATTATAGGAACTTGTAATTCCAATAAAGTTTATGTAAAAGGTAAATCCAGTCTACAAAGCCTATGCTGAAAGAAAACAGTGCAATGCATAAAATGGTATCCAGCTTTGTTTTACTTTAGTAAATAAGGTTTTTTGATAAAGTTATTTTTTATGCTTCTTCAGTGATTAAATGTTGAATAAAACAAAAACTTTCAACCAAAACATTAATAAATAATACCTGCTAAGCATTCTTCTGTCTCCTCAAAAAGCAATGTCATTGACCTAATTTTAATTTCTAAAATCTCAAGACCAGAAAAAATAAGAGACAGTTCATTTTCCCAAAACAACCCAACTTTTAGAAACATAGTGTAGTACAATTGCCTGACCTACAAAATACTAAATGAAGAAGTATTATTGACAATAAAGATGCTATTTCTTATTGGTTTTAAT
This sequence comes from Eidolon dupreanum, assembly GCA_028627145.1. NCBI lineage: Eukaryota > Metazoa > Chordata > Mammalia > Chiroptera > Pteropodidae > Eidolon > Eidolon dupreanum. The sequence goes on from CM053514.1 coordinate 36,182,475, forward strand.
CCTCGATTTGGAGTTTAAATCTGATTAATGCCCTTTTATATAAAATGACTTAAATGTTTTTAGAATCTGATTATTGTAGTCAGCCCTGGGATGTTAAAGACTTGTGGTAAATCAATACATTTTAAGTATCACCTGTTCTTTTTTCCTTCTTTCATGTTTCCAGTGTCTTTTCAATCATGTTATATCATTTCAAAGTTCTGTAACAAACTACCAAAAAAAATCCATACATTTCAATAAAAAATGTACCAAATGTTTTTCATTAAGGCAAAAACAGCATTAACTCAAAAATAATTTTTCTGCAATCTCAGATAAATTATTTAAATTAGATTTTAATCATTTACAGAAAAGTTGGCATACCAGCTGGGAATAAACTAGGTAAAACAGAGCCATGAAAAATGAATACAATACTATCACAATTCATGGCAAATGACATCTCATTTTATGCTCACAAGTTAATCGATATGTTATTTATCATGCACTGAAGTTCAGGACAGAATATCTATCATTTTAACTATAGAAGCACTGCAAGATGTTGTTAGGTGTTAAAAGTTCCCTAGAAGACTGGTAATTGTTTGCCTCTGAATTCTTAAGCATAGCTGGCAAAGTGAATGTACCTAACTACATTTAATATATTTGTTGAATGCTGAGAAATAAAAATAGACAATTTTGTTCAGAATAAATTGAGATCCCTGTGGAAAATATAAGAAGAATAGTTAGAAAATAATTAAAAATAATTTAGAAAAATTAAGGTAGCATATTTCAAAGAAAACGAGACTCAAATATAGATATATTTAGTTCTAGGAGAAATTTTTAAAAAAAGCAAAGGGAATATAATGTAAAGAATGATGAAAAAATGTAAGAAAAACAAGAGGTTGAAAGAGGTTTATCAAAGAAGAAGCTCAAGACATATTGAAAGATAAATTTTGATCTCATTCATTCATTCATTCATTCATATGTATTGATGTCTACCATGTACCAATCATTCTCCTAGGCACTAGCAGTAAAGCAGTAAACAAACACAAAACTCTTCCTCTTATCAAGCTACCAAGCTTACATTCTAATGAGGAGATACATAAAAAATCTTACATTTCTTAGAAGAGAAAAATAGTGGGGTGATTTGAATATAGGGTAATTCATAAATTCTTATGAAGACAGTGAGAGAAGTGTTACTCTTCTAGAAATTTTGATCAAGAGGGCCTCCTTGTTCAAGTACAATTTAAGCAGCCTCCTCGATTCAGATATGTGGAGTAAGTCAAAGGAATAGTGGGATGAGAGGGAGAGTGCCTGGCATGTCCCACAGTTCCAGTGCTTCTGGAAACAGAGCAAAGGCTAGAGAGTAGAAGGCAATGAGCTAAGAATAGTAACAGGACTCAGATCATATTGGTCCTAATAGTCCACATAAAGATCTATTTCTTATGAAATGAAGTCACTGAAAGTCAGAGAAGAAACTTTATCTGACTTGCAAATAAAAACTACTTTGGTTGCAGTGTTGAGTACAAAGTATAAGAGCTCAGAGACAAGTATGAGACTTTAATAATGATACAAGTAAAAGATCTTTATATTGCACATATTAAAGAAGAATATTTAATATGATTAACATAAGAAAAGTGGTTAGGAATGAAGGCTAAATACTCAAAGGAAAAAAGAAAAACTGATAAATTTTAGTACAAAAAAACAGGTAATTCTAAGGCAAAAAAGTTATTTTACATGAAAAAACTAAACAGAATTTCTAATTGATTGGGCAAGAGAAAAAACTATTAAGATTTAATTTTTTAATATAAGAATTATAATGTAAATATTTGAAAGAATTCAATGTCTGTCTTTGAAGATGTGTAATCATAACTGTTCACCAAGAGGAGAAAACATAAATACTAGGAGTGCGAAATGTTCCTTCAGGACTAATGTGGAAGAGAAAGTTATCAGGAGCTATGTGAACATTCTTTCTTTCTTTATTTTTTTCTTTCAGGCAAGGCAACCCTTGGTTGACCTCACAGATTGCAAGGACCTTGTCAGTTTAAAATCTCTTATTTTTTTAATTTTTTATGCCTACAGCACCTGGTCTTCCTTGGTGGTCTCCCATCCAAGTATTAACCAGTCCTGACCCTGCTTAGCTTCTGAGATCAGATGGGATCCAGCTTGTTCAGGGTAGCATGGCCATAGACCACTATGTTTCTTAATCATTTTATTTCCCCATGCTATCAATCCCCTCCATACTTCTAGTTCATACTCAACTAGCCTGGGCTCATGGTAGGCTCTCTGACAGCTAGTTTCACAGGTATCCTTGGTTTCCATTCACTCCTGCCTGGCAGGCATCCACCTCCTTTATTCCTAACCCTGCCCCACTCCAGACACATCTGCAACCTATCTACTTTATATCTTCCTGTTTCAAGCCAACCTATTTATAAATTCTCTTGCCTCCACCCTTCTCTTGCCAGTCATGCTGTCACTCATTTTTTCTTCTCTCTCTAAGTTATTACACTGGCTCTAATGTCTCCCATAGGACTAAACAGGACAATGCTACTTTGATTTTATGTATTTTTTAATTACCATCTTTTCTTTCTCCTCCATTCTCATGTAAACTTGAGTTGTCTTCATTTGTTTGTCTCCTCATTCACATCTCCAACTTATTTCTCAATGAACTAGAATCTGGTTCCATCTTTAACATTCTCTTGAGTTATCAGTAACATCCCCTTGGACATTGTGTTAGTATGTTATTGAAAATTCTGCTGATTTGACCCTGCTGACACTACTCAAAAATTTGTAATACACTGTCTTATGTAATATTGTACTCACGGTGTTTTTCTCTTATCTCATCAAAACTTTCTCTTTCTGTTTTGTTGCATCCTCTTGCTTTACTCATCACTTACAAGTTGTTTTCTCTCATAGTACTTGTTCTCTGCTATTGTCACTCTAAAATCTTCCATCATTGATCTTAACCACCCTCATGTTTCTAATAAAACCAATTTACTTATTCTTTACAGATATATATATCTATGTTAGATATAAATTCCAACATTTAGCCACTTGTGTACAACTTCTTCTGGGGCATTCCCACCCCTAGGCTTCAGTTTTCTTCCTCCTTGTTCCCATAATATTCTGTAAATATTGCTATCAATTCACTGTCATAGTTTTTCTAATTCTGAATATGTTGAAGTGTATATCCTTTGCAAAAATGGTGAACCATTTGAACACAGGATGTGCTTCTGTCATCTATATATTTGTAATATCTTGTTGAAATGATAATTTTTTACATGAATTTTCAAACCATATAGCATAGAACTTAAGTTTTTTTTATTATTATGAAAGCACAATACTTTAAATAGATTCAAATCTAACAATTTTAGCTCAAGCTGCAAGGGGAAAAATTCCCAACCCTTTTTCTCTCCAGAGAAGTCTCCTTATCCTAGAACTGTGGTGAGCAGCATGAAAATCTTTGTTACATAGATATTTGTTTCACTAATTTCTATTAGTTTTGGTGCTTTTTAAAGAATCTTTCTAAGGCAAAAATATTTATGTTTTCATTAGAGACATAAAAAACACATTTGGATGATCAAAGTGAGAATTTTAGGATACTTTTAATAACTATTAATGTACTTACAGTAGATTGAACCATTCATTTTCACATTTGCTATGCTATTTAATACAACATATGTTTGAATATTTAAACTATATCAAAAGAGAAAATTGTAAAACAAAACCATTAAAATGATTATATCAGTGGTTTCTAACCAACACGATACACTGTTTACATTTTAAAACATTTTTCTTTTTTATGATACACAGCATATTTAACATATTTAAGTTATTGTTCTCCTCCACTGTCTAGTACATTATTTTATTATTTCTTTACCTGTGTTTGTTCTATGATCCCTACTAATAATGTATAGTGACAATATCTTTTTTGCTCCATGAAAAAGTCTTTAATTTAATTTTAATTTTAGTTCTTTATTTTCTGGTCACAAAAAAAAATTGTGTATTATAGGCTATTAAAGGGAAAAAATCAAAAATAAGAGAATAGACAAAAGCTTTATGTAATCTCTATTACTATTCTGAGGCATACATTTACTCTCATTTTTATGCACAAAAATATAAACTTTATTTAATCTTTATAAATAAATATGCTTTATTTTTACAAAGTGTAATGATGGTGTGTCTCTTGTTTTATAATCTTTTAAATATATCAGTATATTAAGATCAAATTTTAGTAAATATTTTTATGGAACATAATGACAAGTGGCTGCAAATGTGTTTCTTTTATAATAATAAACAATGCTTTATAAATGTTTTAATGCATATGTCTTTGCGTGTACCTCATTTTTCATTCTTCAGATCCATTACTAGATGATGTATTGTTAGGTCGATTGTAATAAACATTGTAAAGCTGTTAATACTGTCCCAGTCAGGGTCTCATTAGGAAAATTGGAACAGAAGAATAAAACGTGTTAAGGGTAAACCATTCCGGTGAATATACATATGTCATTTTGTACATATGCACTTAAAGGTGTATGTTTTCAGGTGTGCGAATGTTTTCTCTAAATTCTTGAATCTCACTTTTAGAATAGTATTTATGACTTTGTGTTACATTAGCATTCGCTAATACAAGCCCCTTGTAGGAAGGAATTGTGTTTTAGTTTGGGACTCATTGCTTAACACACTGCTTGGCACATCATAAGCATTAATAATGAAAAGAATGTCTGAATTAATAGAGGTAATGTAAACCAAATACTAAAATGATTGTAATTATAATAACAACAATAATAGCTTTGCCATATATTTTTGGCATATATTTTTGTAGCATAGAGATGTCTAAAATTCTGTAACAAATTATAGCTAGTGTATATAAAGTGGTTCCAGTCCTCACCAGTAGTTAAGTATACTTAAGTTGTTAAAATATACTTAAACTTAATGATATATTTTTCTAACTTTAGATTCTCATCAGGAATTTAAATAGAAACTTTATTTTCCTTTCTAAGAGTTGATATTTTTTTCTATGTGTAGTCTATATTCAACACTTTGTTTAAAAAGTATAATATATCATTATAATTTTTATTTGTCATCCAGTGCATACTTATTGCAAATGTTTTGCCATAGGAGATTATACTTCTAAAACAGTACTTTCCTCCACTTTGGAAAAATGCCACTACTCTCTGAGTCATTCTAATTTAGATTTCATCTTATTTGTGACTGATGTGGGACAAGTTCTTTCTCTCAATAGAAATATTTTCATTTCTAATTCTCATTATAGAATTAGCATGATTTTACTTCAAAACTGATTTTTACTATTGCAGCGACTGATATGGAATACAACTTTTGTACTTCTCCCTATTTTTCTCTTTCAATGTTCAAATCAAATTTCAGATCCTCCACTAAAAATGCCCCCAATCATATTTATATCTCTCTTATTTGTATGCATTTGGAAGTAGTAATTTGTGCATTGATTAGAAGTTTAGGATATGTTGTTATGCATATTATTTGTTTCATAAATAAACTTCTCGTGGTCAAAAGTTTAATTTGATTGCCTGTGCAGAAATGATTAACATAGCAGACCAGAGACCGCTGTCTTTAGAAGAACTTGCTTGTGAGTTTGCCCCCTGGCTAGCATCAGGGAATTTGGTACTTGACCCATCATCTTCTTACTGATAAAGAGTGTCTCATTGTGCATAGATGGTTTGTATAAACATCATGATTTATGGTGCATACCCGCTTTCATTCTAAGAGTCTAGAATTTAAGTACTTGGTAGGCAAGGGTTGCCAAAGTTATCAGTCCCCATACAAAACTTAGGTGCTGATTTGCTACTGGGCTTCCTTGGCAAGAACCATTGCATATGCTGGTGCATTTTTATTCCTGGATAAAGAAACATGCTCAAATGTGCTTCTTCACAGGAGAGAGGGAATAAGGAAGCATGTGCACAGATTTCTCCAGACTCTGTTTCTCTTTCCCTTGCTGATCATGTTGTGTATTCTTTCACTGCAATAAGCCTTAACCATGAGTACAACTATATGCTGAGTCCTGTAAGCCATCCTGACAAATCTCCAAGTTATGGGGACCCCCAATATATCTAATTACAAGCTACTAGACCAGTCTGTTACTTATAAATACTATAAGAAAACATGAGATTCCTGGGTCAGAGACAAAAGATTTTCTTACTAACAACATAGAAGATAGCATGAGTATCATGCTTTTGGCAGTTCCTCTTGACCTTCAGTTTCAACAGGGTCGATGCAGAGGATCTTGGGTGGCTGCTGCATACAGTGGGTTGCCGCTGAGGATTGCTCTATCCTGGGGAATCCACCTCTTTTATAGCCTTCCTTCTTTTGGTGTTGGAGAAACAAATTACCTTATCTTTCAAGGTTGCTCATGGAAAATAAACCCTGAGAAATGGCCTGGGTAAAGAGCGGCGAGGACCTTGAATTCTTGGAATATATAGCAAGAACACATGAGATGCTCAGAGCCCATGAAATATCACTTCACCCAATAATATTCCTGCATATCCTAACTAAAAACAGTAAATATGTTTTTGGATTTCTTTTATGCTGTCAGTAAATGTACAGTGTTGAATACTAAATAAAAAATCAACGGCCCTTGTATTAGTTTCCTGTGGCTGCTATTGTAACAAATTATCATGAATTTCGTGACTTGAAACAACAAATACATGTTATATCACTCTTCTGGAAGTCTGAAGCCCTATATCAGTATCACCGGACCAAAATGAAGGTGTAGGCACTTTTGAACTTCCTCTGGAAGCTCTAGGGCATAATTCATCCCTTGCCTTTCATCCCAGCTTCTAGTGACTGCCATCATCTCTTGGTTGTAGTCACATCATCAAATCTTTGCACCTATGGTGACATTGCTTTTTCCTCTTGTACCCGTATAGTGAAATTTCCCTCTGTTCCTCTTTTATAAAGATACATTTAGGGATTGCCTTTAGGACGCATCCTGATAATCTAGGAAATCACCTCCCCTCAAATTCCTTAATTTAATCACATCTGTTAAAAGTCCTTTTTTTTTTTTAATGTAAGGAAATGTCACAGGTTTCAGAGATGAGGACATGAATATCTTTCAGGGGCTATAGTTTATTATATTATATTATATTATATTATATTATATTATATTATATTAAAGGTATATTATGAAGATAATTATAACTGGATCATTAGAAAATAGAGAAAAAAGTCATTCAGTTACAGGCTGTAAATAGGAAGTAAATATTTTTTCTGCTTCATTAATATGTTGTCAGATGTACTTAAGCACAAATACATATTTTTTTAAAAAAGAGATAAATATAAAATTTGTTAGAAAGCAAAAGTACTTTTTGTACTTATAATAAAATTAGTATACTCTTATAAGGACTTGAAAATAAAATTTCCAGAAACACAAAATATTTTTGTGGACTTACAAAGAATTTGGAATGCTGGTTAAGATAATATTATTCTTTTTTTCTTATTATATATCAAAAAACAATAAATAGCACATTTTTTTCTAACATGTAGTCTGAGAGAATGTTACTTTGATAGAATGTACTAGAAGGAAAAGAAAGGGTACTTTATAGACTTTTCATGGTTTACAACTTTGCAGTTTATAGAATTTAAAAAGTACTAGTCTTCTTAATACCTGTGTGTAGAATCTAGTAAGTTTTACCGCTACTGTGTAAAAACTAAGGAATAAATGAGCACCAAAAAACATGTTTACACTCTGAGGGAACATCTGTTCCCTTCCCTTTCTAGAAAACATGTCATACACATATAAGTGTTTTTAAGTCCAGTAGACAGTTCTCAACACAAATTAGAGTTAGCAGTTTAGTTGAATTGAACCTCACAACTCTGATTTTCAGTTTCCTATATGGTTTTTCATACGTCAATTGAAAACAACTCTTTTAAGCTATTTCCAAATTGGTAAGAAATAAACTTTCTGTTTGTTGCTTCCTTTTTGAGAACTCATAATTTAATTTCCTTTAATACAAACAAAAATTTAAATAAATCAGGTGTGGCTAGATCTTTGCACTTTAAGTGCTACACATTGGAGTTGGCTTATATACCTCCTTCCTTAGACAGAACTTTCCATAGGGTCAATATGGTGGGAGAGGAGTTCAAGAACAGGTGTCAGTGAACTATGACCCTGGGGCCAAATTTGGCTCCCACCTGTTTTTGTAAACAAGATTTGATTATAATACTGACATGGTCACACATTCATATATAGTGTACAGCTGCTTTGATCTGCAACAGCTGATTGGAGAAGTTACAGTAGAGACTATATGGCCTGCAGAACCTACCTCTCTACTTTAAGATAAATTGGCCGATCTCTGCACTAGAAGAATGAGAAGGTACATAATCTGTTTGTTAAATGTGAAACAGATAAAGAAATGTGGAACTAGCTAAAATAAAGAATCAAATCGAAAATGACATTAAAGGGCTAGAATACTAGGTTAAAATAATAAGGTTAAACTAAAAAGAAATAAATACAGTCATGAATCATAATCTCAAATGTAACTAAACAAATAAAATAAAAGTTTGCTTGTTCCTTAACTTTATATAGATAACTGCAAATATAACCAGTCAATATGATGTGGTTAACAAAAAATATAAGATTACTTTATGAATCAATAGAAATTTCTAGATTAATAGAAATTAATGTTTTTATAGTAATAAAAATAACTACCAATTATTTAATATGCACTATGTCATAAGCTTTTTAATGTATATGTATACGTGTGTGTGTGTGTGTATGTGTATACACATGCATATATATATATTTGAGTATGTGAATGTTCATTAAATTAATTCCACAACAACCCATTTAGGTAGATATTACATCCCCATCTTATATACACGAAAATTGAAGTTCATAGAGTTTCTTGTCCAAGATCAAACAACTAATACTTTAGAAGCAGAATTCATACCCAGGTTGTCTGTCACCAGAGCCAATACCTTTATCCCATAACCTAGTATATTAGTCAATTTGAGCTGTTATAACAAAAATATCAGACTGAATGGCTTACATAGCAGATATTTATTTCTCACAGTTCTGGAGGCTGGGAAGTCCAAGATAAAAATGCCAGCAGATTCAGTGTCTGGTGAGAACCTTTCTCGTGGCTTATAGGCAGCCACCATCTTGCTGTATTCTCACGTGGCTGGCCAAGAGATTGATCTCTGGTCTTTTTCTCTTCTTATAAAGACACTAATCTCACCATGAGGACTCCCTCCTCATGACTATATCTAACCCTAATTATTACCCAAAGGCCCCATCTCCTAATACCACCCAATTGGAGGTTGAGATTTCAACACGTGAATTAGGGGTGGGGCACAAATATGCAGTTTATAAAACACAGAGAACAAAATATTTAGAGGGTCATAATAACTATATCTAAATATCTGACAAGATTTAATATGTAAGAGAACATATATTTATTGGGAAGTCTTTCAGAAGTTAAATAATAAGAACAAATAAGAACAAATATTTTTAAAAACTTATGTTACTAATTGAAAGAACTATCATAAATGGAATAAGTTAAATCATTTGATTTCTAAACTCATAGTGAGTGAATTTCTCCAGGAATTTCTATATGATAATTTTTTAAAGAATGCTCTGGTAAAGACTTTTGTATGAGGCAAAAATCTCAGATATGCTTTAACTAAATCTATGCAGTCAATGTTAAAGAAGAAGTTAGGGAAATGTGGATCTGCTTTGATATCTTGTTCTGATATCACTTTGCCATGTAGGAAGATGACTTGTCTGGAACAGGATAGAGTCCAAGATTAGTTTAAGAGCACATTGTAAAGCACACTCTACATTCCCCAGGAGTTTTAGCTAGCACCTTAGAGCACAGTTAGTGAATTACATTTTTGATCCCTCTGAAATTTTTTTCAAGTAGGATTAAACATGACAGCTATGGAAAATTAAAACATTTGATTCTGTAAAAGTTCATAGTGGCAAGGAAGCATTAGCAATGCAAGTTTCCCCCCATGATATTCCATCAACATTACTTAAATTTCTTTGGGGATTAAAGGATGATTCTTATTCTGTGGCCAATCTTGAGTCTCATTGCAAGACTTTCTATGCTCCAGCACAGAGAAAGATATTTTTAAATGACTTGCAAACTTTTGTCTATTTAACACACCAAATGAAGTACTAGGCCAAAGCATGAAATAAAAAAATATAAAGAGAGATGCTCGCTGTAAATTTAACTAAACAAAAGTGTAAAATTCTGCCTTAAAATTATTAACTTTGACCCCCAAACAGCATAGTAGCCACAAAGATGCATGTTTAAAAAATAGCAACAAGAATATGTATGGGATACATGTTTATGTATAGGCACACAAACTGTAATTTAATATTAATAATCTCAGTGGCTTATTTTAGTTAGTTTATTTTTAAAAGAATACATTTTCAGTCTTAACATCCTACTTAGATAAAAGTTATAGCTACTTAGTAAATATACATCCCTACTTATTTTTAATTTTACATAAAGATCTATTCTAAGGGTCTTTGGTCTCTTAGAAAATTAGTCTACATTTCTAGCATCTCAATGACAATGGTGGCAAATTCTGATTCTGAAGAAAACACATTTATATAAGGCAAGTTTCTTCACCAGAGATCTTTAAATTCCATGTATAAAGGATATGCTTTTAAGTATAAGAAACTTTTGGTGATACGTAAGAAAGGTAAGATTAAAAATGCAAAACTCCAGTCCAGCTAAAAACAAAATAAGTAAACATTGAAATGCAAACATTACAAAAAAGATGACTTTATTTACCTTATTCCCCAGTGCATTCTTGGTTCTTATGAGAGCAGAATGCGTATAATAGGCATTTGGTAACTGACGAAGTGAACAAATAAATGAGTAACCAAAGGTTATAGAAATATTCCTTAATTTCCTTCACGGAATTGTTTATTTAGAGAAACGAAACAGACCTCAGAAATAATAACACTGTGTAATTGTCATTTTACAGTAGAATGATATTGAAAATGATAGTAAAAATGATATATAGGCCATTTTCTCAAAAGAAAAATAAAAAAGATCCATCTAAATTGAAATGCTATTAATTTATTGGCCCTAATTCAGGTTAGGTAGAATAATTTGATATTAGCTACATATCTGAAGAAGTTTCTGTCAGATTTTAGGAAATAATTTTAGAGATTGTTTTATGCTAGTATTCCCAAATTCACCTCTAGTAAAATAAAACGAAAACAAATAAAAGAAAAATTATTTTCTCCTCGGAAATTTTTGCACTTTTGCTTTATTACCTATTCTTTATAAAGCCAGAATTATTAAATTATAATTTATTATAGAAATGGTGGGTTTAAAATGCACCTAAATAATATTGCTAGGGAGGGAAAAAAAATCGCATAGATGATAGAGGCTCTTTTCATTTCTCTGGTGACCAAATCAAAGTTGTGATGGAAACAAGGAGCAAACAGCAAGGAAAAATTGCCTGGGATCTAGATGAACAAGCCATACACCTAGGAAGAAATCCAAGAAAGCACTCTACATCGGCAAAAGAAAGGATGGGGTGAGGACACGGGTCTCCCGGCTTTGAGCAGCTGAGTGAGACTGAAGCTGTGGCAGTGGCAGAAGCCTCTTAAAGGGGCCACATCTTTGAGCGGATTTTCACAGTGACAGCGCAGCTCGCTCTGAGCACCAGTACTGGTTCAGCTACACACAGGGGGCACCAGGGACTTACAGAAGTGCCAGTGGTAGCCATTGTTTCCTGTTGAGCTTTCTTCTGTTTCAGTGTGAGGACGCAGCACCGCCATAGCCAAGACATTATCAAACTGGATAACAGAGGTCACTCTGCCCAGAGGATTCCCTGAAACTCCACCTCCCCCAACTCACGGCCCCACTCAAGCCCCACTCAGCGAGTCAGGGGCTTCTTGCTGAGTAACACCTAGACTCACACTGGAGGCAGCTGGCCTTGGTTTATGGTGTGGCCTTTTGAGGCAACTATAAGCACAGCATCTGTGGATTGCTTGCTGAATCTTAACAGGGGTACCCAGAGAGGCAGAGGCTTGACTAAATTTGGCCTACAGCTGAACCCCTCTCGGGACTGAGCCACTGAACACCTACTTCACAAAGCCACACTAATAAGACCAGGAGACTTAGGAGCTTTGCTTAGTACATAGAAACAGACACAGAAAGGCAGCCAAAATGGGAAGACAAAGAAGCGGAAACCATATGAGAGAACAGAACAGAGATCCAGGTATAATGGAGCCAAGTAATCTAACAGATGCAGAGTTCAAAACACTGGTTATAAAGAAGCTCAATGAACTTTTGGGAAGTGTAGATGAATTTAGTGAGAACTTCAACAAAGAAAAAAACATAAAAATGGAAATGAAAATTATAAAAAAGAATCAGTTTGAAATGAAGAACACATTATCTGAGATGAGAAGTATGTTAAATGGAATAAACAAAGGAATAAACAAAGTGAATAAAAAAGAGGATCAAATGACCTGTCTAGAGGATAGGAAAGCCAAGAACACTCAATCAGAATGGCAAGAATAAAGACGCCAAGACTATAAAAATAATTTTAGGAGTATATGGGACACTGTTAAAAGTCAAGATATCCATCTGATCAGTACACCTGAAGGAGAACAAGATGTTGAACAGCTATTTGAAGAAATAATGATGGGAAACTTCCCTAACCTGGTGAAGGAAATGGACAAACAATCCCAGGAAGCTCAGAGAACCCCCAAAACCATGAATCCAAAGAGAGTCACACCAAGACACATCATAATTAAAATGTCAAAGATTAAATACAAAGAAAAATCTTAAAACCAGCAAGAGAAAAGCAGATAGTTACCTACAAGGGAACACCCATAAGACTGGCAGTTGATTTCTCAAAAGAAACTATTCAGGACAGAAGGGCTTGGCACAAAATATTCAATGTGATCAAGACCCAGGATTTATAATCAAGAATACTTTATCCAGCAAAGCTATCATTTAGAATTGAAGGACAGATAACTTCTCAGACAAAAATAAGCTAAAGGTATTTATCACCACCAAGCCAGGATTACAGGACATATTGGAGGGACTTCTTTAAGAAGAAAAAAACATGTATCAAAAACAGGAATAAAGAATGGTAACAACTACATTCCTATCAATAAATACCTCATATGGAAAAGAATTAAGTGCTCCAACCAAAAGATAGAGTAGCTGAATGGATAAGAAAACAAGACCCCTACAGATGCTACCTACAAGAGACTCACTTCAGATTAAAAGACACACACAGACTAAAAGGAAGGAGATGGAAAAATATATTGCCCTGATGAGTCTAGAAGGTATTTAAGTCAGACAGAGAAAGATAAATACTATACGATTTCACTTATATGTAGAACCTAAGGAATAAAAAGAACAAACTAATCAAAAACAAACTCAGAAATATAGTGAACAATTTGGTGATGGACTGAGGGTTGAACAAGGCATAGGGAATGCAGTTAGCATTAATATGTTGGGGAGGTGGAAGGTCAGGGGAGGAAGGGAGCAATTGAGGGGATCATTTTATGAACCAATGTACTGTCTACTTGAAACTAAAATTAATAATAATAATAATAAAATAATAATAATAATAATAATAAATACTGTTAAATTTTGGAAGTTCTGAGTCTCCATAAAGGAGATCTTATTGAAAAGTAAAGTTTTGAAATAACACAATATAGAATGATAAAAACTAGTCTACTCCTAGCTGAGCATAACATTATATGTTGAAAACAAAATACAGTATATTAATGGAATTTTCATTAATTCTAGATGAATTTTGTTTAGTGGCTATAAAAAGAGTTGTAAACTGAAGGTTGAGAATACCTCCAATCCAAGCATGAAAGTATATTGCTTTTCCAGGAATCAGAATGAATTGAAGCAAATAGTCAAAAATTGGATCTTAAAAGTGAATGCCTAGTAGCAACAACAAAAAACTGATTTGGCCTAGACTTGGAGCTATTTTCTTAATAGGCAAAAAAAAGTGGAAATAATTAGTAATAAAATAATTGTACTTCAGATAACCTGAAGAAGCATAGGTACTTAAGATTGTAATTCCAGACTGTCTGCTAGAGTCTGATTTGCTTAAGTATACCATAGTCAAGACAATGTGAGCGGTGTTGCCCTGATAATTCATTAATTCATTTAACATATTTTTCTTTTTCTTTTAAAATGGATTAAATTTCACAAGAAGCTGTAAAAATAGTAGTGTTCCCACCAAGATATACTTTTAAAAAATGATATTTATACAACCATAATACCTTGACATGAATAGAAAATTGACATTAGTAAAATACTATTAACTAAAAAACAGACATTATTCTGATTTCCCAGGTTTTGCATGCAATCCTTTGTGTGCATGTATGTGTGTAGTTCTACAAAAGTTTATCACAATTAGAGATTAAACATCACCACAATCAGGACACAGAACTGTTCCAACACCACAAAGAAATTGCCTTGTGTTACTCCTAATACTCACACTGTTCCCCATCCCTAAGCCCTGAAAACCACTTATTTTTTTCTCTATCATTATTATTTTATCACTTCAAGAATGTTATATGAATGGAATCTTATAGTATGTGACTAGAATAGTTTGGTTCTTTTTTTTTTCAGTCAGCATAATGTCCTTGAGATCCATTCAAGTTTTTGCATGTATAAAAAGTTCACTTTTTGTTATGAGTAGTATTATCCTACATTAATATATTACAATTTATATATCTACCAAGTGGAAAAACATTTGGGTTATTTCAAGATTGTAGCTATTACAAATAACACATTATGAACAGTCATTTATTACAGTTATTCATTTTTCAGCCCTAAAAGAAACTGCCTATTAGCAATGTATGAAGAGTTAGAGCTGCTCTGCATGCTTCCCAGTCAATACATATCTATTGAGAACTAACTATATGAAAGACACAATACTAGTATCCAAAATATTGAGCAATTGCATATAGCCTGCCTTTATAGCTTAGTAAGGGACACGGACTTTATCAAATTGAACAGCTTGTTAAGTGAGTAATGTATAAATATCCTTCTTTTTCAAAATCATAAAAATTATTGTTCCAGCATGTAATAAAATCTATAGCAAACTATTTGAGTGCAATCAATACTACATTAATAATGATTAAAAGCACTGATTAAGTGTAATTCCCACATTTCACAGATGACAAAACAGAACCTCAGATTAGAATCCCAGTCTCTTGTTACTTTTATAATTTCCCACTATATTACAAGGCCACTAATGAATAATTTTGTCATTTCATAAGTGTTATACCTAAAAATATTTCCATGCTTTAATAAAATTTGGTACTATACAAACATGTCATTTTCCATTGACAAGAAATGGTTAAAATGAGTTAAAATTAAAATTAACATCCACTACAATGAAATCAGTTAAGAAAATATATGCCATTTTGAACACCTTTGAAATACAAGCATTATTAATATATCAAGTAGCAATTTGAAAAATCAAATTATAGGCTTAACACAAGCTTTCCTTTTCCTAGTTGTAAAAAAGGAGAAATAAGAATTAAATATGGCCCATTAGTTGGCAGTTTATGAAAACTGTTTTGGGGAGTCTGTGGTCCCTGGATTACATCTATCTTTCATAGACTTCATATTCCAGTTTTAAATGAGGTATTTCACTATTTTATTGGTATTTGGTTTTAATATTTTAATGATTAGTGGGCAAGTGAAAGAATTTCCTCCAATTGAAATTAGTCTGTGTTCTCAATAATTAATGCAAGTAGAAATGAGTTAGCTACCTTTCTTAGACAGAAGTAGTTGATTGTAACTGGGTCATTGTTAGAAAACACTTGTGTTATTGGATTCTGACAATGGAAACACTATTAAGTTTATTTTTTTTCTAAAGCTAGACATGTTGATACCAAATATTTTATGGAAAAAAATATAGATGGTGAGAATGACTAGACCTAGACTAAATTATAACATACACCAAAAAATATCTACAATCGAAATAATGTGGTGCTAGTACATGAAGAGATAGAGATACCAAGAGACTTTAATAGAAAATACAGAAATAAAACCTAATATATGAAGACATTTAGTATACTAAATGCTGTTATCCAAATACCTCAGGCAAGAAGGATCTGTTTAAATGGTCCTGGTGGAGCTTGTTTGCCATTTGGGAAAATATAACATTAATTTTATTTTTTACACATATGCAAGAATTAACTCTAAAAGGATCTGAAATCTAAACATAAAACAAAAAACTTATCCAAGTAGCAGGAAAAAAGAATTAAGTGAAAATTTCTATAACCTGGATGTGAAGAAAGCTTTATAATTAGAACTCGAAATCTGATGCAATAAAAAAATAATTGATAAACTGGTCCACACAGAAATTTTAAAATACTTTGCATAGCAAACTAAACCAAACAAAAATAAAAATAAAATAAGCATAAACCAAGTTAAAATATATACATAAAAAGAAGGGGCTTTTTTGAATTAAGAAATTTCCAAAACTTCCTTTCAAAATAGGCAGAGGATTAGAAAATGCATTGCATAAAGGATATAAAGACAGAGAATATATTTTTATTTAACTTCATATATAGGTTAGAGTTACATAAATTAAAATATTTAGATATAATTTCTTTCATAATAACTTAGCAAAAATTTAGAAACTTGACAATTGACCCTATTGATGAAGTTGTGAAGACACTTTTATATATTGTGTGGGAAATTCAAAATGGCACAACTCATATGGAAGGGAATTTGGCAATTTTTAGTAGAATTACCTGTGCATTTGTCCTTTGGCCCAGCCATCTCACATCTATGAATTTACAATGAAGACATAGTTTTGATAATACAAAAATATATATTCACAAGATTATTTGTTGTAACATTATTTGTAACTGCAAAAAATTAAATTTTGTAAATACTCAGACATAAGAAATCGATTGAATTAACTATGAAATATATGCACACTGGAATTCTATACAGGTATGTAAAAAGATACAGGTGTCCATAAGTTGATTGGAGTAATTTCCAGACTATAATGCAAAGTATAGAAAAAGCGAATAACAAAAGAGTCCAGAAAATATATAGCATTTTCTTTCCATAGAAGACTGAAGGGGGAAATAAAAAAAATATCCAAATATTTGCTATTACAATAAGAAACATAATAAAGATATATAAAAGAACAATTATATTGATTATCCACAGTGTGAAAGAGAAATGAAAATGTAAGAAAGTAACATCTCATTGGATACAGAATTCTCTATAGTTTTAAAATTTTGAATTATATTAACATTTTACATATTCAAAATAAAATTTTTAAAAGGATGGAAAAATAAAATTCTTACTGAATGTAAACAATCATAAATAAACCATCTAGGAATAAAAACTCCACTAAAGGAAAAATATCTAACAAAAACAATAACCCAGTCAAATTTATAATGCAGACTCTTGACTAAGTATCATCAGACTAAAAAAGAAAAAAAAGCAAAGGAACTCCAAACATATTTTGAGATTTTCTTAATAGGTGTTTTTTTTTTATTTTTAATGGGTTTAACAATCGTGACTATTTGTGTATGTTATAATGTTGAGCAAAAGGGTAAATATATTGATATTCTTGGGATCCATTTTTCTCACTGTGAAAGAAAGAAAGAAATACAAATATGGATTGGGAAAGGAAAATAAATACCTTTCAGAAATATCTATCTGTCTATCTATCTATCTATCTATCTATCTATCTATCTATCTATCTATCTATCATCATCATCATCATCATCTATCATCTATCATCTATCATCTATCATCTATCATCTATCATCTATCATCTATCATCTATCTATCCATCTTCCACCTCACCCTTACCAGCTCAGTCCTTTAAAGGGCCTTAAAACAATGACATTCCATTAACAATGAAAAGACCAGACATCAAGAAAAGCAGGTCTTTTTTTTTCTAAATACCATTCCCTACTCAAAGACACCAGGGATCTTGGAGAAATAGCTAATTCCAGGGCTGAAACAGATAAGGTTAAGAAGAACCTAGAATTTTGTGTGCGTGTGCCAAATCTGGAACAATTTTAATGTCTAATTAAATAAGAACAGTAATAAATTATAATTTATTCAATAAAATAAGAACCCATGAGTGCATATTATTAAAAATATGTAAACAGATAAATTAAGAAGAATAGAAAAACTCTTCCTTAAAATAGACTATAAATATAGAACAATAAATATAGATATAGAAAGACAATAGAGACAATAGAGTTAGAAATTTACTATCTTGCACCATCACAGTAAAGAGTGATGCAGGCAAAAATAAATAATTGCTACATTTAGGGGTGAAAAATTTAATGAATAATAAGATATTTACATAGCCTCAAATTATCACCCTCAAAACAACATATTAATTACAAAAGAGAAAATAGTAAATTTACAGTAAAAAGCCAACACCTTAATGAAGTGATCAAAATTATCATTTTTGATAATCATGTTTATCACTTTTGATAAACATCATGTGTGTCTAGACATGCTACTCTGAGAAGGACATAGCATTTCTAATAGTTTTCTAGGCCCAAAATGCATAACCTGAATCTAAGCATGAAAAACCAGCAAAACCAATATGAAGACGACATATTTTTCTAAAAAATGAATGAATGAATGAATGAATGAATGAATAAAGCCAGTATCCTGGAAGACAAAAATAATGATTTTAAAAATTTTAGATTTACTCTTTCAACATTAAAGGAAATTTAAAATATATGTTGAATAAATGCATACACAATCTGGATATGTTCCTATAGTGGTAAAAATAACTAGAAAGGATATTATTGGAACAATTGAAGAAAATGGAATGTGAAATGTAAATAAAAAATATAATAATGTTGAATTTCACAAATTTGATCATTTTACCATGGTTATATAAGAGAAGTTCTTTGTTCCTATTGAAATCATATTAAAATATTTAGTGGTAAATGGGGAAAAATGTATACAACCTCATTACAAATTGTTAAGAAAAATATGATGTATTAAAAATAAGGCAAATACAACAAAATGTTAAAAATTGGTGAATCTGGGTAAAAAGTATTGACATGCCTGGTTATTTTCTATGGATGTTGAACATTTTCTATAAAATAACTATAATCATTCTTGAAAATGTTACTTTACATTAGAGGGTTAGATTTTCTTTGACAGCAGATATCAGCAGTAAATCGAGTCTTCTCAGTGTCGATTCTGTTGCGTGCTGATTTTAAGCTCTGTAGGGCAGTTGTGCTGTAACATCTGCAGTTACTTTTACATTGCAGTCCTTACTCTTACAGCATGTTCCTTCTACCTAAGAAGTGGCATTACTTCTATGGTATGGCCTTTTCGGATTCAACAGAAAATTTGAAGTGTTTAAGATGCTTCCAACTTTCTAGAGCTTGACCTTCAACTTCTGTCTTCTCAAAACTAAGTTGCTGATGAAATTTCTGCTTATTTCTTTTGCTTCTAGTTACCTTTTATGGCTGGGCTTTAGTTTTAGTTTTACTTTTTGTTTGTTTCATTTTTTTCGGAGTCTCTCTTTCGCATGCAAGAACTAGGAATTGACCAACAAGTTGAGGAAGATTTGTCTGCAGATTTTTAAATTCACTCTTGTAGTTCTCTCATTTCAAGGATTTTGTTTCTAAAGTCTCATCCAATTTGGCAGCTTTGACTCCTGTCACTGTCTTTCAGTCCAGTGAGACTGTTACTTTCTGTTTGGGTTCTGCTCCACTGTGTGATGAATTGGAAAATGTCTTAAAAGAAAAGACTGGGTGAATGTGAGACTCATTTTGCTTTCATTTTCTCTAAGGTTATAGATTCTTAAATTCTGCCTGAATTGGTTTCTATCCAATGCTTTCAAAGAATTGTTTTATGTATTTTGTTGAGAATTTATAATTTTTATGGGAGGATTTATTTGAGACAAGTTATATTGTCAGAATTAAAATTATGAAAATTATTATTTGAATTCACATTTATTATCCTTTTTTTTTGATAGAGATTCACACACTGTACAGAAGTAATAACTAGCAAAAGTATAATTTAAATGTGGATCTTTTAAAAAGTCCATTCGTCTTTTAGTTATAACTCAAGTGTTACAGATATTTTTCATACAAAGTTCTTGGAATATATAGAATCTACTGTATATAAAATGCATTAGAATCTATGTTGTGTTAGGCTTGTTAGCCTTCATATATACTTCATAGAGTGTATTGTTTATATATTTTTTCTCCCAAATACAGTAGAGCTCAGCATATGTAAAATATATTTTCAAGTATTCTATTTAAAGGTGTTACTATGTTTGCAAAGATATCTTAATTAGACATGACTGATGCTCTCACTCATGAGAAGATCTAGGGCAGAAGAGAACTTAAATAGTTAACTCAATATAGAAATTGCTAAGATGAGTCATTAACTTTAATGAATAACATTTTTTTTCTTTTTAAATATTTTATCCACTCATGTAATAAATAATAGTTATAATAAAACTATAAAAGTGATAATAATGATTTGGAAGCTTGTATAATTGCGCATTTTCAGAAGGGCATATTCCATTCATGATCAGTTGCTTAAATTATATTTCTTAAAGTAGCATTTGGTGTTTTAAAAAAGAAAATGTATTTTGGGAAAATTTCATCCTAAAAATAAATCTGCCTCAATTAGAAAGCTTGAGTCCTCATTCTCCTGCTCATTTAGCTTAATGAATGCCATTAGCATGGGCTGTTGATCATAATGGATAAGAAATGAGTTGCTTTTTCCCTCCCTTATGTTTTCTACCCCAGGAAAAAAAAATCCTCCATGAAGGTTGAGTTTTTATAAGCTTAATTCTTTCTCATCAGAAGATAAGAATGATGAGACAAAAAATTTATTTGGAGTTAACTTTAATAAGAATATGGCCAAATTTAAATCCTTGCTTTACAACTTATTAGCCATAGAAATTGAAGCACATTGAAGAATGTATATGATGATGCTTTACATAAGAATTTGGAATTAAAAATGTTTATATGATGTATTAAGTAATATTTATAATATGACTATAACAATATATAGCTCATTATTTACTCTGCCAAAGTTATATATACATATACATATATATATGTATGATATGCATGTGTGAGTATGTGAGAGTATGTGTGGTTATATATGTATGTATAGCTACAAAGATACTATAACTTCAAAGCTTAACTCCTCTTATATTAAATGGAAATAAGCTTCTTTTAGGGAATAAAATAATCTCTTTAGAGACAAGCTCTCTAATTCACCAATAATGAATATTAAGGGAAATCGATCATTAATCCACGGCAATACACTAATGGAAGAAGGCTGGAGAACACTGGCTCAATAGCCAAAGTTAGAATTTATGAACTTTTAAATGGTTTTCTTTTTATATCAGTTTGTTATAATAGTCTATTCTAAAGGAAACACTTGCTGATAGAAATTTCAGGCCTGGAAACTGGTATTATAGTAACAAAGGAATGGTACATTTTTGTCTTGAAAAGGACCACTGAATCAAAGTGTATCTTTCATATAAAGAAAGAGTGGTCCAGAATTTTGATATTTGATTTTTCTTATGCAGAGGAATACTTTAAAAGATGATTCAGAAGTATCCTAGGTAGAGAACTGGAGAAATTGTCAACATGTAAGCAATGTGAAGAAACCATTAGGGGTTTATAAATAATCTCTATCATGTAGAACCAAAACTGGAAAAGCAAATAAAAGAATATCATAAAAATGACTACAAGAAGACTTAAAAACAAGAATCTTGATAGTAAAGGTGAAGTCTGATTGTGGAAGAGTGAATGAGCAGAAGGGAAGAGTGTAGGAAGATGAAATAACAAAAATAGTAGAACATAATACAGAACAGAATTTACAAAGAGGAGGAATAAGTTGTAAGAAATAAAAAGGGGAAAAGGACTAAAACATAACATAAATAAAAAATTAGGGAAACAAGGAATCTTAGACTTTTATTTAGGCCCACCAGAGCTTTTTCGAGTTTGGCAGTAGCAGGATGCTGAGACATTTGCTGTCCCCTGAGTAACAGCTACAACCAGGACAGCTATTTTTCTCAAGTTATGAAACAAACATTCCAGCTGGAGAGATCATAAAAGTCTTGCTGACTGTCATTTTGAATCGTTTTGATTCTTTAGTAAGCACAGTTGGGATACTCTGCCTAAATCAAAAAGACACACTCTCCTTAGGAATCTCCATTATAATCTATCTCTGTAGCCCCTAGAGCCAATTCATAGGATATTATTAACAACAGCACACAATTCTAGAACCATAGTGTCTAAGTTCATATACTAGCCTTTCTATTTACTCCCTATATGATCTTTGATAAGTAATCTAGACTGAATGTTTGTGTCCCCCTAATATTCATATGTTAAGATTTCATCCTCAGTGTGATGGTATTTGGAGGTGGGGCTTTTAGAAGGTGATTACGTCATGAGGATGAGTCTTTATAAATGAGATTAGTGCCCTTATTAAAGAGACCCCAGATTACTCCTTTGCTTCTTCTGCCTTGTAATGCCACAGCAAGAAGTAGGCTATCTTTGAACCAGAGAATAGGCTCTTGCCAGACACCAGATCTACTGGTGACTTAATCTTGGATTTCCCAGTCTCCAGAAATGTGAGAAATAAATTTCTATTGTTTACAAGCCACTCAGTCTATGATATTCTGTTATAGCATCCTAAACTGACTACCTAAACAACAGGTAATGACAACCCTTTGTACCTTAGTGTCCTCATCCCCAAAAAGGGAGTTTATAAATAAGACTGTGTCATAAGGTTATGATGTTTAAATGTGTTGAGTAATGTAAAATGCTTAGAGTAATGTATGTCATATATTAAGCACTATATGCTTGTTAAAGAAGAAATAAAAATTATATGGGTTTATTAGAGGTATTCTCTCATTCATTCAATAAATATGTATCAAGCATCTACTATTTGCCAGGTACTGTTCTGGAACCTCAGAATTTTTAGTTAAAAAAAATAGAGAAAAATTCTTACTTTCCTGAAAACGATATTCTCTGAGATGCATTCTAGTGAAAACATTCTAGCCATAATAATAGTGATAATATCTTGTTAGACTTTATTCTAAACTCTGGTTACATTATCAACCTTGACAAGTAGGTCCTATACCTATCCTCACTTCACAGATAAAGAAGCTGAGTTACAGAAATGTTACCTAACATTTCCAATATCTGTATGTTTCTGAACCCACTTTGTTTCCAATTTACTTACTTTTATTAATTGTTTATTTATTTGTCTACTCATTCCTTTATTTATTTATTCAATATATAGCTTTTACTATTTTCTGGCAGACTCTGAATTCAAAGCCAGAGAGTCTGGCTCCAGAAACCCTTTATCAATCTGTTTGCTGCCTCAATGAACAATTTGGTAAAGCTAAAAACAATTTCATCCATTTCAAGCTTATTATAGACTTTTAATTTCCATTTGACTTCCATTCAAGGTCATTTCTTATCTAATAACAGATTTTTAAATACTTTAAGAAGTTGATATCATCTAAGCACTTTTCTTCATTGTCTAACACGACATCAAAGCAGTCACAATATAATGTCAACTCTAGTTTCCAAATATTTCTTGAACACATCATTTCTTCCCAATTTCTAGCCCTATTGCCTTAGTTTATAAGGCTCTTAGTTAAGAGAGTATGTTTAAATTATATCAATTTCTTAACTAGTTTCATTCTCTCCAAAAGCATGTGTTCTATCATGTTAATTCATTTGTATAACTCTTGATGAACTTTCAGCATGTATCAAAACCAAGACTCCTTATATGGGTACAAAAATCCTTTTATTATTTTGCTCTCACCTAGTTCTTTAAATGGCTCCTGGCTTGGAATGATATTGGTGTGATATTGGTTAATGATATTAATGATATTGGTTCTTAGATATTTCTTATATCAGTCAGGATTCTTCAGGAAAAAAAAGGAATATATATATATATATATATATATATATATATATATATATATATTCTATTGGTTCTGTTCTGTTTCTAATAATATGTTTCTAAATACCTGTCTTTCCTTCCATTTATCTACTTTTGTTTATTATTTATTCGAGCTGATGACATAGATCCCAGTCCCAATCTGAAGGTCGAAGAACCAGGAATACTGAGGGCAGGCAAAATTCAATGTTCCGGCTCCACAGTGGGACAAGCAAGGCAGAGAACCCTGTCTTCTTCCACCCTTTTTTTTCTATTCAGGCCCTCGAGGGATTGGATAATACCCACCCACACTTGGAAGGGTCATCTGCTTTGCTCAGTTTACCAGTTCAAAGGCTAATCTCTTCCAGAGACACTTCACAGATACGCCCATAAATAATGTTCAGGACATCCTGTGACATCCTGTGATCCAGTCAAGTTGATACATAAAATTAGCTATCACCTTATTTCTTTAGAAAACCTTTCCAGATATATATCTCTATAAATCCCTCAAGAGTCAGTATTGCCTTCTCTGGTCTATATCCACAACTTGCATTTTTTCCCATTTTGTCTTAATTACTAATTATTTAATATTTATTTGCTTAAACATATGTCTCCTTTACTAGAATGAAGTCCTGTTAGAGCAAGTTTTGTATCTTACTCATTATTCTATTCTTAAGTGCAATACTGCTAAAGACTACAGGGATATTGCCCTTTGTTTTATTGCACTTCCCAGATATTGCATTTTCATCAACAGCAAAAAAAATTACAACTTACTGAAAGCTCAGATGATGGTTAGCATATTTTAGCAATAAAATATTTTCAATTAAGGTACATACAGTTTTTTTTAGACATACCGCTATCGCACACTTAATAATGTAAACATAACTTTTATATGCACTGGGAAACCAAAATATTGTGTGTCTCGCTTTATTGTGATATTTACTTTATTGCAGTAGTCTAGAACTGAACACCAAATATCTTTGGAGGTATAGAATAAATAGCTTTTTAGGAAAGTATTTGCAATACTATATATTTTCATTTCCAGAACTTCACATCTTGTGAGGAACCTGATCAGGAAAACCACTATGAGATTATAATTAGAGGGTAAATAATGCAAGAAACTGGTTACACAGGTAATGAAAGAACTGAGACACAGAATAGAAAATCTGTGAGGTGACTCATAGATTAAGAAGCAGAAAACCATTACCACCCCGAGGCCTGAGTGATGAAAGGAAAAGGTAGTATCACCATAGTTCAGGAATCAGAGTTAGCTGTAGAAAGCTGGAAGCATAGAGTGCCTTTCTGGAGGGAGATAGAGGCTTGGAAGAAAGTTTTGTGGAAGACACCACTTTAGACAGATAGAGATGGAGGCACATATTGTGGATTCTCCCTGGCATTCACTACTCTCCTGCCAGTGCCTGCCATTGACCAAACCCCACAGGAAACCAGCTGATGTGGACCCTAAGAAACACAGTCTGCAGTAATTATCTTTCCTGTGATACACAGCAGTCATAGAAATTTTTAGAAATAGATTTGAGGGCAAAGCTGTCCAGGAATGGGATTCTCTAAAGAATATGATTCCATTTGAATCTTAAATTTTAAAACTCATTCAGTTGGGTATTTCCTTATGTTTAAAGTATGTTAGTGAACAGAAGATATGACTTGGAAATTCTGTATGATTTGAAACATCACAATCCTTTATAATAGCGTTGTGAATGTATCTGACCAATGAAAATTTGAGAGAGCAGTAGCTTGTATTTATTTATATGACCAATTAACTGACACTTTAGGAACTGATTCTATATAGCAGAGGTTATTTCATTAGGAAAAAGTTTGGCAACCACATGTCTAAGTGGTGGAAAAGAGGATGGATGAAGGAAAGATTATAACAATAGCAACAAGAAAGAAAGGACTAGGAAAGATGACGGCATCTTGGACAGAAACTTGGGAGGCAGCAGTACTAGAGGTTAAGGAGATAAAGAGAAAACAGGCAAAAAGGACTGCTGAAAGCAATCTCATCTTCTTTAAAGTGTGGTCCAGAGCAGTTCCTGAGTGATTCTCAGGCATGTTTTCTGTCTGGGTGATGGCAAGTTCTGTTTTCTCTTTTGGAAGGAAAATATAGTAACAAAGTGTTGAGTGAATATTAGACTGCATATTAAAATGCAGATTCTATATATTTTGATTTAGGGCAGAGAATATTGGTGGAGGCTGAACAAGGTCAAGAGTGTTCTCCAAGCAAACTCTGCACCCTGCTGTCATCTCTATCTTTTATGTTGCTGCATATATAATGTCTACGCTGATAAATTTTTTTCTCATTTGAATCAACAGGCTTTTTAAAAAATTCTATTCTCATGTTATCTTGTATATGTTGCTATTTTTCCAAAATGAAAGTGAATTCAACATTGTTTGTCAAACATCGTCATTAATTATTATTGCCTGATGTAATAGAGTGCAGAAAGTGTGGCTTTCTTTTTTAAAGAATAGTAAAAATGACATTTAGAAAAGTTTCTTAACTAAAATTTTATGGACTTCCTTTGATTTATACCCTCATCTAGGTAAATTTAACTTAAAATTTAGACATGGAAAAATGAAAATTTTTCTTTTTTTATAATATGTAGCTTCTTGATCTTGAAGATGAAGTGTAAGGAGTACATGTTCATGCTTGGATTGATGGAACTACATGGAGATGTATAAATCAAACCAACAAAGCTCTAAAATACATAATATAAGTGTCATATTGTTTTGGTTAGTGAGTAGCATTATGAAGAGGATTTCCTGTCAAGTTTGCTGCTATTATAAAGGATATGAGAAGCAGGGGTCTGGACTAATGTGATATTCTATCTTTCAAAATATTTTCTAAATATTCCTTAGTTATAAACATCTTGGTATTAATAAGATTCTCTTTATATGGTTTGCAGAGCCAAGGTTATTTTTAATAATAAGAATAGCATTCTTTTTCCATTGTTCAATAACTGTTAACCATATACCCTCGCCAAAAAAATAGAAACCCATTTCTTTCACATAACCTTATTAGATGCTACTTTTGGCAAGGCGATTTGTGATGAATCACTAGCTAAAAATTCAGCTGTAGTATGGGTACAATGAGTAATTTTGAAGAAAGTGTAGCACATTTCATCCTCATGCTTACATGAATCTGACTGGTCACATAACATATGCTCAATAAGACTCACTGTATTACTTGAATATTACAAATTGGGACCAGGAATCTTGAATCCTTGACACAATGCACTTTGGGCTTTCTCCTGTTAGCATCCCTAATAGTACTCTAACCATGAGGTCAAGTACTCAGAGAATACATTACTCCATTGCCCACTGAGGAGTGGGTAGGTGGCGGGGGGGTGGAATTCTCTTTTAAAATGTGAATACCATATGATAATAGAGAATCTTTTTGTCACTTATACATCATATAATGATTCTTTTAAAATAAAATCTGGGCTGTGGGTTACCTGCTTTTGGGTTAGCTATCCATCCGTGATCCACTCAGTTATGGTCAGAAACTGAAGGTCTCAAAGTGAGAGGAAATCACTCATACAAACAAATTTTATAACAGCTTTGGTGGTGGTTAGAGAGATGGGGTGGTGGTAGTGGTTAAATAACAGTGTGGTTCCTTAACAAAGACAAACCCCAGTTTATTTTAAATTCAGTTATAGAAGAAAGAAAAATGGCTTTCTGCTTCTAAAATTTCAATTTGGTACATTTTAGTCAAGAAGAAAATCTGTAATTTTGCAGAAGAATAAAGTGAGAGCCCAGGAAGTTAAGGGACCTATAATTAATTACTATCATAGCTGTGACTAATGCCTAGCAGTTCTTTTTCTTGTAGCATACTAAGCTATTTTCAATTCCCTATTTATTGGTAACTGAACAAGAAGAGATTTTTTTTTTAATTGTGAATGAGCAATCCCTGCATTAAGTCCCTTTAGTGTAACTCTGCAGATAGTGGCTGACCAGAGCTTTGGGAAAGACATTGATGATAAGTTTAAAGATCATAAACAGCTTATAACCAGTTTGACTTTCAAGGTACTGACACCCACGAAACAGGATTCTTGCTTAAAGCTTTATTTTCTTTCTAGACATAGAATATGAAAACAAAGCCACTTCCTTTACCTAATACATACTGTACAATCCAGGTTCTATTTTTGGGTTATAGTCATACTAAAGATACCATTACTTAGAAAGTAATTCAAGTATTTATTTCAAGGAGCAAAATAATTATATAGAGATAGTAAAACCTTTTTTTCTGAAAATAAAATCTTTAGATTTCAGAAAGTGGTTTAATATGGTGCTTGATCAATGCTATTGATGGTAAACTGAGGAGCAGTGAAAAAATCAGACCAGTACCTTGTCTTTCTCCGTCCCTTCATATAGTACCTAAAAGACTCCACGTTAAAATGTACAGAAACAATATATTTGTCACATATGGATTCAAGTGACTCCTGAAAGATAACATTTAATGAGAAAGAGAGCAAGACTCTTTAATGATCTTTTTTAGCATAGGAAAAAAGAAATGATGGGAAAACACTTAATGGAAGAAATAAAAGAAGGAAGGGAAAATGGGAGAAAAGAGAAAGGGAAAAAAGATGGGCAAGATTTTGTTTCAGAGTTTCAAGAAATAGGTAATAAATAGTGATGTTGGGTAAGTGTAACTTGGACACTATGTGGTACAGCAGCTTTCAAACACTTTTTTGTGTATATGAAACTTTTCCAAAGCAATTATAATTAAAGTAAATGTATACAAAATATGTGTATTATTTGACATTTAACAGCCAACTTCCGATTTAAATGTGTGATAATATTTAGAAATAGTTGTTATTGATTTTCTTTGAGAATGAGGAAAAGGTATATATACAAAGGAGAGAATGTTAATAATACCTTTCAAAAGAAAATGGTAACTACATAGCTCAGTTTTGTTCCTACTGATTACTATTTATAATGTCATGTTCAAAGGTCATATAATAGACATTTCCCATGGAGAAAAAAGAAGAAGAAAAATCATGTTATAATGCTAACTACCAGCTCTCTATGTTAAGGCCCAATTTTTTTCTACATGAGTATGAAACCAGTTAAGCGTTACAAAGTTCCTATAATCATCCTTCTTGTATTAGAAGAGGGATGATGCTCTGCAGCCAGAGAACTCAAATGATAACTTTAGTGGATTTCGGAATTCTGAATGTGAGGTCCTAAGAAAAATACCACACAAGTCCTCAAAAACTGGCCCAAGAGTATTGCATCTCTGAGCTAAGCTTAGAACTCAACCTAGATATCCAAGGTATTTATTTTTTTAAAAAACTTAAGGAATCTCTTAACTTTAGCTCTGGATGATTTCCCCCAGCATATTTTCCCCCAGCATTTTTTCCTGTGCATTATGGAAAGGAGCCAAAGCTCTAAACAAGAGGAGTTAATAGTTTACCACTGAAAATGGATCATCTATTCCATCATGGCTGACAATCGAACAAAACAAAAGAACACAGGTCATTCATTCAAATACTGACACTCTTGTTTAGAATAACATTTCAAACACACTTAAGTTTGCCATTTAAATGTTACAAAAGTTACTTTTTGCTATTTTTTATTAATAAAATTACAACAACTTTAGAAGATTGGTAATTGTATAAAATATTTATTTATTTAACAGATGACTCTTTTGTTGTGCTATAACTCTACCAAGTTTAAAGAAACTGGCCAATCAACTGAATGCTTTTTCTGTTGTGTTATGTGAATATATATGAACAGTTAAATAATGTTTGTATTAAAAGCATTTTTGAATCAGAAAGTAATATTTTACTCACCTATACATATACATAATTTTAAAATATGTAAACAGTTAATATTGCAAATGCAGAATGTCTCAGTCATTTATAATTATTTAGTGTTTTAAAAATAAAGATGCCTTTCAAAATTTTAAAAGTTTCATTAGAAACAACTTAAAATTCTGTATTTTCATTGTTTCAGATTGAGGAAATGAATGAGATATTTTTGTGATTAAAAAGGTTAAGAATTCTGCATAAGCCTTGAATAGACTTCAAGTTTTTATGTCTTTTTTTTTTTAAACTCTCCTTTTCAAATGGATCATTGTGTTTGCCCTTTTAAATTTATGATAGATGTTGTACCATTAACATTTTCATAACAACTGCAATGTGAAAGCAATGGGCTTACAAAAAGTAATTGCAATAAAATAATCCTCGTATTTCTAAAGTGTGGGAATGGAAAGTACTCTATTTCAGCATGTGATCTTTCTTTCTTTTTTTTTTTTAACCTTTACTTAACACATGCTTGTTTTTACTACTAAAATTTTATTTTTATTTTTATTCAAGGCCCACGCAGCTATATTATTCCAGATATTTTTGTTTCCCTTTCTCTGTGAGAACAAGTTAGAATAACTTCATAAACAATAAATTCAGCAAATATTAGTTTACTTATTCTACTTCTCTTATTCACCTTAATTCATAATTATTGTTACTTTTAAAAGTCAATGTTTTATTGGACTACCAAACAATAAATAGTTAAGTGTCAGCATTAGCATCATTCACTTGCATTCTACTTTCTTTTGGAGAGTCTCCCAAATAGGTTTTATTAAATGTCCTCTGTTTATGAGTGTATATTATTACTATTTTGTTTAATGCTTTTATCTGATAGAGCATACTAGGATTTTGCAATTCAGCTTTATTTTCCCTAAATAATTATTGGCATTTTATTTCTTCCCCTTTAAAATCTAAAAGTTATTCATACTGCCAGTTAAAATTTGAAGTAAAAGAATTAAATAATTCCATATATTTTCTTTTTTTTCACGTTTTAATAACAGCAGTAATAATTATACTATAGGTTTTAGGAGTTTATGTATATTTATGTTGCTGGACAAAGATTGTTAGACAGATTCTCATTTCATCAAAGTTTTCATCGTTTCATTTCTCTGATCAGATTTGATGATATAATCTCTAGTCTATAGAGATTTATATAATATACTAAATTTATATAATATACTATGAGTGGAGAAGGAATATGGAGTAAGTTTTCGAAGTGATAGTGAAAGTCAGCATGGAAAACCCTCTAAGTTTGGAGTTATGCCCTCAGGATTACAACCTCAGCTCTGTTATTACATATTATTTAGCTGGTAAACTCTATCCATTTATAAAGCTAATTTGAATAAAAATTCTAATTCTGTATATTTTATATAATTGCTATGATGATGATTTTAAATAATCTCTAAAGTATGATTTATTCAATCAAAATAACTACTCAACTATGACATTATATTATTATAATCTATATCATGAAACCAAAAAAAAAAGCAAAAAATCAAGGTAAGCAAGAAATATGAATAGCAAAATATGTTCAATAAAGTAAACTGGCATAGAGTGCATGCAAGGGAAAAAATGAGTCATTTTTTTTTTCTTTTGTGAGGACTAAGAGGTATCCTTGACACTATTAGGATACAAACCAAAAAAATGATGAAAAATATGAGCTATTTTTAACACAAGTATAGTTGAAAGTTTATAATACCTTTTTTTTCTTGTGAAATAAAGAGTCCTGGTAAGCTGATATATATATATATATATATATATATATATATATATATATATATATATATTTTTTTTTTTTTTTTTTTAAATATTATATAATGAGAATTTTGCTGCACAGGCAGGCAAAGCTTTCCATGACTAAAGTAAAGGCATATTTCCGAAAATTTCAGTGATTCCAGAAAGTTAAAATGAACTTCATCTTTCCATATTTGTCGATGACAACTATAGTGTGTAACCCCTCATCGTAAAGTTTAGCCATCCTTTCAAACTTGTGATAAGTACAACATAGTATTTGTGATTTCTACAATTAATTTCAAACAGGTCTGAAAATAGAATTCATTGGGTTTTCTATCCTTTTTAATGTAGACAAACGTACAAATTTCAGGCAATGTTAAAAAAATAATCTGTTAATTACTTTGTAGCAGTTCTTAGGCTCATAAACATTTTCCAGACCATAAGCCTTGGGATGTGCCGTATTAGGAGTGTCTAATGATACCATGTTATATATAGTCTTATACCTTAACATGTGTTTTTAAGTTTCACAAAGAGGAAACCTAAAATTCCAAGGGGGCGGAGGTAAGGGTGAGGGAGGAACACATGAGATTAATAGATAAAACAGACCTTTTGAGAGTATCCAACTGGCAGCAACAGTGCAACACCACTAGTGGGCTGTATTAAGGCAATTTTTCCATAGTAATGAGTAGCTACCATTTTATGAGTGGAATGTCTGTTATAAGCTTTGGGACCTATTGATGGGTAGTAACACAGATTAATTTACCAATTCTCCTTCCCTACATGTTACTAGAAACTGCTTTTTTGTTTCCTATTCCAACAAACACTTAATATTAAGACTTATAGTGTTTCATTGTCGAAATAAGAGGAAACTGGCCTTGGGCCACATTTGTAAATCTACATTCAAGTACACCATCAATCATCTCTTACCCAAATGCCAATGTGCAGCTGGGTATTACAGATGTTCAGTAGAGTCACTCATCTTCTTTCCACAAAAACAAATCTAGGGAAGAAATTTAAAACAAAACGAAAAGACCTCAAAGAAATGATTTTATATTAAGACTTCACTTTCTTTTTCTACCAACCAAAAGTTTTTGTTGTTGACTGATATATGAGCTGTGTTATTTACAAATTGACCATTATTTTGGACACATTTAAGCATAGTTAGAGTTCTGTTTCTCTACATGTTTCCATTTCATTACTTTTTCATTTATTCTAGATACACTCATGGCTAACCACTGGATAGTTGTTACTTTGAAACTACTCTACAGTACAACTACATTGCCTTTTACTTTAGTGAATGTTTTTTGCTTAAATGGGCTAGAATATTTACGGCACTGGTTTTAATGCTTTGGTTTGACATAAAGTGACACTAAAATGATGTCCCTGAGTCCTTGTATTCATTCAACCAAATTAAATAAAGTTCTATTCTTAAAATGAAGAAAATGTGAATATATAATATAGCCTCTGAAGCTTACATGAAACCATTTGACTACTTTAGATAACACCTACATTCTTTTAACTTTATTCTATGTTTTTCTGTTAACTAACATATATTTTAATGTTTCATTTATATTCAGGAAAGAATGGTAAATATTTTAAAATAATTTTTAGTCAGGTATTACATTTGGACATTAAGTAAACTATAGTCTACATTTGCCTAACAGTCTCACACGAATATTATATAGTATATAGCAGAATTGACTGAGTACATATATTTATAACCTTGCATGCATAAATACTGAAAATGAACATGTATGCTAAAATATTTATAAACAGCTGAACTAGATAACTAACAAAGCACATATAGTCACATTTGTTTTAAAGGAAATTATTAATTTCCCAGATTAAAAGTTAAAAAAGAGACCATACTAACAAAGAAAACCATTTTTGGTCACTAGCTATCTCTCCACCAGCACGATTCATAAGATGGCAAGGAGTACAGAACTCCTTACAATAGTTTGACAAATTGTGCATATACATTTTACAAACTGGTGACGTAAACTGAGAAAAATTAGAAAACATTATTCTTAGTAGTGTTTTGGAGGTTAATGCCCTTTGCTATGAATATTTTTTAAACTTAGAGACCAGAGAATTTATTATAGAAAATCTAAATATAATAAATGCATATCTATTTGCTCAAAATAAGTTACTATTCAGATAAGGTCTTCTACCCACTTGAGTCTACCCAAATTTCACATACTTTTTACTGTCATATTTTATTTTAAATGAAGCAACACTGCTGGCAAGTCCTGTGTTTAATTTCATAATATGTACAAAAGCCTGCTATTTGAATAGCAAATTTACCAGCCAGAAACTAACTCCAAACATGTCAGATATATTGGCACTAGCAAGGCTCAGGTGCAATCAGACATCCCTGCCAGTGGGTCATAAGCCAGCTCAGAGCTGGAGTCAAGGCCAGGAATCACATTGGAGTCATCAAGCACTGTGAGCAATCATTGCATCAGGAACAGGTTTTAGACATGGAGTCATAGCCAATGGCATGGCACAGGTGTCCAGGAGTGGTAGGTGTGGATGTGTAGTGGGTGGTCAGAATGTAAAGCAAGTGGTCAGTACTTAGTCAGTGTTGATCTTTGTGCTTTCCGTGTCTTTTCAATAAACACCAATCACAAAATATGTAATGCTTCCAGAATCATAAGGGTCTGTGAAGCAACTGCCTACAATTGATCAAATGATACATAAAAACAAAAATTACTTCCAGATTAAGAAAAACCATAGATATTTTTATAATATCACAGTTTACTTTTGATTTTCTGTGCACTCTGATTTTACACTTTAAACTGCTGTATTTAAATTTTGATTTCTTTACTTGGTATTTTTGTAATTTTTCTGACAGCTATTATGTTATTACAGTAAATGCATTCTGAAGATAGATTAAAAATTACCATTTTAATGGTGTAGTTTGGCTCTTTTCATTACAGATATGAACATATGTGTTCATTTTAAAAGATGTTTTATTTTAAATTTAAAGTTTTTAAACTACATTAAAGAGTTAAAAGGTAATACCAGACCTCCAAGGCAACTTATAATTGTATTCATACATTAATATCTACAGTTTTTACATTTTACCTTATCAGATGTTTCTCTTTTAAAGTCTCCATTGTATTAAAAATATACTCGAAGGTCATCACAGCAACAATGTGAAGTCAATTTTATGGGACAATGTCAGAAACTAAAACTGTCTTCCGAAGAAAGCATTTCTCCATGTTAGCAACCAAATTCATTTGAAAAGGATTTAAAATAAACTTGCTACACCTTAAATATTGTTTCTTAGAGTATGGTATAGAATAAAGTTTGACTTTCAAATTATAAAATTCTGTAAACAATAATTTAGTTTTTAAATTTGAACTTCCTAGTATACAATGATTCTTGGTGGTTTTTCATGTCATTCTCTATGGTGATTATTAAATAGCTCTGTGCAACACATAGTAGAAAGCACTAAGAATCTAAAAACAAATTTAATTAGTGAGAATATGGCTTTATCTCATAGAAAAAAATGTGTATCTAGAAAATTACCTATTTTCTTATATATCCCATTTTTATAATAAAAGGTAAACATTTTTTCAGTGAAAAAATGTGTAAAATTATATTTAAGTGTATGTTATAATTTTATAATAAAATCCAAGTAAAATTAACAATAATAGTTTTAAAAGTACCTGAGTTTACTTGAATGTTTGCTCAAAAGTGTTCAAAAGGGGAAATAAGTACTATTAATTGAAAAAAAAAGTATAAAAAATCTGCCTTTTAAAAATTCTCATTATTCTTTATCACTTTGTGAAAACTACAGATATTTCTTTTCTTTTAGAAAGGAAGTGAAAAGGAGATTTAAACACACAAGCTGAAATTGAGAAAAGAGATTCAAGATGTGATCATAGCAAACAAACTGAAGCCAGGAAAGAAAAAACACATACATGTGTTCATGCATTTTTCCAGACACTCTGCTAATAATTTTTCAGTTTTTTACCTCTTTTAATCCTCACAGCAGTCTTACATGTTACATTATTATTCCCATTTTACAGGTGAATTGAGACTTTGAGAATAAACCATTTGAGGTCTGAGTACTAGCAACATATAGAACTACAATTTAATCCTAAATTAAATTGCTTTCAAAGACCTTGGTCTTTTTCTTTCATACCTCAAAATATCCTAGAAAAACAAATTTTAGCATATCAATCTTGATCAATTAATAGTATACATTAACACCTGTAGTTTCTTATAAGGCGACAGAAGTTACTCCTTATCAGTAGTCCGTGATGCTGTTCTTGCAATTCTTGATCTGGCTGTGCACAGATACTAATGAACCAAAGTAGAAAAGGAGATTTTTGTCTGGCAAAGTTCTCACTCAACTAAGATTAATAGCTTATTGTACCAATTCTTACATGCCAATCAGAAGATGATGATAGGTACTGAACTCTTTTGCCCTTTACATCCCTCTAAGACTCCCAGGTCGAATTATCAGTGAAAACAATGAAGGTCCTTTCTCACAATTGTAGCTGCACTAAACGTTCAGATTTCTATTAACTGTGGTGTTCCTGGTGATAAACAGAGCAAATCTTTACTGTAAAATTTGAGAAACATTGACCATGAAACAACACACTGTCTAACTTATTTTATTTGCAAAACTCATTTTTATATTTACTAATTATTCACAGTGTTCCTAAAATTTTGCCTGTGGAACTATATGACAATCACCTGGGGTACATACTAAAAGACCCCTGGGTCTGGAGGCACCTGGGTGTCTCCAGACCTAATGTATTAATACACTCTCTAGGCATGGTGCCTAGGTATCTATTTGTTTGGGTTCATTTTACATATTTTCTTGAGAATTTTAATGTACATTAATATTAGATACAGTGTAAATTTACTTACATTTATTAGTATTAATATTCAGACAAACCAACAAAATTATAGACAAGCCAATTATACTGGCCAATAGGTCACAGGATTTAAAATTAAGATGGGAGATGATGACTGGGGTGAGTAGTTAACTAGTGCCGTTAGCTGGCTAAGAAACCCTTAGGGGAGGGTTTTCCAGGAATATAAGAGTCAGAAAGGATTCAATGTAATCATTATTTTCAGGAAGACTGCATAACATGTATTTAGTGGATAGTTTTATCTCCTTTATGTTCTGAGTTTTCGATTTCCCTTATTTTTAGATTACATATAAATATTATTTTGAATATATTAAATTTTATATAAATTATAAACATTTATATGAATATAAATATGAGACAGTGAAACAGGTATCTAAACTGCCCTATTTTGCAACACTGTGCAAAACTAATTAAAATTTTTAAATGACTAAGTGTTTATGGAAGTGTTAGAATTTGGTCAGATCTCTTGTTATCCATACTAGAAAGTCTTCTCAAATTAGAAATAATTTTTATTCTTCAGCATCGGTCACTTGTTAATTGAGGCAAGATGAACACTGTAGGTATGGTTTCAAAAGTGATGTTGCTGCAAATTTACTTAAAGCTTAATGGGTACTTCAAAACGAAATTATAAAATTGTTTATTTAATTTCCAGCATTTTCTTGTAGTCTCTAACAGAGGGATTTGAAGAAATTCATTAAATAAGAATGGTATCAATTTTAACTAATGATGTGAGTCAGGAAAATCTGTAACATAGAAAAATTGTTTTGCTTTTTCTCCCCTTTAACCTGCTATCTATAAAAATGCTGATTTCAATAGGATTTTTTGTTGGTACAGTTACTATAGTTAGTGAACTCATTGTATAATTTGTCTAATATTACTTAAAACAGTGGATAGAGAAAATAAAAATGCAGAATTTAAAATCAACTAAAGAATTTCTTGTCCCCCAGTCATACTGTAACATTGCCTTTATTATTAGAATATCTAAATTTGTTTTCTCTATGTCCCCATAGTAATTCTGTTACCTTTTATTTTATTTAGCAATCAAAAACTCTCAAGACTAAGCTTTTTTTTTTTATTCTCTCATATTTTTATTGCATATTAGGTAAACAGTGAAGGAGACTTCTCTTAAATGGTTTATTTAATATGCATTATAAATCTCACAGGATATGCTATTTTTTATAGAATCTAATTAAATACATTTCCTGGAGAAGATTATCCCCCCACCACCACTACCATTGGTCTTCTGCCAGTATTCTGCACAGACAGTTTATTGGGCTTCATTTACTGATGCCTAAATCTTTAACTTGAGAGATAATTACGAAGGTAAGTACTAATTCAGAATGCATCAGAATTTAAAAATAATTTATATTCCTTCATTTATTGTGGATTATTTAATTGAGCACCAATGGGTTGCTCATTGAATTTATCAGGGAAAATGTGTGTGCTTTTGAAATTTTTGCTATAAATGTGGACTCAAAAACAAAATTTGTGCTATAAGTCTATACTTTCCACTAGTTAGAAAAACTTTTTTTAAGTTTCAATTTTCTTCACCTTTTGAAGAAGATATCGAACATTTCCTCTAAATGAGATTACATTTGTTCATAAAGTCCACTTAGATTAGCTAAACCGGTAAAATTAATTGAATAATTATAATCGATATCTGCATATAAGCACAATTTAAGTGGGTTTATATATACTGCCAACATAGAAATCTACATGTCTATGTGACCCCAGTTTTCAGAAAATTTAACAGCTTCAAGAGGTTGAAGGAAACTAGTTAAAATTGGTGAGGGGGTGGAGAATGGGAAAGAAAACCAGAGTTAAAATCTCTAACACTTCATCAAATCACTCCTACTCTAGATCAAATGAGTAGAGCCTTATAATAAAGCTACTGGGAGCAGAATGTCTCATCCACCACATGTCAGTATGGAAAATCAAACTGACAGAAGCAGAAAGGCTGAGAAGAATTGGAAATGGGACCAGGGACCTCAGCAAACTGGATCAAAGTCCTGGGCTAGTCCTGAACTAATGGAAAATGAAGAATTTGACTAAAAGACTGAGTAGAATGGCTACAATGAGTGGGTGGTAAATAAAGTATGAAGTCTAATTCTTCATTGTGTGACCCAAAGGTTAAAGTTACCATAGAAAGTTTTTAACAGACTCTACTGACAAGTGGCAGAACTTATAGTGGAACCTCTAGTGGCTCCAGATCAGATTTTTCTAAAACACAAGAGCCACAGAGATTGACAGCTGCTTGTACTTTACCAAGACTTTATAGCATTTAAAGAGTGATGTTTTCCTGCAATAGAAGTTCATTTTTTCAAAATTCAAAACTAATATAATGTTCATTCCTCTTGTTTCATTCAAATCTTAGGGAATAACCTAATCCCAGTTACATTACAATGTTTTTGCCAGAAAATTACTATTCTTTGTTAATTTAGTTCAGACGTTCAGTCTTTCACTCACTCAGTATTTATTAAATACTTGTTTAGTTCTTGTCACTAAACTAGTATATTCCTTTTTCTCTGTCTGTATCTTTATCTCTCTGTCATTGAAAGTAACTAAATACATGTAGATAAGTAGGTACATATTGCATATAAATATGCATTGGTAAATCTCAGTGCCCAAAGACTGCCAGGAACACATGGATGGTCAAAAACATTTACATATACATCTTTTGCTATAGCAAGAGAAATCATGCATCATAGGAATTAGGAATGTCTAAGTAAGAGGAATTTAGGATAGG
Organism: Eidolon dupreanum; assembly: GCA_028627145.1. Classification (NCBI taxonomy): domain Eukaryota; kingdom Metazoa; phylum Chordata; class Mammalia; order Chiroptera; family Pteropodidae; genus Eidolon; species Eidolon dupreanum. Next base: position 36,221,569 of record CM053514.1, read on the forward strand.
ATTATTACAAAGTTGATCTTATGTTGAATAATATGAGGCAAAGTTTAAGGAAGTATGGGTGTGTATAGAATTGGGTGCTGTCAGATCGTAAGGCTAATTTGTGACTTATGTATCTTAATTTTTATCGAGGAAGTGTGAGAATTCAAGTTGGACCAGAGTCATCACTGGGAAAAAAGCAATAGCCATTCATCTTCCCCAAGAGAGCAGGATGTTTGGTCATTATGTTGTTCATATTTGTGGTGTTTTTGTCTTGTTCTATTATGATCACAGAATTATCTCATTTCATGTTAATATTCTCTGAAGTAGTAATGTCCAGCAGAGCACACCACAACTCAGTGATGAGCTGCCAGGCTGGCTACAAGCTATCAGAAGCTGTACAAATTTTCTTTCTCAGTAGCTGTATTTTTACATAAGCACTAATTAACTTTTAAGTCATAATAGCTTAATTGATACCTGCTTTATATAAAATGAACAAATCTGAGATGAGTCTCATAAACACATAGGGATTTTAAAATCACTCAACAGATTAATACCTCTATACTTAGTAAAATAAAAAAAATCTTATAAACTATAGTAAAGGAGTTTATAGCTACGCTTTGTCAGATATTTTGAGAAGGACTGAAGTATATTTTTTTCTAAAAAGAGTCTCAAAAGAAAAATAATCACTTCATATAGTACGTAAATATCTAATCATTGTACTGTATACCTAAAACTAATACAAAAAAATAATAAAATAAATAAAATAAATAAACGAAAAGAAATAAACACAATGTGAATTTTTGAGAAATTTAGAATCGAATGAAATTTACTGAAATTATAATTATGATGCAGAGTATAAAGTTTTGATAATTATTGATAGTTCAGACAAATTTTAGAAAATCTCACTTATTGAAAGTTCGTTATCTCAAAACTGAAAATATTTATAGTTTAGTTACGAAGTCAGAAGAAAACATCCTACTTCACCAAAACAAAAGCAAAAACATTTTAAGACGTCAAACATGATAGATACATAGCACTGAAAGTCTATGCTTAACTTTCCTAGTTTAAGGATAAGTAGGATTCAGTTGCTTAAACATTTTCTTATATGATAAGAAGTACAAATTGGAAGTTACAAAATAGTTATGGGGATGGAAAGTACAGCGTAGTGAATATAGTCAATAATATTGTAAAAACTACGTATAATGTCAGATGGGTACTGGATTTATTGGGGCGATCACTTTGTAAGTTATATAAGTGTCTAACCACTGTGATGTATACCTGAAACTAATATAATATTGTCAACTGTAATTGAAAAAGAAAGAAAAAAAATAGATAAAAATGTTCTTATATGAATTTCTCCCTGCTGAACTCCTAGTGGTGAATGAACAAAATATAACTATATTTATAAAGCAAATAAATTGGAAAATTTTTGAATTTTTCAGATTGCACATGATATAAATCACTATGATATAATAAACTTGATGATATATAAAATGTAGATTTTATTGAATAATGTAAAAATAATAAGAAAATTAAACATGCACTTAAAATAATTCAGACATAGCACGCTTTCATTAAATTATCAGTCCTGAATTTATATACTAACTATAGTATAGAGAACAACATAGTCTTTTAATTCATTTTCAAAGTAAATAAAGCAAATAAAGAAATAATTGGCTTTGTTTGTATACTCATAGGTACAAATTTTCTGAAACAGATAAAGATGGAGCAGGAGATATGGTCAAGGATAATTCAAATATAAAAGTTGTTCAAAACATGGAAAACATACATTAATCAAATTGTAGAAGAATGAAAGAACAAGTCATAAGACAAATAAAGAGGATCCACAATTTTACCTGATGACATACACTGAAGATACAGTATACACTGAAAACACAAATATTTTTGAGTCATAGTCTTGATGCCTTTCTAGGCATGAGTGTCTAATAGAGATGTGCCTTAAAGACTTATAATTTGAGTTTTGTTTTGTTTGTTTTTGGTAACTGAAAGGCTTACAAACTAAAATATCTTTTCAGGCCATACAAAGATTATATTTTCCTAGTGTTAAATTCAATTTATTTTTTATTTTATTCTTATTCTGTGAAACTTCTTAAAATCCTATAAAAATATCTAGTGGGTATGTTTCCTGTAGTAAGTTTCTGTATGTGCATGTTTGTTTGTGTGTATGTATGAAATATATCTATGCGACTGTACAATATGGGAAAATAAAAAGCAGTTTGAATCAATTCTTTTTAAAAAGAATCTTTTTCCTTAAATCCAATGATAAAATGATTACATATCAAAGTATGTGACTACATTATACATTATTCGTTCTAAAGGTATTGTTTTAGAATGCATGAAAATGATTTTTCTCTCTAAACAAATTTGAGTTTTTATGGATACACTGAAGTGCAACATAAACCTACAAACAGCTCATTTATGACATTTACATGCATCCTTCCTAGGAACTTAGGAATCACAAATGCACAGTGTTTACCACTGATATCATTAATCGAGGGGAAAAAAAAACAGGGCAAGCTTCACTACTTTCCACTATACCACATTATGATTTATCTCAGTTATCTCGTTTAAATCATACAATAATGCTGTGAAGTAAATTCTTACTTCATTCCACAGATTAAGAAATCTAGATTAAGAGGAAATAAGCAATACATTGAATGTTAAAATAATAGAAAATAAAAATAATTGATATTGAAATCCAAGTTTAAATCCAAAGATCTCATTCTGAAAATAATATATTACTTTGTACAGTTATGGTCCTTTTAAGCCACTACTATGTCCTAAGCACAATACTAGGCACTTTTTATCATTTCAAACTTGTCGTTTTGCCAAATCTTTGTTCCAATGACACTTCTATAAACACACACACACACACACACACACACACACACACACACACACACACACAAAACTCTGAAATTCAAATGGAAAAAAAAATAACTTTATAACTAGCACAAAATCTGAACTTTTCATGTTCAGCTATGTGAAAATAAAACAAATTTATTATGATGTTCAAATTAAAAGAATGATATTAATTGTCTTATAGTTGTATTGAATTATGAAAAATATTCTCTATTTGGAGTAATAATTCATGAAGAATGATTTAAGGGTTGTTATGCATGAAGAGAATAATACTTACCTGTTCATAACAAGATTCTATTTTAAAATGTTTTGGTTTAGCTCTAGGTAAGAAACTTGTAATCCATTCTAAATATAGATATATGAATTTATAGACATGTAAAATTTTACGAATAATTGGATTTATTGAAATGCTGCAGCGGAAATATTTGCTCTGGTCATTTATTGTGAATGTTTCAGATATCCACAGATGTTAATGCAAGCAAGATATTTTACTGCGACTTCTATGGAAAAAGTCATTTTTAAAATCTCCATAGATCCTCACAATATCTTAAATGTTCTGTATTTATTATTAGAGCCTCAATTTCACCAATATTATATTCACCTACGAAATATAAAAAATTAAATTACAAGCTTTAGAAAAATAGCACAGAATACTTATATGCAATTCGCAAATGGAAACTACTAAGAATACCATCAAGTTCTACCTGGACATTTTGATAACTTCTCTTTTGTCTTCCCATAGGAGAAAACTCTTATCAATGTACCTTTGGTTTACCATCTAAACTGTAGAAATGAAAATCCTCAGAGAAATCATTTATTATTAAGTAACTCAAATAATTGAACCACAACAACTCAGCACTTGGAAATTGTTTTGTTTCTAACTTCAACTTAGTTTGTGAAAAAAAATATGCCTTAATAGGTATATGTATTATCAGATTATAGTTTCTGCTAATGCTGAGGAGGTTATCTTCCTCTTATGAGGACATTTATTTTCCTTATAAAGAACAAGATATATTATAACTTTACATGCAAAGACCCAGTATTTGTGGCAGGGCACAATGGCATGCAGCCTATCTTGTATTTGGGTTCATTTTATGTCCTTTCTTTGCCTTTCTGAGTCAACCATAGTGATTAAAAGGAAGCATAAATATATCTGAATTAATTTTCTTATTTTTATAATATTAAAATAAATCTATAAATCATCACATTCATAAATTGAAAACTTCATAAGTATTTACTTTAAGTAATTAAACTCATAGATTACTCCAAACACTATGTACCTTAATATACAATGAAAATGTAGTTATATTTTCCCTCTTAATGTGATATTAAAAATAATATATGGAATTATTCTTTTGATAACAAATGCGTACCCTCCCACAGATAACAATTATAAATTCCATACAAAATATGTAAAAACAACTACTTGAAGCACCGGTGAGTGATCAAAAACAGGCAGAAATTGTAGATGTGTAGAACCTTGAAATAGATAAAACCTCTATTGGTAAGGTTTGTGTTTATGTGGCATTTTTTCCCAATGATACTAGTCCACAAGGCAAAGATAGCTGAAAGTCAAATGAACTCTATCGTTTTACTGGCTTGGGGAACCAGAAGATAGAATTATGGGTTGCCAGAGCAGTTGAAAAGTGAATAAAGAAATACTGGGAAGGAGGGAGCTACAGGGAAATGAGTCCCAATATCTGTGTTTAAACTCTACCAAAAATCTGGAACAAGACTAGCATGCTTGTTCTTACCACTTGCATTCAAATTTATAACAGAGGTCGTAATAAGGTAATAAAAAAGAAAAAAATGCATACTCTTCTACAGACTAAAGTAGAGAGGATAAAGATGATAATGAAATATTTTGAAAAGTTTATGACAATACATTTGATGAAGATAATATGGACAAATTCCTTGAAAATTATAAACTAATAAAGCTCACTCAGGAAGAAATAGATCTGAATAGTAATACATCTGTTAAAGAACATAAATTTGTAATTAAAAATCTTTGTGCCTTGGAAAGGAAGAGAAAGGTAGGAAAAGGTTATCTTGGATTCTGTTTAAAGTCACTTGGAAATACAATTTAATTCATACAGGTAGATGAACAACTGGGATCCCGAAAACAGCCAGAGGAGATGTAAGTATCTATATGGAGAGGACAATTGGCAAGATATCCAGAACAATGATCAAATTTCTGTCCTATGAAGAAAAGGGTGAGCTTTAAACACCAGCCTAATCCAGAGATGGTTCTACCCTCAGATAATAGTGCTAGTCAAGTCAGATTTTTGCTTTTTTTTTTCCCCCTTCCATCTCCTCTGATGCAGTAAAGGGATGAAACTTGGTTAACAAGACAGGGGGTAAGGAGAGGAAAAAGATGGGAAAAATGAAGGAGTCATGCACACATCCTGTTATATTGGCTGTCCTGTGGTAGTCCACATATGGAAAAGACCGGTTGGGAAAAGGATGACATTTAAAAATGTTGTTATTACACTGAACTGGACCTGAAAATTCATGAGACTTTCCCTAAATTCCATCTGGCAGAAAGAAAAGATCCAGCACAATAGAATAAGCATAAAGAGACAGTTTTATGAGAAACTATTTGTATAGTTTAGAGGTAGGCAAATTTATTTTTTCAATGTTTTATTCACCAGTTTTCTGATGTAAAATAATAGACTTTACTTAGTTGTAGTATGTTAACTTTGCAACCCACTCTGATTTCACAAATGATAAATCCAAGTTTGTCTAAATATGTGCTTCTTATTTTAACTCTTTCACATTATTTACCTCTTGGGCTATAGTCATAAAATATAGTTGGTAAGGTCTCTATTTTTTGTTGAGCCTATCAAGATATTATTTGTGAACAATTATATGAAAAAAATATGCTTAATAAAATATGTATAAAACCATTTTCCTCTTTGCATAATATAACTTTTCTTTTATGTATGAATTTATACCTGTTGATGGAATTATGCTATCCCTGTAAATCATTCTTTTCTGCTTGCCTACTAAATATGTTTGATTGTGAAAAAAGGATATTAGATACTACCCCATATTTTTACTTTACCCTTACTCTCCTTTCAATTCTAAATATTTTTTAATATTTTAACATTGTATTTTCAACTTCCAGTTGGTTCACAGATTATGATTGTTGTAGCCTCTTTCTAAATTTACCTTTTATTATTATAGAATTACATTGAAATTGGCCAGGGTTAATTTGTTTAGTTCTTTGAATTTTAAATTTTATCCATGTTAATGTTAATGCTTATAAAGTAAAACAGGGAAAATATAAGTATTAGAAAAATGATGAGGTAATAATAGTTGTCTAAAAAGAAAAGTACAATTTTTTTTTTTGCCCTTTCAGGTCAAAGTAGCCTTACATAGACTAAGTGTTATGGATCCTTTAGAATAGATTTAGCTAGAGACCAAAAACTTAGAAAAGTACTTCTTTATTTTTTTCTGCTATTTCTACAATTATAAAAGCAATTTCCTTGTAGATAGATAATCATGTAATCAGGTGATCTCCTTATACCATTGCTATGTAAGGCATAAAAGCACAATTTGTATATATATTTTTTCATGTAATTTTTCTTACCAAAAACATACTATTTTTCACATTTCTACAAAAATAATTCTTTTTTAGCACCATTGGCACAATTTAAATGCAGAAATTTATTTTATTAAAAACTATACATTTAGTTATTGCTGTGTTCCTCTACTGATTCTGTCGCTCTTGAACTAATGTCTACATGTATCCCTTTATGTAACAGAATAAATTTAAACAACTATTTTATTTTTCCTGAAGTATTTGCTATAAAACATTTACTAGCAGTTGTGATAGCAGTGATATTTTTGTTTAGTTGTTTTTTTTTGCCCAACTTCCAAAAATTAAACCTTTAAAAACAGCTCTTCATTACCTTATAATTACAAGTTCAGGCCTATTTCTATATAAGCTTTAATATTCTGATCTGATTTTAGTAGCTAGAAACCTCAAAGTACATTGAGGATAGTTTCCAAAGGCTATATAAATAAAAATTATCAACATTTTTTCCCCATTCAAATCACTCCCATTAATTTTCCCCAAGAACTGATGACTTTCTTCTATCATTATAAAATATTTGTCCTGCTTACATCCTTCCAACAAAGTCATCAAGCTCACTAAAAAGTAGCTGTATATAAAGCATATTTGGGACAACATAATGCAACAGAAGCAATTTATAAAAATGTTTGTAATTGACTTGAGCTGCTGAAATTAGTGGTTGTGCTTCATTTCTCCAAAATAACTTTAAAAATCAGACACAAATAAATAAAGGATTCGCTTTTTCATTTTTCTATATTTATTATTTTTTTAAATTAAATTGACATTTATTAATTTCTCTCCCTTTTTTTTTTGATATCACTAATAGATTTGTTCTCAAAGCAAGACACAATTTTCTTTAAGGGTTTTTCTTCAAATGTTTAGGGCTTACGTGAGCGTCCATTCGCTTTAATGAGTATTCCCTTCTGGCATTTTGTCAACAAGATTGCCCAAAAACAGTCATGGAAAATTTTACTCAAATAAACATTTAAAAGATAACTAACCTCTAGGAACTCTCCCTTATGGCATCAGGGGCCACCATTTGGTGTCCTAAAGAAATAAGAAAAGGAAGTGAAACTAGCGACTAATTTTATTTTCTTAACTTTATAGTTGTATCTCACAGAAATTTATGGTAGTCTTAAAAGCACTATTTACGTAAAGAATTCTTGGTTCACACAATATCCAACAAAATCTTATTATCCTTTTGGAAAAGAAATAGAAGTTTCTTGGTGATAAAGAATAACTTGTCTCTCTCACTAAGGAAAATGCATAATACATTCTTGGACATGAAGTAGATTGTGATGTTCTTTTACTAGAGCTTCAATTTTTATAATAGATCTATTTTTAGTTTTAAAGTACTTTATGTTCCCAGAGTTCACTAGTCATAAGCCCTATTCCACTCAAACTTTCATTTTCTTTAGTAAGACTATTGCATCCCATGTGTTAATGTTTCTTAGAAGATCAGAGTTTGGTTATTTCTTACCTTATCAATAAGTAACAGGGGAGACTGACATACAGTAGCCTGATTTGAATATAATTTTTAAAAATCAGACTTGGACACATGCCAAGTCACCAACTTCTCAGAAGGAAAAATGAAAAAGACTGCTTTTCTGAATATCTTCTATATACAAGAAGAGACAGCTACTCACACATATTGTCAGTCTGAATAAATTCAGTAGCATCTGTCACACAGTTTTAGCCAATTTCCTGTGGTTACACAGAAAAACAATGTTACCACAATATTAAGAAATACCACTAATTGCTGCTAGTATTTACATATGCTACTTATAATATTTTCATTAAAATCTGTGTTATTCTTCCAAGACTATTATTTAAAATAAAATAGATTGACAGTTTGGGATGTTGGTAAGAAAGCTCTCTTTAGACAAAAGCATCAAAATAAAACATATGTTTCCCTCAGATAAGACACTGTGTCTCATGTTTAACAAAAAATTAATTTGTGTTTTGAAATGATATATGGCAATTTCAACATTAATGATATTTATTTTGGATGACCAATGCCAATTCTTTCATGTTACTTTGGGACTGACATTTTTGAAAGAACAGAAATTACTTTGCTTTGACTTAAACAAAACAAACAAATAAGCAACAAGCAAAAATCTATTTCTGTGTGAGACTGGACCATCTCACAGAATCCAAGAGAGGAATAAAAATGTTTTAGAAAGTTTTCTCCCAAGAAGAGCTTCTGAGATTTCGATGGCAGAGTGTAGCCACCCCTCCTTAAAAGCTCAACTGCTAGTAAGACTAACCTCACAATGCCACTCAATATTTGCATATCACAGATCAACATTCTAAAGCTGAGGAAAAATAACTAAGAACACATAGCATAAACATAGATACAGAATGTTACAGCAGGGGGTGGCTCCATAGTGTAGTGGTTAGCATGTCTGCTTTATAGGCAGAAGGTCCTGGGTTCAAGCCCCAAGTGGAGCCATGAACCGTACTCCAGGTGTGCTGGATTCCCTGGGTGCGCCACAAGTGCACGGAGGAGACACCCCACCTTCAGAGATCCAGTTCTTAAAGGGAGATGGCAACATCCGTAGGTCAAGGGTGGAAGTTGAGGGGTGAAAATTAAAGGGGGGGGAAGAATGTTACAGACTGCATTTTGTCCCAATCCAATTCGTATGTTGAAACCTAATACCCAATTGAAGGAATTTGGAGGGGACACCTTTGGAAGGTGATTAGGCCATGAGAGTGGAACCCTTATAAATGGGGTTAGTACTCTTATAAAAGGGACCCTAGAGAGCTTCATTACCCCTTCTGCCATATGAAGACACAATGAGAAGATACCTGTGAGCCAGAAAGTGGGCTTTCACCAGACAATGAATCTGCTGACTCCTTGATCTTGAACTTCCCAGCCCCCAGAACAATGAGAAAAAAAAAAAAATTGGTGTGTATAAATCACCTATTCTATGGTGTTCAAATACCTAAAAATGTAGAAGCATATTTGGAACTAGATAATGAATAGAAGCTGGAAGAGTTTTGAGAAGTTTTAGAAATAGGTTACGTTATCATGAATGGACCTTTAAAGTCAATCCTGGCGAGAGCTACAACAGAAAAGAAGAGAGCTGTAGAGAAAGCTTCAACCTTCTTAGGGAACATGTAAGTTTTCCTCAACAGAATGTTAGTAAAAATATACACAGTAAGACCCATTCTGATGAGGTCTCAGAAAGAAACGAGGAAGATATTATTGGACAATGGAGAAAAGGCAATCCTTGTTCTAAATTTGCAAAAACTTGGCTGAATTGTTTTGTTTTCAGTGTTTTGTAGAAGATAGAACTTTGCAAGTGAGGACACTGACTATTTCACTGAAACCATTTCTAAGCAGTGTTGAAGATATGGCTTGGCTTATCCTGCCTGCTTATAGTAAAATGAGAGAAGAGAGGAATGACTTAAAGAGAGAATTAAATGAAAAAGGAAGCAGAACTTAAAGATCTGAAAATTCTCAGCCTATCTTCATTGCAGAACATGGGAACACTAAAGATGTGACCAAGCAACCTTTTGACAAAATTAATATGAATTGGTCATCTCAAGAGAAGCCTGAGCAATTCTCTAAACCAATTGAAGAACAACATAAAGGTGATTCTGGAGATCTTCAGAGTTGCCACTCTCATCACAGGTACAGAATACAAGATGTGGGGTACGGGTGGAGGTGTGGAGTGGTTTCAAAGGAGGGGTCACTGGTACCTACAGGACCTGGATGCTCATATGTTGACAGTCTTCAATGTGACTGTATTTGGAGGTGGGGCCTATGATAATTGTGACCTTATAAAGGAGATCCCACAGAAATCCTTTGTCTCTTGTGTCATGAGAGGATATAGGGAGAAAACAGATATCTATGGTAATCTATTATATCAACCCAAATGGACTAAGACACAGGGGTCCCCTCTCTGTGAGCGTGAGGTAATGCCTAGCAAAGAGATGTTGGATTCTATACTACACTATTCAGTTTTCTAGCAATATCAAAAAAATTCAAGCAAAGGATAAAAATGAAATCTGAAACTAAAATGCTACTAAAATATCAAGCTTGCTTATACAAAAAAATAGCTGTTTTAGAAGAAACCTTCAGGTATTGGGCACCCCATAACACTGTACAATGTTGACTAAGTTTAGCACAGGTGAAAATTAACATCGGATCTTCCTTTTAGGAAAAATCACTCCATGCAATTGCCTCCTTTACTAAACTGTGGTATACTTAAGCATAGGCTCTCAAAGAAGGAACTTTTTTTTTTTTTCAGGTGAGGCAACCCTTGGTTGGCTTCACAGATTGCAAGGACCTTGTCAGCTTACAATCTATTATTTTTTATTTTTCATGCCTACAGCATCTGGTCTTCCTAGGTGGTCTCCCATCTAAGTACTAACCAGGCCCGACCCCACTTAGCTTCTGAGATCAGGCAGAATCAGGCTTGTTCAGGGTAGCATGGCCATAGACTCAAAGAAGGAACTTTTGAGCTCAGAAAAAAATCAAAATTCTATCAGCCCAGTAGCCAAGAACATGGGAAATATGAAATTTATTAAATGTACTTTGAATAGGTTACCCTCCAAGTATAGGCTAACCTACCTTAATGCTATAGCCCAGACACGTAAACCAATTTAGCTTGTTTTTTTTTTTTTTTCTCCAGAGAAAATCTACTTTGCAATAGCAGATCATTTTTAAATAAATTCAGTAAATATATTGTCAATAAAATGTTCTTTAATTCATCATTTGGGCATTCATAAATTTGTTAATTATGTCAGAATTAATTTGCTTGCTAAATTCAAATATTTTGCAACAATACCCTTGAAGACCATATTTTGTCTTGAACTTTACAATTAACATATATTCTTGACTTTAGATTTCTATAGATCATAAGACATTAAATAATAAGCTTCCTCTTTGGCTGATATTTAGAAACATCAAAACATTCTATCTTGAAGTCACAAAAAGCTGTAAGAACAAGCTTATTCAGGGCATAAATTCTCCCTATGGTTTAATTAAAGTTTAGTAATTAGAATTATTATGTGTTGTGGCTTATCTTGAATTCTAATCACCGGGCTTTGTTCCCAGTTGGCCCTTTTGATCTTTTCTTTCATGCTCCAAACAGTTTTACCAATTTGAGTCTGAAAAAAAAAATCCTTTGTGCCTCAATTTATAGAATAAATGTGCGACAACAGTTCAGGGAGAATATTAACAAAGATATAATAGAAATTTTATGATAAATTTATTTCTTTCAAAGTGTGCTCTGTCCAAATTTATTTCCCTTATCTACTTTTGTTTTAAAATGTAATTATTATAAACTTATTTTTGAATGATTATCAACATTATCTGTAGATTACACATATTTGTGTGCTTATATGTATATGCATGTATAAATTTTCCTCTTTCTGAAATTTTTAAAATATAATGTAGGGTTTTTAATAATTTCTGAATGGAAAGCACACTATAATCTTTTTTTGGGAAAAAAAAAGGAAATAGATATAGGAAATACTTCCTCAAAACTTAAACTTTAAAATGTCAGCACTTAAAGTTTTTTCCTTTTGTCAAAGCTTACTGTTTCCATTGATCCAAGAGAGTTTAGAAACTTTGTTGAAATGATAAGATATGAATCTCGAATGTAAATGGTTGGGAAATTTGCTAGATTCACAAATAATGCTTTAGCTGTTTGGAGGAAATAAGTTTATATACTGGAGAAATTTGGTCTAACTGCATTCAAACATTCAGTGACACAATGGGGAAATCTTCCACACTATCTCAGTTTCAACCTCATGGAAAATTAATGAATGCTATAAAAAGTCCAAGCTTGTGAGCTTTATTAAGCCAGTCCTGACACCAGCAAACTCAGGAGGGGGAAAGATTCTAAGCATTTTAATTTTTTCTTTTCTTTTGAAAACAGAAATTCCATCTAATTCAAACTTCAACTTTTAAAACCCATTTCCTTTTGTGTTATATCTCAAAAGGAACAAACATGTGAACATCATTGTTAAAATAATGGGCCTCAGTCAATTTGCTATTTTACTATACTACAAATGTTAATGGTGAAAAATGAAAATTATAGAATTATTAAAAGAAGAGATTTTTAAACCTAAGTTAAAAATAAACAGCTAATAATTTAAAGTGTATTATAACAAATCTTTATTCTTGATATTAATCTAATTTAAATTATATTTTTCCTTCTTGTGACTACAATTCTTTGCAAACTCTTAATTCTATTATGATCTGCCACTTTAAAATATGTTGATTGAGAGTGAGAATGTAAATGCTTTTTCAGTTATTAAAATTTTAGCTCCACTTAAGACTGTAGTCATAAATTCCATTGAGGAATTCCATTCTATACCTATCATGTTCATGCTCTGCAAGTAGTTTAAGAAACTGGGTAAACATAATGGTAATAAACAATTCTCAATGGCTTAAAGCATTAAAGATTTTTTTTTTCTCTCATACAATTTCTGCTGGGTTTAGGCAGCTTTCCAGGCAGCTGTCTCCAAAGCAGTTGACCTATGTGGTTCGGTTCAGCATCCCAGGTTATAACTTTACATCATCTGCTCTTTAATAACTACATCAGCAGAATGAGGAGAGTATGAAAATACACACATTCTCCCTTTAAAACTTCAACCAGAAAGTGATTTGTGACCCCTTTGTTCACATTTTCCTGCCAAAGGCAAATCCTGTCGCCTTGCCTAAATTCAAGGGGTCAAACTATTTCTGTATGTCTCATTGGAAAAGAGAATAAGAAATATTGGTGGGCAGTAGCCATATCTGTTGCATCAGGGGTCTTCAACTCCCGGGCCATGGACCAGTACTGTCCGTGGCCTGGTACCAGTCCGTGGCATGTTATGAACAAGACTGCACAGCAGGAGATGAGTGGCAGGCCAGTGAGTGAAACTTCATCTGTATTTGTAGCTGCTCCCCAGTGCTAGTATCACTGCCTCAGCTCCACTTCAGATCATCAGGCATTAGATTATCAGGCATTCTCATAGGAATCCCTGGTGCCTGGTGCCAAAGAGATAGGGGACCACTGTGTCGATATACCCTTGAAGATTTTTATTCCGTTGTTTTTTTGTTGATTTGTTTTCATATTTGGAGTATACTTCGGGCAGGGGTTGGCAAACTATTTCTGTCTAGAGTAACATAGGAAAGATTTTCAGCTTTTCAGGCTATACCCTCACAAATATTCAGCTCTTTTGTTGTATCATAAAATAGCAATAGACAGAGATAAACAAATGAGTGTTCTGTGTTACAATAAAACTTTTTTTTTTTTTTTTTAATGAAATGTGGTAGGCTAACTTGGCCTATGGGTCAAGATTTACTGAATCCTAACATGAAGTAAAACCTATCCCTTCTAACATCGAGGCCAAATGTGGATATTGAGAGATACCTTAGATGCTCCTTTGTTATCATTTCTTGGTCTCATAGCAAGCCTTATTCATATAGCCATGCAGGTTGTGCACTGTACGAACTCAAGGGACATTTTCTACATTGACCACAAAATTAATGGTGCCTTCTGGATTTCTGGTTAGTGGAGAGCCCATGTACTAAACTTTATACACAAGTTAAAGCAGTCACTTATGATTCTGTTTCTTAGACATCAGTGTGTTTGATTCTCTATTACATTAGATGTCTAACATAATAATACCCAATGGAATGGGCTAGGCCTTAGGAGAACTATACACACAATAAACGTTATTGTTATGGCTCTTTTTGATGTAAGAAAAAGTTAGAAAATGTTAAAAAATACAGAAACATAACCAAAAAATATAAGCTCTGTTAATTTTGTTTGAATGTTCTAGAGGCTTTGGTCAAGATGGCAGAGTAAGTAAACACTGTGTTTGCCTTCTCTCATGACCACCTCAAAATTACAAATAAACTAAAGAACAATCATCATTGAGAATCATCTGTAGTCCAGCTGAACAGAAGCCCTATAACTAAGGTCATACAGAAGAAGCCACAGCAAGACTGGTAGGAGGGGCAGAGATGCAGAAGCTGGTCCCACACTAACATGTGGCAGTTAAAAATCAAAAAGAATATCTTGGCTGTGGAGATCTCCTTTGAGGAATGAGGAGTCCCAGGCCTATACCAGGCTCCTCAGTACAGTGTTCCAGTGCTAGAAAGAGAAGTTCCCACAACTTCTGGCTGTGAAAACCAGCTAAGATTGTGGCTGAGTGAGACAGAGAGTAGCTAATGTCCCAGGCATCCATCTTAAAAGGCCCATGAATGGAGTTGCTCACTGATGGAGTCACTTGCTTTTAGCTCCAATGCTGGGGTAGCAGCTTGAAAGACACTGGGGACATATGGAAAGAAATGGAATTGTCTGGCTTCAGGGAGAGGGCTTGGAGGGGCAGCTTTCTTCGAGACAGAGGTACTGTGGGGAAACATTGTTCTTTTATTGAGCTCCTCCTCCCCACCCCCCAGTGTACAGATGCAGGTCACCACCATATCTGAGTCTCCACCAACATGGCTAGAACAGTTCTCCCTGCCCTAGTGATTTACTGAGACACTGCCCCACCCAACTTGCAGGCCCACCTAAACTGCTTTCAGTGGCTTCGCCATACAAATGACTTGTTTTAACTCATGCTGCAGATTTTCCTAAAATCTTTCAAGGTTCACAAAACCTAAACAAGCAGCATCTGGCCTCTGCAGGCCTGTACCTTTTGCTAAGCAGCCCCAAGACCGTCACTAGCGGCAACCAGGCTTAGTTCACAGGAAGACTGTGACACTGGACTACACAAGACATCTACTACATAAGACCACTCCACCAAGACATAGCAGCTCTACCTAATACATAGAAGCAAACACAGGGAGGCAACCAAGTTGAGGATAAAAAAGAACTAAACAAATGCAGACAAGTAATCTACCAGATGCAGAGTTCAAAACACTAGTTATAAGATACTCAAAAAATTTAGGGGAAGAGTAGAAGAATTCAGTGAGAACTTAATGAAGAGATAGAAAACATAAAAATGGAGATAGAAAACATAAAAAGAAACCAGACAGAAATGAAGAATGCAATTACTGAAATAAAGAACTCATTAGAAGGAATCAATAGTAGATTAGTTAAAGCAGAGGATCGAATCAGAAACTTGGAAGATAAATAGCAGAAAAAAATACAAACAGAACAGCAATAAGAAAATAAAATCCAAAAAAATAAGAATAGTTTAAGGGGCCGCTGGAACATCAAGGGTACCAACATTCACATCATAGGGATACCAGAAGGAGAAGTGTAAGAGGAAGGAACTGAAAACCTACTTGAAGAAATAGTGACTAAAAATTTTCCTAACCTGGAGAAGGAAATAGACATACAAGTCCAGGAAGCATCGAAGTCCCAAACAAGATGAACCTAAAGAGATCCACACCAAGACATCGCAACTATAATGCTAAAGATTAAAGACAAAAGGAGAATCTTAAAAGCAGCAAGAGAAAAGCAGTTAGTTACCAGCAGGGAGGCTCCCACAAAACTGTCAACTGATTTCTCAATAGAAGCTTTGCAGGCCAGAAAGGATTGGCAAAAAAAACATTCAAAGTGATGAAAAGTAAGGATCTACAACCAAAATTACTCATTCTACCCAGCTAAGTTATCATTTAAAATCAAAAGAAAGATAAAGAGCTTCTAAGTCAAGAAAAAGGTGGAGTTCATGACCACCAAACCAGTATTACAGTAAATATTAAAGTGACTTTTTTAAGAAGGGAAAAAAAGAAAAAATGTGAATAATAAAATGGCAATAACTACATAGCTATTAACAAGTACATTCAACGTGAATGAATTAAATGCTCCAATCAAAGGATAGAGTAGCTGAATAGATTAAAAAAGCAAGACTGTTACATATTTTGCCTACAAGAGACTCACTGCAGATCGAAAGATAGAAAGTAAAGAGATGGAAAGAGATATTTCATGAAAATGGAAAAAACAAAAAAGCTAGGGTAGTAATACTAATACCAGACAAAATAACTTTTAAAACAAAGGTTATAATAAGAGACAAAGAAAGACCCAGTAATCTTACCTCTGGATATTTATTTGAGGAGACCCAAAACATGACTTCGAAGAGATATGTGAATCTACATGTTTATTGTAGCATTATTTACAATAGTCAATTTATGGAAGCAACTAGCTGTCCATCAATGGATAAATGGATAAAGAAGAGGTGGTACATATATACAACAGACTATTAACTCAGCCATAAAAAAAATGAATTCCTACCATTTGCAATGATATGGATGGAACTAGAGGGTATTATGCAAGTTGAAATAAGTCAGACTGAGAAAGACAAATACCATATGATTTCACTTATATGTAGAATTTAAGGAACAAAATAAACAAACAAAATAGAAACAGACTCATAGTTACAGAGAACAAACTGATGGTTGCTAGAAGGGAGGAGGTTAAGGGGCTGGACGGAAAGATGAAAGAATTAAGAAGTGCAAATTGGAAGTTACAAAATAGTCACAGGGATGTAAAGTACAGCATAGGGAATATAGTCAATTATATTGTAATAACTATGTGTAGTGCCAGGTGGACACTAGACTAATCAAAGGAATCACTTCGTAAATTATATAAATGTCTAACCACTATGCTGTACACCTGAATCTAACATAAAATAATGTTGATTGTCAACTCTAAGTGAAAAAATGTTCTGTATTATTTAGACATATAGGATGCAATTTTCAGAGATCATTATTTACATTAATAAACTTTCATTTTCTATGATATATTTCTGTATGGTTCAATTTTATTTACCTTGAAGATTTATTACTTTTATAATAAGAAAAAAATAGATATAAATAAATATTTACACATTAGGTGGGACTGTATACTAATAAGCCACTTTCTCAGTTTCTCCCAGGAAGATCAATCTTATTCATGTGAAGCTACATTATTACTTTATAAGTTTATATTTTGTTGTCTGAGTAGTCTTATTCTTATTCTTTCATGCTGAATTGTAGAGAGAGGTATAATAATCTCTTCCAGATAGTCAGAGAAATGTAGTGATGACAGAGAAATGGTTGTGGAAGGGAGTATTTGAGGACAGTTTATATAAGAAGAAAGATGTGATGGGGAAATGAATTAGAAGCATTCTATTCCATTGGGAGTGGGAGATAGGAGTTCTTATCTTCTGCTATACTTGGGGTTTTTTTTTCACATTTTTCGAGTTTTCTTAAACTGTTTTTTCTTGTCTTTTGCGTACTCCCCCCCCAATTTTTTCTTGTCTACTAATAGATTGGAGAACAAATTTATGTGAGTTATTTTTTTCCAGAAAATATATGAAAGGTGACAGTTGATTATAATGAGTATAATAATAATTGTTAACTGGTATATTTTCCATAGGATTTTTTAAAAGTCATCTACAACTTATGTTGATCTTTGATGTATGAGACATCTTTTTAAAATATAATAATAGAGATGTAATAGGATCAATACAGAAAAAAAAAAACAGAAATAGGGATGAGGAGAAAAAGTCTTGAATTTTAGGTAACACTAGTATTAATGGTTTATTTTATAATGAAACTATTATATTTTTATTATTCTACACAAGTCAATGGAAAAATTAGTACTGCATATGAATAATTATTAGTGTTCTCTTCCTCTGATAAGGAAAGGAATCAGACATTTCATTTTTTATAGCTTACTGTTTGACATCAAATGGTAAAAAAATGAGAATAAACCCAACTGCCTTAGGCACTACTAGTATCCCACATTTCCTTTCTCAACCTTTTAATGTCAAGCTTAATGCATAAATGACAGCTGAAAGTGTTATTTCCCAGCCTCCCCTACATCTAGGTACCAGCCATGTGACTAAGTTCTAGTGAATGGAGCGTGAGATGACTTTTAGGCCATGCTCTGAAAGTCAGAGGGCATGCCCTACATTTTTGCCTGTCTCCATCTTGCTAGCTGGAATACAAATATTGGATATAAGTAACTATCTCAGAAGCTACACATTGAGTATAGTGGACCAACAAGATAGAAGGAAGCCAGGACCCTGGCACTGTACAGTCATCATATTACACCTGGAACATTTTTGCTCTGACTGTATGTAAGAGAGGATTAAACTTATATGTGGATTAATCCATTATAATTTTGTTCTTCATTATTGTAGTTGAAATTTTACTCAATTTATCAACCAATTAACACAAACAGAACAAATGTAAATGGACTGGAATAAGTAAAAATAATGAATTAACATTTTCTTACAGTTTATAGCTCCAACAACAAGATTGAACACTATTAATATATTAAATAGTCACAGTTATATAGCAAAATATTTGTTTCTAAATTTCAAATAGATAAATGAGCCTGGTTTGGAACAAAATCAAAAGCTCCTGTGAATGTGTTTATATTCTCATATATATATATGAAAATTTGAATAAAATATGCAATCCAATCCAATAGATTTTACATAATTATTGTAAGCACTGCAGCTGGGGAAGCAAAGGCAAGCATAACTAACTGTAATAGATTATATCAAGTGTAATATTCATGTGAGCAAAATACTTTAGGATCAAATAAGAGTAAGTTTATACTGCAATGCTTATAAAATCTATTATAAAATCTATTGTACTATATTGCCTAGTTTGATCAAATTTTCTCACATAAAGCTATTAATATAAAGTCTTTGATTTGTTTAGATTATAAAATTTAATCTATCTTCAATAAAAATTTATTGATTGCCTCCTAATTGTTCCTCTGCTAGGCGCTAGAAAGCAAAAGTTAATGCACAGTTAATGTCCATCTATAAGAAACTCAAAAATCAGGTTCATGAACAAAGGCAGGCAAAACTAACTGTAATGGATTGTAATACATGCAATAATATTGATATGAGCAAGGTGCTTTGGAAGCACATATGGGTAAGTGATTACTTTTCTTCTGGAAGTCAGAAGAGGTTTCATAGAAATGATAAACGAGCTAGATAAAGAATGAGCTGTATTTTCCCTGACTTGTCTTTTCAGGGGTTTCCAAAAGTCAAATATATCACAATGTGGAATGAGTTGCTTCAAGAAGTGGTAAATTTTTTATCACTGAAGTTGATAGACCACAAGCTGTACAAAGCTCATATGGTAGAGACTAAAACTTCTGTGTTGGGGTTTTTGGCAGATATTACTTGGTTCTCTAAGTTCCTTCTTCCCTGAGAAGGTAAGTTTCTAAATTCTGAGTTGGAGTAGGTATTGAGGTGGGGAGAGGGTTTGTGGGGTAAATGCATTGCAAGCAAATGAACAGCATGTATAAAGCTATAAAAGTAACTCGTATCTTTGAAAAATGTCAGGTAGGATTGTGTAACCAGAGTGAATAATGACAAGAGTACATTGGAGGGGAAAGTAAATCAAATAGGAAAGAGATGAGATGGAAAGGATGAATTAAGTTCAGATTAATGAAATTGTCAAATATAATGTTGAGAAGTTTAGATTTATTCTAAAAACTACTGAAATACACAAAGATTTTGGAATAAAAAAATGATATGAGAAGTATGGAAGAATGAAGTGAAGATAACATTACTAACAAATTACATAACATCCTATAAGATGTCTAGTAGGCTTCCAATATTTTTGCACACAAAGAATTTTTTCTTACTTTGCTAAAAGTGCTTCCTTTTTCTTTTAGAACCACTTCTTCTCAATTATAAGCAATTTTGGGATTACTGTCAAGTAAGGTGGGCAAATAACCTAAGTCAGGAAATGAAGAAGTTCTACTTGAATTTAAATCTTGCATAGAACACTAAGATTGAAGCTGATGGTCTCTCCCACCCCAAGAACTGTACCTTGAAGAGATAACTTATTAGTTCATAAACCTAGATCTACGGAGCTGCCTTCTACTTGTTCTTCCTAAAGTGTCCTTATTCACATTTTCATTCAATACCTTTTGCTACTCTGCATTCTTCCACAAATTCTATGTTGGTGACTAATTATAATTTACTTTTGTTTGCAAAAAGAGATCCCCAATACACATCTACAGCAGTCCTGCCTAATAATAAGCAAATGTTTCATATATTATAGGGCATTTAGTGAGATCATTGGTATTATTCAAAAAATAGTTAGTTAGTTGGTTCTGGACATCAGCAAGATGGCAGAACAGGAAACCCCAAACTTTCCTTCCAGCAATGGATACACAAATTTAACAACAATACACAGACTATTTCCTTTGTGAGAAATTCAGAGACCAGTTGAGAGGCTCCTGTATCCTTACCCAGATGTATCATAGCTGGTAGGAAAATTCATGGCACCTTCTTGCCATAATCCTTTCTCCTGGCATAGAACTACCTGATCAAGAGAAAACCCCACAGCTCTCAGCTTCTGCATAGACAGAGAAGGATAAGATTGTATCATATAACCAAAGTTCTGACATTTCATGGGGCTGTCCAAGGAGCTGATAATCTACTTTTTTGAAGCTGAGTGCTGACAAGAAAGAGCCCCATGTTGGGAGACACTGAGAACAAACACGACAGTTTGGACTAGTATGTACTCACTTGCCATACTCCTCCCAAAAGCTCAGTGCAGAACAAGTGGATGAAAATTTCCAAATCCCAGCTTCCCTCTGGAGAGGGTCCAACATAGCTTTTCAGAGGGACTGGCTTCTGTCCTACCTGTCTCTGAGTACTAATAGGACTCAACACACTCTAGTTACCTGGAAGCTAATGAGAACAAAGGTAAAGGTTTAAATATTACACAGTCACCCAAAATTTATAAATATGGAATTTGTTGATAAAGATAATCAACTGCATTTCATTAGACCTGTTGTTGCCACAAACAAAATCAAGAAGAAAGAAATAGTGAAGGGCAAGGATTAAGTTAACAGCTAACAAAGGCTGCCACAGAAATGCAAAAGAATGTCTTCAAATGTATACAAGATATATCCCCATTACAGAATATTATATTGATATGTAATTTTAGAGCTTTTCTATAGAGGTCTGACATTTCTATCAATTCTTGGCTAACCATTATGAGAAAAGTGATTTATTTGGTGAGGATAAATGAGTTGTAGTAATATGGCAGCAAGACAGAAACCAGTAAGGAAAACTCTACTTATGAATAGAGGTGGCCAAAGGATACTGGAATCAGACATATATAATATTTACCTATGTTTCTTTTTTTGGCATTGGGATTCATTTATGTTACCCTCAAACCATAGAAAATTTTGTTAAATGGAAGCCAGGAGATGTAGATTAGAAGCAGAGGTAAGGGACCTCCTACCAGGAATCATTTGTGAAACATAACTATGTCCTAGAGATTGGAGAAGAAACTGGATTTCAGCATCTATGATGAGTGAAGATACTATCATTTGAATATTAAAGTAAAAGATGACTTTTTACTTTTCACTTGTGTTCCACGTAGGTACACAAGTAATCAAGTTTGGGAAAGGCTAATAGAATAAACTTCCAGAATCTTTGTTCTACGTATGGCTCTCAGAAAAGTAGAATCTGGGAACTAGCAGTATGTCCCTTCTACTGGAAATCTACTAAGAAAGAATTAATAGTCTCTCCAAACTAAGGGTTTTATAATCTTTAGTCTAATTTTTTTTATAGCTAGTAATATTCGCCTCTCATTCTCCAGTGCCTCTTAGGGACATGGCAAGCAGACAGCTAAGTGTTATTATTTCTTGATTGTTTGCTACAGAGTTGAACTAATCCTAAGCATCCACAAGCCAGTCATATTCATGCTATGACAGGAGCTACCAAGTCCACAGGGCATTAAGGACACAGAGGGGACAATAATGATAGAATCACTTTAAGAGTCAGGAAAGAGATATTATGGTGCCTGGTCACATCTGGAAGCTTTATTACTTCTACGCATAGAATTTTTTATAATTGCTCTAGTAAACTTCATTTGAATTTTTAATACCTGTGTTTATTTTCAACATTTCATTCTTTTTAGTTATGAAATCTATATTTCATGGCCAATTATAATATTGTTATTATACTGATGATTGCATCAGATTGTATTTATTTCACATATTTGTTCACTTGTTCAATAGTTGTTTATCAGATTCCTTTAGGTACTTGGCTAGGCACTGGATATAGAGTAGCGCAAATGACAAATAAAATCTTGCCTCATGGAGCTGGAATTCTAGAAAGAGAGACTTAATATCAAGCTCAGTATATATATACACTTATGATAGTATTGCTCATGCCTTCAATTTATTACATTTTCTGTTCAGTTGTCACTTATTCAAGAAAGGCATCCCCAGGCCAGCCTGTTTAGATTCTTATGTAAGAGCAATAATACAACTTGCTTTACATTTAGTCATCTAACTGAAATTATATATGTATGTGTTATATGTTTATAAAATATGTATTACACATATTATATCCATATTATATATATTGTTATAAATATGTATGATATATTTAAACTGTAATATAATCTATAATACAAGCTGGTGAAAATTTATTTGTTATTTTAACATGTATGTGTATATTGAAGTACAGAACACTCATAATATACAATAGGAAGATGAAGATCAGTGTAATGGAAAATACTTCTTTTTTTCTGATAACATTGAATAACATAAAGAGAACTTTAAAATGCTTAAGTGTTTTATTTACCTCTTTTTTTTGTAGTTGAATGTAAAATAACTATGAAAGTATAAGAAGAGAATAATAGTTTTCTTTAAAAAGTACAAAGTTAAAAATATGCCCTTCTCAAAATGAAAATGATCTTTTCTTGTGAGCCTGTATATATTCATAACTATATATGTGTACATTAAAAAGTAAGTGTGATTCTAACTCCCAATATCTCAGATGAGACCTTATTTGGAAATGGGGTATTTACAGATGGAATCACATTAAAATAATGCTGTTAAGGTGGACCCTATCCAATTTAATCAGTGCCCTTATGAAAAAAAGAAATAAAAGAAGTGACAGAAAAGCACAGAGGAAAGACTATAGGAAGACAAAGAGGGAGAAGATAGCCATGCAAATGGAACGATGCATCTACAAGCCAAGGAATGCCAGAAGCTAGATGAGGTAAGGACAGATTCTCCTTTGGAGCCATCAGAGACACCAGCACGACCCTGCCAACACCTTGATTTTGGATTTCTAGCCTCCAGAACTGTGAGACAATAACTTTCTGTTGTTTTAAGCCACCCTGTTTTTGGTACTTTGTTACAGCAATCCTAGAAAACTAATTCATGAGATTTGTGTTATCTCTACATCATTATCTTAAATTTCTTGGCTTCATATATTCTATTTTTCTAACTCTTCTTGAACATTAGAATTACAAAGTACTTGCCTCATCGGTTACAATAAAGACACTTGTGATCATTCCTCCTATAATGCATGTTAAAAAACATTGTGGATGTATCTGGTCTGTCAAAATGATGTTGTTCAGTGTCATATTTCACAATTCAGAATGAAGTTGTTAGTCATGTACAGAAGCAACTGATGCTTGGCTTTTGTCAGGCTCCTGTCTCTTTCACAATGAAGGAGATCGTCTACCCAAAGTAGCTCAGACAAGAGGAATGCTCTAAAATACTGAAGTAAATCAATGTTATCATAGAAATAAATGATGTGTAAAATATTTCACTAAGAAATCCTCCTAGTTAGCCCTGTGGATTTATGTCATTATTTAATATCTCTAATGTTTTATATTCATTATTCTAATCATTGTTTTTGAGAAACAATAAGGAATGGAAATAGAAAGCAATTTGTCTAAAACCTGTTATCCATAAACCAGCCAGTAACTAGAGATAAATTCAAAAAGTTCTAACAGCAAAAATCTAGACTTAAAGTACATTATCTTAAATGCATACACTCAGATAGGATTAATATTCCTTCATCTCATATTTAAAGCCTATGACTCTTAAGTTATAGACAATTCTACAAACAAATTCCATTCATTTTCAGATCAACTACAAAGAAATGTAAAAAAGTTCCTAAAATTTAGTATATTTTTTTTGAAATAATCTAAATACTTTAAAGAAAATTCTAAATATATAGAAAAATAAGCACCAATAGATTAAATTGCCTTTCAAATTTTATTAGCCTTTTAAAATGATTTCTGCATTTTTATCTATGTATACATCTTTCATAATAAATGCTATACCTTTGTAATGTGTATTCTTTCTCTTTTATCACTGTATAGCAAAGATATTTTCCATCTGTCACTTTTGATAGATGGAAATATGCAATCTGCAATTCATCTGTCTTTCTCTAAATTCTAGAATTACTTTCTGTTCATTTCTGTTCACATTCTAATGTCTGCATAATATCCCATTAAAATCTTTTATTTCATTAAACCTATAAATTAAAATAAGTGTGGGTGCTGCATCAGATATCTAAAATACATAGCGGCAAGTAGTTGCAGATTGAACTGTGAATTAGAGTGATGAGAAGAATGTTTGTTAAAAGTTAACGTATGAATTCTCACATAACCATGTAACATTCCTCAGTGGGTACTGAAAGCTTTATTGTAATATTGTGTGGTTAGAGTCATTCAAACATACTAATTCTATATCTCTGAATCCACTGTTTAAGAAATCAGAAAAACACGTAGTATGCAAAACTCTTTAGTCACATTTGTAAAATGTTTAAAAGTCAGATGAGCTTCAGCTCAGAGGGGGATATTTCAGATATGAAAATTGGACTCATAAAACTACACAGGTGATGCTTGATTGGGGAAGACTAATTATAGACTCCACCTGTTTGCCCCAATTTCCAGCGCCGTAATAGGCAAAACCACAATGGGTCAATTCATACATGGGGCAAAGAACCATGTACTGCTCAGGTGAAAGAAGTCCCTGCTGGTGAAGAAAAGTTAATATAACCCAATCCACAGGATTCATGGGGTCTGTCCAGTTGTATAAACTGCTCCATTTTGTAATAAAACTCAACTCTAAAAGTCATCTGGTGAAACTTTCTTATAAAACAACAAGAAAAAATCAAAAACAAAAATTGATCAATGATACAGTTGACTTCTTAAGATATATGGACATATTCTCTTCTCATGACAGCAATTACAAATGACCAGTCCTCTTTATATTTAATCCCCCAACCTAACTACTGGATTTGCATTCATGGTAAAGAAAGGGAAAATAATGTTTAGTTTTTCAGGAATATGAAATAATTGATAATTGACACATACCACTCAGTTTAATAATTATAACATCACTATAGGGTAATGTCTCAGTGTTACAGACAAGGAAACTGATTACATGATGAAGACACACCATAAAATTCTTATCTTACTCTAAAATCTGTGTTCTTAAGCAATATGTTATAATGATTCCTTTTTATATTCAATTAACTGAAATGGTCTTTCTAGAGTCCAGAGAACCACAAAGATTCTTTTTAAATGACTGAGACATCTTAGTTTTTTTTCCTGATTTAAACTTAACATAAAGTGAAAACTCAAGCTTAAACTATTTCAGCTCTACTTCCATATTCTCTCAAACTCATCAAAATACAGTTCTCAACATCTGCATTCTAAGGTGCAGAGGCAAAGGAAAAAAAGGCGAGAAAAAGAATAAAGAAAAACAGGAGAAAATATAGTACAGTTGAAAAAGGAAAAAGAGTATAGAGAAGAGAAAGTGGATGAGAAGAAAGAAATGCTTTCCTACTTTTCAGCTACTGTGTTGGAAAAATGCACTTATACAACCATAGCCTGTAAATCGCTGATGGGAAAAAAATGTGTGTGCATTCCCTTGTATTTCATCTGTGACATTTTTTAGTGTCTTAGGCTAAGTCATGAGGTCTTTGAGATTTCTGAATGCTAACAAAATGAACAGAAAGAGTAATTCTAGAATTTAGAGAAAGACAGATGAATCGCAGATCGCATATTTCATTAACTATCATCTCAGTTTCAATTTCTCTTCAGGTCAAATCTTCTAGGAAGTCAGCTATATTTTGACTTTAAGATTTCCACAGTATTTGATATCTTTAAAATAATTTTTAAAAAGAAGCAAAGGAAAAAGCCAGTGCATACTATAAACTTGTGTATGAAATTTGCCTTTATTGCCTTTTCAATCCTATTACTTCTCAGTACTTGCAAAGTCCATAGTCCAAAGTCCGTAATCAAAAGTCTACTTAGCCCCATAAGTGACATATTTTGTATTTCACACATTTAGAAATAATCAAAGCCCTGCCATGGCAACTTAACCTAAAACAAAATGCCAAGGCTATTATTCAGTATACTCTAGTATTTGGGGGTTCTGCACCCAATTCTAATGTGGAGGAGGCAATTTCCTCCATAACACCAAGCAGTGCTCCAGACATCAGCTGAGTGTCCTACAATTCAACTCAATTCTGACATTATCTATCCAAAGATAGCATCAGATTCCACAGATAAAGGGCTCAGTCCCATAAGACCACCCTTCACCTCAGACACTAATTGCAAGCCCAGGTTAAAACTAGTGCTTCTGATCAACTAGCTACAAATTGGAGGTTCCAACGATCCACTCCAATTAGGATGCCAATCACAAGCCCAGGTTGTTACCTATACTTCTGACTAACTGGCTATAAATCAAAGATTCCCATGTCCCTCTCCTTGATTTCAATTAATTTGCTACAGTCATTCACAGAACTCAGGAAAATCATTTACCCCCTAGATCACTGGTTTATTATAAAAGGATATAACTTAAAAACAGTCCAATGGAAGAGATGCATAGTGCAAGGTATAGACAAAGGACAGAGAACTTACGTGTCCTCTGCAGGTGTGCCACTCTCCTCAAATTTCCATGTGCTCACCGATGAGAAACTCTTGGAACCCTGTCTTTTGGGTTTTTATGGAGGCTTCTTTACATAGGCATTAATGATTGAAGTATTGGCCACACCTCTCCCCAGAGATGGAGAAGTAAGACTGAAAGTTGCAACGCTCCAATCACAGGTTGGTTTCACTGGCAACCGGCACCCATCTTGAGGTGACTTAAGGAGCACTTCTAAAGGTACCTCATCAACATAACAAAAGAAACGTATGTATCGCTCTCACTAAGTAAGAAGTTCCAGTGTTTTTAGAAACACTGTGCTAGAAACACTGTGCTAGAAACAAGAAGACCAATATGTATTTCTTATTACAAATCACAATATCACATCCAGCAAAGACACAGGATTCACAGTCTATCCATAATACTTCCTTATTCTAGGTGGCATAAAACAATTCACTTGAGCTTTCTGTTTCTCAGTTTTCTACATGTAAAATAGGGATAATAGTATCCATCACCTAGCATTGCTACGGTGATTAAGAAAGAGGATTCTTAAAAAAAATATATAGTATTTACTATCTTATGAAGAATGCATTTAATAAAATAATATTACTCATATGTTTATTATAGTTATTGGTACCATCAATGCAAAATACCTGACATCTAGAGTATACCACCTCAATGCTATTTAATATAGAATTTTGATTTGAATTAAATTGATACTCAATTTAATTCAAAAATACACATACATACAAGTTAGGTGAGGTAAAATTAAATTATTTATAAAAAATTAAAGTAAAATGTATTTTATGTGGTTTCTGTGCATTTGAAAGGAGACTCTAAATTTCTGCTGTCAAATATCTGCTTGAAGGAACATTCAGGGACAGGACACCTCAACAAATTTAAACCAGAGAGGCTAAGCACAACCAGTATGCTTAGAACCACTGGGCAAGAGCTTGTCTCCTTCATAGAATGTTTGTGGTCTCCATTTCTCTGGAAACATAAGTAAATACCTAGAATTGCTGCACTTCTGTGTTATTTGTAGATTGTGTTGATGCAACAAAAAGTGACACACCTGTAAAGTTACCTTAAAGAATAAGGGCTTTCATACTAAAATAAAACACAACTTACTAATTCAAGATGTCTTTTGAACAGCTCAATACAAGGCTTTTATTATGAAAATATCTTGAAGGCAACCCTTCTAGCTCAGATCAGCATTGTATGGAAAAAAATCAGTACACTAATAATCACAAATGAAGTGAAATCTGCATTGTTAGGTAGCTAGTCAGACATGAGTGACAGGGAGAACAAAGGAATAGGGGCTCAGCCTAGAGACCGCCCAAAGAACACCCTATTGGTAGTTAGAGAATCCCTCCTGAATCCCCAGAGACAAAGAAAAGGAGGGTCATAGTCTTAGCTGGCCTAATCAGGCTGCAGACACCTGTGCAGAAGGTACTACCCTAATTTACACACGATTTAAGCTTCATTTTAATACTGTGTTTATTCCTGGATGTTCATGAATCTAATTATAACAGACCGACACTTGTGCACTAGGCAGACAGTTATATAGCAGCCAAGCGTCAATCAAAATGACCTCATGTGCCAATCACCCAGGAATGCCTTTGGAACCACCCACTATGGCCCAAATATAATGCAGATGTTCCCAATTCTGTGGGACTTTGTGGTTGTTGGTTGTTTTTGTTACAGTGCTCTGTTATAGCTCTTCGCTAAAATCATGTGCCTTCTTGAGGCGTGTTTCATCTTTCTAAAAGATACTGTTAATAAATCTTTCTAAATCTCACTGACCTATGATTCTTCACTGCATCAATGAGAAAGCACCTAGGAAAAATGCTGTCTACGCTTCTACAGCATTATCCCCTACCCCCATCCCACTGGGGAGACACCAAGGTTCAAACTGGCCTCCACTGTAACAACATGGCCATATAACCACTAAAAATTCATGCTATTACTCTATGTCTAAGGCCAACCAATTAAAATATAGCTTAATGTATTAAATAAAAATGTATTCTAAGTTTCCTATCTGTGGCTTGTTAAAATACAACCATGGTACATATCTGTGATAACATAGTTCATCATGGAAATGCTGAGATCCACAAAAGAGAAGATGGTAAAGGGCACTGTAGTAAGAATCGAATTGCGATGCATCCTTCTACAATTAGGAATACTAAGGAAAGTCATTATGAGGTCATTTGAGAAAGTTCTCAAAAGTGAATGAAAATTTAGTGTGAGTATTATTGCTCACTGAGCATTTCAGAAGGATCAGATTGAAGTTTCTTTGAGTAAGGTACAAATCCACTAGTCATGATATTACAACAAAGAGAACAATAAAATTCTTCAACCAGTAATAGCCATACATTACATATGTTAAAGGGAAAAAAAATCTAGCACTTGTATCACTTGTAATGAGTTTGGGCATCATAAAGTAAGAAAAAAAAACTACTCAAATGAAAAAGGAATGTGTTCTTTAATTTTGAATTCCCCATTTAAATCATCCATTTTGTCAGATTTAAACTTCTACTTTTTCAATTGCCTTAGGTATTTTAAGTAGAAAACATGTTCTCTTACTTTTAAGATGCAATTATCTTTCCAATTTCTTTTAACTTCTGAGTGGTCTATTTTTTCCACTTGAAAGAAGTTCAAATTGAAGATAAATAACACTTTTTTCAAGAATACTTTTATAATAAAATGGTTTAGTTTGCTTATTTATTATAAATGAAAAAATCTCTTATGTATTACTCTGCAATGATTCAGTTTAGACAGTCAAAATTAGTGAATTGGGTATCTCTTTCATAAAATTATTTTTATTATTTTACTTTAATTTAAGCCTAAAATACTTCTATATTTAAAAATGTCAGGCTTAATCTTTATTATTACACTTTAAGAAGTTCAAAAATTGCAAGTATAAACTATTATTAACAACATTTACCAAAAAAGGAAGGAAAATCAACTGCTACAATTGTTATTATTTTTAAATGTCCTCTAGGTATGATGTGAATCATTGTATCATGATTTTACTTCTGCATCTATAATTAATTTGTTTCATTTGTTGTAATTTAGTGTTATTAAAAGTATATCTTGCAATTAATTCCCATTGTGACCTCTAACTTTGCTTTTGCAATGGCCAAAGACTGCAGCAAAATCTTAACTCACAGTTCACAACCATGCTCCATTGGTCACAAAGGGAATTATTCGTGAGATCAGGATTAAGTTAATGCAAAGTCACCATCTATATTACTAGAATAATGTGAAAGTCAAGTATATAACTATACCCATTATGGATAATACATTATTAGCATTATTATATATAATTTAGATTCATAGCCTTTAGAATGTATTTAAGAAGTAGAAAATACTAGTAGGCATCATCACCTTTTATCTTTTAGCTTCTAACTAGGCATTATAATAAGAGTAATAAAAATTTATTATTCCTCAGAAGCTAAATCCTTTGATGTATAGAATAAATTAAGATTATGCCATACACAAACTTCCCACTAATGTTTTACGGCAACCTTGAGTTTTCCAGTAGGAGATTTGTCATAAACCAATGGTCTCACGTGCTGAGGGTGTTGTCCAACTGCTGCTGGAGAAGTTAGTTTGATGAAACACAAATGAATAGTGTAACAGAAAATTCATCATGCAGCAAATGTCCTTAGACTATAGAAAGTTTACTCTGAGTGGTCAAAAAATTTGGGATTCTGAAGATGAAACACTGAATATATAAGGAAGAACTCTACTGAGAAACCAAAACAATTTAGTGGCCATTTAAATGCCTAAGCTCAAAGGCTAACCCTAACCTCAAATCTTAGAAACTTGATTTGACTTATGGACTTGGAATAGATATCCAGCTGGTTTGCTATACTCAATATCAAGTTTGTTTGTTTGACTTCCCCAAGATTGTACTGAATTCCAAGAGAATATTTAGTCTACTGTATGTTTATTAGAATTCAAGAGTTAGGTAAGTCTAGCTAAAGTAAAACATTAACATCAGTCCAGACTTTCATAGATTTAGTGCTTTTTAGTTGCAAGAGTGCAATATTACGATTTGTAAGAAATTATATGTATTTGATCTTTGTCTGTAGTTTCTGCTTCACAACTCTCAAAACCCTTAAATCTTCCTGAGCAATAAGAGCAATGGGAGCATATTTTGTCATAATATTTGAGCTCTTGTCCTTAGTTTCTAAAATCGCTTCAGAACCATAAAGATCAAATAAGTGTCTTGTTATTCATAACAAGACCTTTAAACCACAACTGGGTTTATTTATTGAGACGACTTTTGAAAAGCATCTGAGGTTGGGAGCTGGTTGTCAGGGTAACCAACCATGAATATTACATGATGACAATGTAACGATTTCCAGGGAGGAAAGAAAGGTTAGAGGTTGAATCAATCACCATGGCCAATGATTTAATCAATTATGCCTATATAATCCCCAAAGGACAGAGTTCAGAGAGCTTCCAGGTTGGAGAACCAGAATGCTTCCATGTGCCACTGTATCTGGCTTCAAGCTCCATGAGGACAGAAGCTCTTTTGTTTGGAAGCTCATCCTATATATTTTTCACCTGGCTGTTAATTCATATCCTTTGTAATAAACTGGTAGTTTAGCAGAGCAAGCAGGTTTCCTGAGTTCTGTAAGCCACTCCAGAAAATTAATTGAGACCAAGAAGGAGGTCATAGGAGCCTCTTAGACAGTGGGTCAAAAGCATTAATAACAACCTAGATGTGGGATTGTGACACTGAGTTGGAGTGGGTCATTGGAACCTCCAATTTGCAGCTGATCAGTAACAACTTGGGCTTGCAATGAATGTCTAAAGTGGAAGGAGGTCTTATGAAACTGAGCCCTTTACCTGTGGAATCTGATGCTATCTCTGGGTGGATAGTGTCTTAACTGAGTTTAATTGTAGGACACCAACTGCTGTCTTGAGCTTTGCTTGGTTATGTGTGGGGAAAACTCTTTCCACATATTGGCATTGGGTCCAGAACCTAAATTATTTTACTATGTTTTGAAATATATGAGCTGTAAGCTTCTTAACTAGAAAAAACATTATGTAAAATATGATGTGTAAACTGACTATAAAGATGCAAGAGATGCCAAACAGAGAAAGAGTTTTGTTTACTGCCTTTTACCCCATTCGAGGCTATGGACCTCTTGGAATTTTGCAGTACACAATCACTTGCTTCCAGAGATTGCATGTATCTACTGTGTCCATAAACAACAGGGCCCTGGTGTGCCCCCCTTAACTTTTCTTAATCATAAGAAGGTGTCATGTTCAACAGAATCCTTAAATGTGCTCATTTGATTTAAATATGTGAAAGACTTGATTCCTCATTCCAAAGAGCTTCTGAAATGAAAGAAAAATAAAATATTTATGAGGCTTTTATTATACATCAGGGGATTTTGTTCATTATGAAGTTTTATGGTGCTTTAATCCAATTTGAGAGAAAAAAGAAACAAAACAACAAAACTTGGACACCAACCAAGTACTAAAGATCTCTTTTCTTTCTTCTCTCTAATATATACTATGTTTCATGTTATTAGTGTTACATTTTATATATAGTCCATCTCTCTCTCTCTCTCTCTCTCTCTCTCTCTCTCTCTCTCTCTCTCTCACACACACACACACACACAGGCATAAAAGTTGATAAATAATTATACACTGTAACCCCTATGTTATCCAGATTCCTTCATTTTTACCTAATCTCCTTATTTTTAACTCTCAGGATCCCATCCAAGATACTACCTTATATTTAGTAGCCTCTTTAGGCTCCTCTTAATGTGACAGTCTCTCAAATTTTCTTGTTTTTGATGACCTTGAAAGTTTCAAGTAGTATTGGTCAGGTATTTTATAGAATGACCCTCAGTTAGGAATTATCTGGTGTTTTATTAGACATAGACTAGAGCAGTGGGGTTTTTTTGGCAGAAGATCAAAGAGATAAAGTCTATGGACATTACATTTTCATCACATTGTATCAAGGCTACATTGTATCAAGGCTATCATCTTGACTCATCACTGTTGATATTGACCTGATCTCCTGGTCAAGGTAGTCTTTATCAAGTTTCTTCACTGTGAAGTTAGTGAGTTATTGCCTTCCCCCTTCCAATATGTTTTCTTCGGAAATAAATCATTCTGTGTAGCAAAACTTAAGGAATACAGAGTTTTGCTCCACTCCATGAGGGCAAAATACCTACATAAATTATTTGGCATTCTTCTGCATGGAAAATTTATCTATTTATTTATTTATTCAATTATTTACTTATGTCAGTATGGACTCATATATATTTATTTTATACTTTGGGTTCTAACCCATTACTACTTTATTTTTTTCTTGCTCAAACGATTCCAATTTATCCACTGAGGGCTCTTTCAGTTTGTTCTCAGATCTCTTTGACATATCTCCATTATTTTGTGTGTGTGTGGAGGGGGTGGGAAAGTGAGATTTACCTTACTTTCTGGCACTATATGGTACCGTAAGCTCCCTTAGAATTAATCATTTTTCCAAGGATCCGTTATTCTTTTCATTGGAGAATGGTATTGAAAACTGAGATCTGACTGCTAGATGTACTCACTGTAATGGAGTATCATTGCTTTTAGGCCTTCTTAGTTGATAGAGCAAGGAAATATATGTATATGTAAATATACATATCTATAATTATTTCCCTGTTAGGCATCTATATCTATACTAATCTAAACAGGGGTTTCATACTGATCTGTTCAACACTGATCCATTATGGCGTGGATAATTCTAGCCTTCTCCTTATCTGTTACCTCTAATTCTAATAATAAAAAATCCTGGCTTTCATCATCAACCATATATTTATTTAATAATTTAATTACAATACATAGGTTTAGTAGCTTCAAAATGACTATATGTACCCCAATGGTAAGCAACTTTATCACTAGTGTGCAGTGTTTATGTACTGTTATTTTTCCCTTTATTCTTATAGACTGTACTCATTTCCAAAATTGCTTAGTTCATTTTTCCCCCACTCCCTTCTGATAGGTTGTTTCATACATTTGTAATACAGTTAGATTCTCTTGTCACATTCTACATTCCATCCTGGGATCTCTTGACCTTCTAAATGCTTTTATTAAAATTTTACATATATTTAAGTTCACTCTTCAGGGTGTGAAGTTCTATGGATTTTAAAAAATGCATAATGTAACTCACCATCACCATACTCTATCATTATAGAATCTACAAAATATCTAATCAATACTTCTCAAAACTCTCAAGGTCCTCAAAAACAAGAAAAATCTGAGAAACTGTCACACTAAGATGAGCCTAAGAATATGTGACTACTAATTATAATATAGTATCCTGGATGACATCCTAAAATAGAAAAAAGAAGATTGGGTAAAAATAAAGGATATCTAAATAAAATATGTTATAATTGATAATAATATACCAGTGTTGTTTCATTAATTTTGACAAATACACTAATGTAAGCTGTTAATTATGGGAAAAACTGAGTGTGAGATATATGGGAATTCTCTGAACTGTGTTTGAAATTTCCTATAAATCTAAAATTATTCTCAAATAAAAAATTCTAAACTGACTGTATCACAATAAATCTATAAATTCAAAGCAATTTATATCAAACTTATGAAAGGATTTTTGTAAATATATAAGCTATTTCTTAAATATGGAACAACAAATGTTCAAAATTAGCAAATAATTGTGGAAAAACAAGATAGGAGGACTGATCTTAATGACTAGTAGCAATATTATAATTATTTTAATAACATAGGTGTGTTTATTTTAGCAATAATATAATTATTTTGTAAAATACCTTATTTAATAAATGTTTTGAGATAAATTCTTATAAAAATTAATTGGGATCTTCATCTTACACTAAAAATAAATGTCATAGGCATTAAAACACTGAATATAAAAAATTAAAATACTTTAGAACTAAATAGAAGAGGGTAACTTCATGACTACAGGGTAATGAGAAACTTTTTAAGAAATAATATAATTTAAGATAGAAACCAAATATTGGCAATCAGTTAATTCAACTATATTGACAAACAAATATCTGTTCTTCTCTAGAAAGGCAAAAGGCTGTAAAAAACCACAGGCTGTAAAAACATCATTTCTAACCAGATGGACATCAAAGGGACAAGGATTTAGGATATATAAAGAATTCTGACAATACAATAATAAGACAAACTTCAAATAGTTAAGAAAAACAGAGTGGTGGCAAATATTAAGATGGGCAGTTCACTGAAAATAAAATTAATAAGAATTTGAACAGATAATCTACCTCAATTGTCGGAGGAATCCAAATTAAAATTGTCAGAAACAATTAAAAGTATGACAAGCTTTGTTGGTAAAAACATGGAGTAAAAATACTGTTCCCTCACTGATGGAGGGATTTAATTGACACTACCATTCTGGAGAAGAATTTGGAATATTCATTACATTAAAGATGCTAGTAGCCTAGTACCCAGGAATTCAATATTTAGTGACATATTAGATCAGTACTTTAAAAAATATATTAACCACCATTCACAGTAAAAAATAATTTTTATATTGCAATCCCATACACACATAGTTTTTTAATGAAAAGTTTCATGAAACAATACCTTTACTATCTATGTGTGACATATTTGAAATTTTCTTCTAGTCTCTTCTACCATATCATTCTATTCTATTCCTTTGTACTTCAATTTTTTAAGATCAAGGAGGCATGTACAAGCATATATATTGCTGAATTTTTGCAGCAATGACAAAATGGAATACTTAGCTATTTATCAAGTGAAGAATGGATGTATAGTGAAAATTAATGAAGTAGAGAAAAATGCATCAGTATAAATGCAACTCAAAAATACATTAAGATACAATTTAGCTACAGAATGATACTTTTATATAAAATTTTAAAACATACAAAACAAAGTTACATATTTTGGGGTGCAAACATACTTAATAAAAATCTAAAATATTCACAGGAATGATAAACTTACATTTTGGTTAGTGATTACCTCTAGGAAGTAAAGAAGAGAAGAGAATGAAATTGCATAATAGTATAAAGAATGTTTTTATTGTATTTGAAGATTTATATCTTAAGCTAGAGAGTAGGCACTTGGGAATCCATTTATTATTTTATTTTTAGTGTGCTTAAAATATTTTATTATAATAAAATAAAGAATGCAATGTACCAAAATAATTACACAGAGAAATTTCTAAGACTATTGTGATACTTATCTTTGCATAATAACTCTATTCAAGCTAAAATAATTAATTTAAACTTTGATGCCCTCCTAACGTTAAGAGATGGCATATTTTCTATCATTTATTGAGTGAATTTTTTATATTTCTATGTATATATTTGAACCTTTATTAAGCTATGATAAACTGCCGTTTTCCTTGTCACTGAAAATCCAGAACTGAATTGATAATTTTTTTATATATAAAAATAAATTTTTTTTAACCACAGTATCTCTTTAAAATTCTACATGTAAACCTGGAATGATTAAAGAGTAAACCCTCAATTATATGTGATTATTACTCAAGCAGAATCTGTTTAAATATTGTTTAGACAAAGCAGAAAGATGCTTTCTTTTTCAGGTTTTTGAACAAAGAAAAAATGAAGTATCTTTGAAAATGAATTCAGGAAGCTAAGGAGTGTGAGCTGAGTTGTTCAAGTGAGAAGAATAGTACATTTAGGCATTGTAATGACCTGGTAGCACAGAATTTAATGTTTAGAACTTTGGTTGTTTTTATAAGCACACAGGCAGATCTGACTTATTTAAATCAATGCTTAGTTTTCAAGGTACTCTTGATCTATTTGAAATCACAAATCAAATTGATGACAAGCACTATCAATAACCTTATAATATATCTGTGTCTTGGTTACTGATGTCCACTTGAGAAAGACAGATGACAGGACAGTAGAGGCTATTTGATATAATGGAGACTGATAGCCCCTGCCTTTATAGAGTGAACCACATTTGCCATCAATTTAAATTCCAGCAGTTCACTTCAGGCAGAACTAGACAAAATAAGAAAGCACAAGGAAAGGAGTTGTATTTTTAAAAAGATTAGAATATACTAACTTTAAATGGCAGCAAGTAAAATTTTTTATATGAAGTACATGTAAGTAAGGCAGGAAAAAAAAGCACGTGAGTTGTATTTTCTTCTAATTTAAATCATAGATATTGCTAAATGATTTTCAAAAAATTTTCAAATATGTTATATTTTGGAATACAAACATATATTTCCTATATGTAAAATGTGAAAAAAAATTACCTCCCATATTCCACCATCCAATATCAAAAATAGAAGACTACTCATATCATTGCAAATGTTAGTACATTCCTCAATATTTTCCATTTATTGTTTGCCCCCACTCCTACAATCAATGTAATTTTAGTTTGTTCCATTCTCATGTATTTAAAATAGTGTCATAATTTTTATAGTTGTACACTTCTCTATACATCTTCTTTTCTCCTTTTTTGCTTGTTTTGAATTGATTTTTAAGTTGTTTTGTTTATTCTCTTATTACATATTTTCAACCCACTTGCTTGAAAGTTATATACTCTATTTTCTGTCCCTTAATAATTTGATAACTTCATATTTTAATGGAATTTTAACAAAGTCCAACTAACTAACTAACACCACTCTCTTAAAGAACACATATTGTTTTTCTGTACATTAGATCTGTCCCTTTTTGGAATACTACAAAGTAGATTTTTAAAAATACTTTTATAGAAACCATCATTATTTATATTTAATTTAAATGTTTACCTACTTCTTTGCTTGCCATTCTTTTTACATTTCTTGATTCCTGAAGTATATTTCTTAAAGTTCTGTTAAATGAAAATATCTTGGTAATAAATTCATTGTTTTTATTATTATAAAAGCCTTTATTTCATTCATCTTAAAATATTATTTTTTGGTAACCCAATTTTAAACTTAGGGAATTACCCACAATGTTTGAAGATATTATTCCAAGTTGTTCTGGTTTCCTTTTTGTTTGTAAGATATCTGCTGTCAAACTGTTATTCTATTATAGGTGATTTGCCTTTCTCTTCGTCTGCTTATAAGTACTTCTCTTTGTCTTTGGCAATGTGCAGTTTTCACAGGTATAGATTTTTTGTATTTATCATGCTTAGGATATGTTGTGCCTTCTATATCTTTAGATCTTAATGCTCATTCTCTCTCCCATCAATATTTTCTACTGCCCATACTGATATATTTGATACAGTTCATACTTTACTTACATATCTCTACTTCCCTTGATCAGAATGGAAGCTCTAAGAAGGAGGCATTTTGTTTGTTTGTTTGTTTATTTCACTCTTGTATTTATAATGTCTAAATGATGATGGGCTTTATGTAAGATTTAGAAGTAATGCATGTGAATATAGATGAGTACGTGGTGATTGAATCTATTTTTGAGGGGAAAGAATATGATCTGAGAAAAATATAAAAAATTATTTTTAGTACTGTAAAGAGCAGAGTAGGTAACATTAGACAGTCCTCTGAGAGTAGTTTTAAAAGTTAGGCAAAATATTTTTAACATGAGGGAGCAAATAATATGATAAAGAACTACCAAAGACAAAGAGACATGCATTAATATATATGTATACATGAATATGTAGTAATATGTATACATTAATATGTGCGATATGTGATATGTGTACATACACATACGTATATGTGTATTCTGTAAGCAGAAGGAAATTATTCCAAATCAAAGCTCAGAGAAAATAAAAGGAATAGAATAGTAAAGAAAATAATAAATATGTTGGAAATTCTAGAAGAATAGTAGATGTTTACAGCAAAATAATTGATTTGGAGGTGTAAAATATAGGCATCTCTGTAAGGAGAAAAGAAGATAGAATTAAGATAATCTAAGGTCCTGAAAATGTCTGGCCCAATGTCAAAATTACACATTAATGTTATATTTAA
Source organism: Eidolon dupreanum (assembly GCA_028627145.1). NCBI lineage: Eukaryota > Metazoa > Chordata > Mammalia > Chiroptera > Pteropodidae > Eidolon > Eidolon dupreanum. Next base: position 36,260,546 of record CM053514.1, read on the forward strand.
TGAATTAAAGAAAAATACAAAGAAGAGTGCATAACTTCTAAACTAATTAAGAACAATGCAGAAAATTAAAAATATTTTAACAAAAATAAAGCAAGAAAAGGATCACAGGCAAGTAAGTCAAATAACCCTTAATAATATGGTAATTTTGAATTAAAGATATGTTACTCATTTATTAAATGACAATGAGCTATAAGCTATAATTTTAAAGTTTTAAGGTTATGAACAATAACAAAATTGAAATAAATGCTATTATAAATGACATAAAAACTATCTAATACATTAATAAAATAAAATAATAGAAAAAAGTATACCATAGACATCTAACCAAATAAAAGTTGGCATATGATACAGTAACTATACATGTGATGTTGAATGTTAACTATACTTATCATAATTATTTTGCAATATAACATATCAAATCATGATTCTGTACAACTAAAACTAATATAATATTATATGTCAATTATCTCAACAAAAACTTGACAGATAATGACTAGAAGAGTCTAGACCTAGGCATATTATAAACACTCGAGTTTAAACAAAGGTAGCACTGCAGAGCAACAGACAAAGGGCAATTTTTTTTTAATAAGAGGTGATAAGCTCTAACCAGGAGTAAAGAGCTTAAGCTTGTCCACCATCTCTGTGCCATCTTTCTGAAATATAAGAGATGGAAGTCATCTGGATGCATGGCTACACAACTAGCATATGTAAGAAAACATGCATCTATTTTGTATTTCCATAAAGACACATACATATGACAATTTGAACATTAAAATCTTTAGTTAAATAATTATTGAAACATAAATTAAAGAAATGTAGGCCAGTAGTAATTTACTTGGTAAGTGAACATTTCCTAGGCATTTTCTGTGACATGTTTCTAACAGCACCATCCCTCTAATTAAGGAGTATAAGAGGCATGATTTACGGGTTGTGTTACCAGACGAAATAATGAATAAATATATTATTGTAACCTCAGTCCAATAAAGTAGCCACTAATCATGTGTGATTATTTAACTTAAATGAACTAAAATTTAACAATTAAAAATCCAATGTCTTAGTAAAATTACCTGTATTTTAGGTATTCGATATCTGCATGTGGCCAGCAACTACTGAATTTGATAGTGGAGAATATTTGCATCATTACAGAATGTTCTATCAGACAATTTATTTGGCTAATTTAGACTCTAAAACTCTTTCTTCAACAGGAAGATTTGAGTATTTTCTTAAAATGAGTTAGACATTGAATGACATTACTTAGACTGTGGCGTGACTGCTATAAATAAAGAAGTAAGAGCAGCTCAAGCAAGATATAAATATGTAATTTTTGAAAACAGTCTAAATGGAAACAATTCACTCCATGACATCAGATGATCCCTATTCCTGCTAGCTTGATGCTTTGCCATCTTCATGCAGTTTTTATCTCATGTTCTGAGATGGCTATTTCAACTCCCACCACCGTCATGCCCATATTCCAACAAATTCACAGTAGAGATGGAGAAAGAAGAGGATGTTCCTTTTTTTTTTTTAGCACGTAACTCTAAAATAGCATACACAGCTTCCTTTCACAGCTCATTAGACAAAAACTAGTCCTATGGCCACATCTAATTATGACAGTGCCCAGAAAAATAATCTTTAGTCTCACATCTGTGTGTCTAGCCAAAAATTTTATCCCCATAGAAGAAAGTAAGAATGGATGCTGTTAATGCATCTAGTAATTTCTCCTATACATACATACATTATATGTTCTCTTACACATATAATTGAGTTTTCCTGCTTCTCTCTCGTTATAGATATTCTGGTAAAGATGATATAAATTTTTTACTGAAAAGCTCCAGGATATTGAACAAGATATTTATATGATCACCTGAATTCTGTAATAGAATTCGAATTATCGATTTCAAGCTTGTATCTCCTTAAGGTGTGAGTTCCCCTCAAAACAGAAATAGAAGTTCTCTCCCAGTCTGCCAAACACTTGATAGAAACAAAATGTCAATACAAAAACATTTTATGGGGCTCATCAGATTATCGATTTTTGATAAGTATGAAATCAACTTCACCTATGACTGAAACCTGAGTATTTGAAATGGAAATATATTTCTACTCAAATTATAAAATAGAATCTTATCATTATGGTTAATTTTTGCACAGAGCAGCACATAGAAATCATTAATTAAGAATTGTTTTACATAGTATCTAATAAAAGACTAGTTTAATAGAACAAGTTATTGTGTATGTAAAGCACTCTTTTCTCTGCATTAAAAGATAATATTAGTTAAATTCAATAAAATTTATATGGGTACAATTTCTTGGAATTTTAGGTAATAATTTTATGTAAATTCTTAGTTAAGAAATCTATTAATTCATCACTTTTTATTCTTTTGAGATGGGTTACATGAGAAGAAAAATTGCAGATTATTATTTCATTTTTTGAAAGCTAAATAATAAACAAATTTTCACGGTAAATAGCATGACTATCTAACTCTCCAGCTGAAGAACATAAGCCTTCATTTGATGTTCCTGAGCTTATGATCTACAAAATGGTTGGCACCATAACGAACCTGTGATAACAATGTCAGGTTCAGCATTGCTATCAGTTCGAATAATGAGAACTTTATTAATAAAGATAGATGAAGTACTGAGTCATTTCCTAAAAATGTCCATTCCACTTGGTTTATTCATCTTTCATATGATGTGGTTCTAAGGCTTCGTAATATAATAATTAGGACTTTTTATAAGTAAATAGAGGTTAATTGAAAAAGTCTCGAGATACCTCTAAGCCAACCATAGGTAAATATAATCCCATGGCCCCCTTGACATTTCATGTCTAAAATATTTCTTTATCTGTCATTTCTTCATATCTTTACCCTTTATCCTCAAATTGTCTCCTGTTCAGTCAACCTCTCTCTTCACTTCAACCTTCTCTGTCGTAAGCACAGGACCTCAAAGCCCAGTTCTTGGCTCCCAGAGACTCATAAATATAATTCAAAGGACTGATCCCTAAATTAAATATAGTTATGTATTTGAAAATACTGAAAAATCAAGAGAACAGGAGACTAGAAGTTTAGGAACATAAAGTGATTGACTTCCCTCCAAATTTAAGTTGCAGATAACTATATGATACCATCTTAGAAAAGTGAAAACTTTCTGATACTTATTGTAAAAAATCTTATTTATTTATTTTTTAACTTAATTCAACTCTTATGAAACCACAGTCCTTAACAATTACAGGAAAATACAGACATTTTCTATTTCTGTTTTATGTACCAGCTATTGACAAGAGAAATTGCATTAGAATAATATAACATAAATAGTTATTTCTTTCATGGTCTTCTTTAACACTTTAACCATTAATAAAATAACATTTAAGTAAAGATAATGTTCTTTAGGTGTCTTTTCTTTCCTAATTTCTTTTCAGTTTCTTATAGAATGGGGTTATTAAAATATCTTTTACTTGTTAGTAAACAACTTTGTTCCATTGATTTTATTAGATTTTCACATCAAGAACTATTCTGAGAGAGGCTTTTCGATACATTTATGTTTTGGACCACCTACCTATATTGTATGGATTAGTCATCTCTGGAAGTTTGTACCAACTTTTTGTAGAGGCTATTAGATTATACCATCTTATTAGGACAAATCACTTATTACTATATTTTTTCAAACTATAATGTTGATTTTATAAAAATAATTTGAATAATTTTATCCTTTGTATACTTCCTATATTTAGATTCCCAGATAGATGACCATACTTTTTATTGTCTTTACTTTTTCTTTATACCCCACCACAGTACAAGATATAATCACTTATATCTGGACTTTTGCAATTATTCCTAAATTGTTCCTCTTTCTCCAGTCCAACATTGGTCCAATTGATACCACCACCTTGAAACACTCTTCACAGTAAATTGTAGAAAACAAACATGGCAGAATAAATATCTAAGCTTCATCAGCTATACATTACTGACGAACTAAAGTTCAAATGCTTAGACTGACAGTCAAATCTCTACACCATCAGGTATCACATGCTGATATCCACATTACCAATCACAGTGCGAAAACTGAATCTATGATGCCTCAGAGTAAGCATCTTCTCCACAACAAAAGAATAAATGGAGTTGAAAAAAAACTTATAAAATATTTATATTACAATGAAATATGTTTAGTGCAGTCTTCTTGACCCAGATCCATAAAAGAACAAAGTCTATTTGGGAAACAGTAAGTGATTCTATGTGGCTTCAATACAGATGGCATGGCCAAGAAAAATTCAAACCATTAAAAAAACTTCTTGTCACATTAAAGGACCTGGATTTTATCCAATATACAATGTGAAATCATTGAAGTTGTTTAAGCAGAACAGTAACTCGATTAGATTTGTACTTTAGAAAACTATCTTTGACTGTACGTGGATGATTGATTGAATGAGGAGGGAGACTAGGAAAGTTATTTTGGAAGTCTAAATGAAAGATGATAATGGCCTAAAATAAGAAAATGGCACTGGAAATAAATTCTCTGAGAACAGGTACTGTTCTCATTTCATGTTCCTTTCTTGTGCCCTCAATACCTAGCATAGTGCTTGTCACATATCCATCCTTAATTTCAAAATTACTCTCTGAGAAAGAAAATAAGCAACTAGTATCAAAATGTGACAAAAACATAAAGTACTACCATATCTTCGAGTTTACTCATTCATTTAATACAATTCTCTTATATATCTGTAAAGGCATTGTTATAATTAATCTATTTGCAAAGTCTTCACAGACCACCTCTCACCACAGGACTCTATTCTGATTCTACCAAAATTTTTATAGCACAAATACCTAGAAGAAGAAAAATTAATCTTTCACTTTTCTAATTTTTTCTACTCTCACTTCAATCAAAAATAACAAGCCAAAACATTCCTATCAAAACTTTTCCCTATCTATTCATTTTAAATATGCTTACCTTCTTATCACATATTTTGTCATGAATAATTCGTTATTTAATTCACTTTGCTTTCTCAATCATATTGTCAGTATCTTAAGAATATGGACTTGTTTTATTTCTCAAAATTTTTAGAAATGTATCAGGCACAGACTGATAGATGCTTTAAAATAATATTCGTTGATAGCTCCAAAAATTAATGTATATTTAATTCACTGATATTGCTTTATATTAAAATATAATTAGAATCAGGGAGCCCTGACTTTTGTACCATTGTCATATGGAGGTGTCTTAGACTGATTTGCAAAGTTGAAATTTTTCAAGTTTTACTGAGTATCTAAGATGTCATATTCTACTATTGTTACATGCATGAAAAAAAAGAACTGTGACTGTGATTGGCATAAGAAGAATTTAGTAGGATGAGGCAGTCAGCTCTGAGTAGTCTTTTCTTTGTAAAATCCTAGCAGTTATCAGTGTTATCAAGATTAAAACTATGAAGTCATCATATGAAAAATTGTATTGATTCAATTTCATTGAGAGAATTAATTTGGATTGATTATGTTCTCTTAACATCATGCAATTTGTAATTTCATTTTTAGTAATAGTTATCCCAATTTTTTTACCCTTTAGGTTCAAAGTGATTTGTTAAAAGTGTTCATGACTTTAATAATCACACCAAAAAAAGTGAATTCACTAACATATTAAGATTCACTAATGCTTTTGCATAAGCCATGGCCCAAGCTCAGAATCCTTAAGGCAAAGTTCAGTGCAAACGTAGGAAAGAAATCTACAATCTCACCAATCTGTTACTGTTGAAAGTCTGCTGCTTGGCTTTTCAGTCTTACCTATCACCTCATCACAAGAAGAGAGGAAGTCATAACAAAGTACACTGAATAAACATTTACTGAGTATGAGTTATAAGACGGACAACTAAATCCTGAAAATATAAAGTTGAGTTGCATCTTGGTAATGACAATCTGCAAGGATCAGTACTGGCCTCTCTCTAATTCAAAAGTCCAGTCCAGACCACTTATTAGGGCCTAAGTCTTACATATCTAGTTCTCTACTAGACATCTCTAGTTATTCAGCTAAATTATTCAATTAGCTCTTGGACCTTTATATGTCTGATTCAGAGTTAATCTATTTTGTTCCTCAAACTTATCATACCATATACCTCTCTGCACAAGCCAGAAATAAAGCAAATATGCTTCATCCTTCTTCTAAGTCATCTCAACTCAAACTGAAAAAAAAAAAAGTCTAATTGATTTTATTTCCTAAATATCTTGACTGCTTTTCACTAGCATTCTCTGGTCCATGGTGCCATGTGCTCTTGCTTAGACTATAGCAAGTGCTAAATATAATTCCTCCATACCACTCCTACCCACTTCGATCCATTATCCTCACAGAAGCAAGATCAATCATTTTGAAATGGAAATCAGATTATGTGTACCCTGCTTAAATCTTTCAATTACCTGTCATAAAACTTAGAATAAAGAACACAATGTTATTTAACATGGCCTCTAAGACCCTGTGTGATTTAACTCCATTTTGTGCTACTTTGCCTAAAATCTGTACTCTGTGCAAGATAGGTTATTTTAGTCTCTCTAATAAACTTTGATACTTTGTCTCAGAGATTTTGTATTTATTGGAATCTTCTCTTTCTGAAAAATTTCCCTTTCCTAGTTTGCCTGGCTCTAAAGCTGTGCTGGCTGATATAATAGTCACTAGCTATATAATAATTCAGCTCTTGATATGTGGCCAGTCAGAACTGAGGTGTGCTATGAGATGTGCTAAAATATACAACAGATTTCAAACACTCAGTATGAAAAAAGTATGTATAGTATTTTATAACTAATTTTTATATTAATTGCATGTAGAAGTGATAACATTTTGGATCTACTGTATTAAAAATATATCTTTAAGATAAATTATAATTACTTCTTTTTCTTTAATTAATATAGCTGCTAGAATTTTCAAATTTAATACATGACTTGAACTATGTTTTTATTTGACAGCAGTACTTTCAAATGTAGTTCAACTGTCAATCTTGCTAAGAGTGTATTGTAAATTCCAGACAAGTGCAGTTCTTTTTGTTGTAGTCTTTCAATACACTCTTTACTTCTTAGTTGTAATATTTATTCCAATTGCAGTTTAGTATCTATTTGGGCAAGTTTTTATTTTTAAACTATCTCTTCTTATTGCTAAAATGCAAGCAAGTCTTAAGAAAGCTGGGGTCCAGTGTGACTCATGCAACCATTCAACTCATTCAACTGTGAATAGGAAGAGTTCTTATATATAGTAGACAGCCAGTAAATTGTGAATTAATAAATTAGTGAATTAGTAAATGGAGAAAAACTGACACAAAGTAATCATTCAGAACATTCTAATAAGCAGAAGGATAATAACATGAATAAAGTGGAAGGAATTAATATACATGGACAAAGTGGCAAGAGATAGTTTTAGAAGAGGATTCATTCCTAGAGCCATCTGAGTAAATACAAATGTATTTCTTCTTCAGTTTCAAGATTAGATGGACAAAGATGAGAGGTGTGGAACTTGGGCAAATACCATGGCTTAGGTCCTTTTAGGCAGAGGTAGACAGCTCTATACAACAGTTCTATAAGTCATTTTGGACCCCCTGAAGAGTTCAATAAAACTTACAGTTTGCACAGGTATCACTTTCATCTCAGTTTTTTTTTTTCCTTGAAGAATATTAGTTAAGATGAATTGAATTTTTGCTTCAATACTTACTGACTCCCCCAAACTGCCCCTTCACAGCCTCCCAATGGCCTCATTTGAGTGTAGAGTATTCATCACTGCTCCTTGATGTTGGAATTGGCCCTCTTTGCCCAAGAGAGATAAAAGTGACATTGTGCAAATTCTGAGCCTTGAGCTTAAATGACATTTCCCTTACCCCTTGCAAATTTGCCCTTCTCCATGAGAAAAACATGCCCAGGGAAAGGATGATCTGGGGAACCAAAAGTATCAGTAAGAAGCAGAGCCACCCTGATGAGGCCAAACAAAATCAGCCAAATCCTAGCCTCTACTCAGTGTGTGAACAATAGTAAGTAATTGCTGTTTAAATCTACTGAGTTTGGGAATGATTAGTTATGTAGCAATAGCTAACAGATACATGGCCAAACTTCAATTGAAAAATAACATACAGAAAGTCTACAGGAATGTCTGAAGTCTATTGGAAAATTAATAATAATGATGATGATAATACTATTAACAATCATACTGACTAAATGTCAAACACTATGGCAAGTCCTTATAATACCTAATTTTCACAATAACACAGAGGCATAGGTTCTGTGATTGTCATTTGCGTCAGTGAGAAAATTGAACTTGAAAGTTTATGGAACAAAGCGAGGATTTGAATTCTGAATCTCTCATATTTACAATCATAAAAATCATATCTATTCTCATTGAATTTCAATGAAAATTTGAGCTTATTTTAATGAAAATATCACCATAGGAAGTTAACAAAGTCTCACTAACTTTTTATTTCAATGCATCTTTTTGTAATTACCATAACTATAGTTTCTAACACTGAGCAAAAGGGAGCTGGCATCTATGTTTCACCATACCAAGCATCAATATAATGAATCCATTAGCAAAAACACCTAGCTATCATTACCTCAATTTGTGTACACAATATATTGTACAATTGTCAGAGAACATTCTTTGTCCCATTTTTAAATGTCATGATATTTAGGAATGGCAGTTTTCTGGAAGCAATGTTGCCATATAGTGTCCATTAAGCTATGAGCTACACTTATGAGAATTTCAATTAAAAAGAGTTTTAGACACTAGGGTTCTTTTAAAGTCTTTTCTATTCTTTTGCAAAAGATTATATTTTTGGCAAAAGATAATAAGATCTTTTTATTTGACAGGATATTCTACCCTTAGACTAAACATCTATATTGAAAATTGAAAAGCATTCCTCAAAATTAGTGTAAATTAAGTGCTGAGCAATTTAGTCCATTATTTTTGATAGACATGCCAGTAAATTATGGAAATAGAATGCCTCTGATTGGCAGAGATCATGACATTAGGGTTGAAATGGAAAGTGTACAGGCCAAAGCACCTACAAAGAAGGAAGTGAAACAAGTCCTTTAAATGACACAAAATTTGGGGCAAAACTGTAGCAAAATCTCATTTTTGAAGAAGACAACTTGTGCTTTATCTGCTGTTGCTATTTTTTATTAATAATATAAGTGAAATCTCTCCCTCTCATTGCATAGATGGCAGTCCATAGTCTTCATCCACAAATCTTTCCATCTCCTCTCTGAATCTCTAGTTCCCTGAGGGTCTTCTGTTCTTTTAGCTTGCAGATACCAGACATATCACAGATATAACACATTTTACCTCAGCGTGTAAGCATTCAGCTAAGTCTCTGAAACAGCCAACTCAACTGAAGCATGACTAAGCAATTCTTACCAATGATTGTTGAAATTTCAGCCTCTTTATAATAGCCAGGAAACAAAGAAATCAGGCTGTGACCACAAATAATGGTATATAAAAGATTGGTATTGTGAGGGGATATTTGTGTCCCAGCCTTAGGAATTTTAGATTTTTTAAACAAGAGGAATTTCTCTTCTGTAAAAGAAAGCAAACCAAGTGTGAAGTCTGTGGATGTGAATGTGGATATGAATGACAAAAATGAATGAAACGTCCGTTCTCTCCACTCAGTGTCTTATCTGGAAGAAGACATTTATCTCCAGGGGGTGCTGATGTGAAGGAGTCAGCTGACCGGCTCTCTTTACAATAAGCAACACCACAATTTCAGCTGTATTTTCACCTTCATGTTTTAGCTCATGCTATTCCCATCTTCACTGAAGTTTACCTCGTAAGTTCAGCCTGTGCAAACCTCCAATACCTTTTTCTTTTGCAATTGCTGTTGACACCACAGAATTAATGATTCATTCTAAATAGCCTTATTCTCTGGTAGTCTAAATAATTTAAGCATTACAATAGCTGAATAATCTGTGGACACCTAGTACATTCTGAAGCTGTCTAAAGGAATATCACACAGATAGAGTAATGTGAATAAATGCACACACACACACCCAAACTTTTCCACCTAGAACTTGGACTCAAATTCGAACAAATTCTATAGTTTTGGGGGTCAACTTTGCTCTAGGATATCTAAATAAAAGTGCCTTAAATTGCTTTCCTTCAGTGGTAGGAAGCACCTCACTCTCTCATACTTACATCAGTATTACCAGGGAACTTCAGAAATGTTATAATTTTTAAAAACTAAATTGATCATTTCCTGTTTAAACTGAATTATTGATTTATTTCATATCTCATCTCTTGTAGACCTGTGGATTTTTCCGCCCCATGATGATTGAAATAGAAAACTATACTTTTTCTTTCATGTCACCAATATCCACATCTATATCTAAATAGATATTTCTTTAAATTTTATAATTTAAAAACAGAACATACATTTAAACTAATTTTAAAACAGTTACTTCTATGAAGTAAAATGTAAAAATATTTTATTCCTTACCTCCTAATTCTTTCTCTAACAAACTATATGTGTGTATATATAATATTATATTGAAAGGATTAGACATTTCAGCAACAAAAATTCTCTGCTTTTTTTTAGCTCCAGACTGATACAAGCTAGAGAACCTGCAGCGGAAAATGGTGTGGTCTCTTTTCTCTTTCCTCTTCTCTCCTCTCCTCTGCTCTCCTCTTTTATCCTTCCCCTCTCCTCTTTTCTCCTCCCATCCTCTTCCCTTTTCTTTCATTCTTTTCCTTTTTTCTCCTGTCAGTTTGGGCTTCTATGAGAACAACAAAAAAATATCATAGTCTAAGTAGCTTATGAACAACAGACATATTTATATACCACAGTCCTGGAGGCTGGAAGTCCAAGACCAGGATGCCAGCATGGTCATATGAGGACCTCTCCTGGTTTGCAGGCTTCTTGTTATATCTTCACACAAAAGAAGGGGTAAGGGACCTTTCTCCAGTCTCTTTTATAAGGGCACTGATTCCATTCATGATTGTTTGACTCTCATGACCTAATCAGCTCCCAAAACCTTACCTCCAAATACCAACACATTGGAGATTAAGTTTTAATACATGAAATTTGATGGAAAACAAACATTCAAACCCTATCACTATGGGTTGTTATTGTTATTGTTTTTGTTTTTGTGGGATTTTTTTGCTCTTGTTTTCCTTTTGTTATTTTATCTTCTTCCCTGCTTTTTTTCTGCATCCTCCTTACTCAGAGTAGGCAAGGAGGAGAGATGGCAGGATATATACATCATTATGATAGTCACCTGAAGTCAGTAGCTGTACTAGTTCTTACTGCTGCTACAACAAATTTCCATAATTTTTTTTGGCTTAAACAAAATAAATGTATTATTTTACAGTTATGGAAGTCAAAATATATTTTATGGGACTAAAATCAAGGTGTCAATAGGACTTCTTTCCTTCTGGAGGTACTAGTGGAGAACCTTTTTTTTTTTTTTTCTTTTCCACTTTTTAGAGGCTTTCTGCATTCCTTGTCTTGTGGTCCCTTCCATCATCTTCAAAACACATCATTCCAACCTCTGCTTCTATTGTCATATCTCTTCCTCTCACTCTGACACTCCAGTCTGTCTCTTACAAGGACCCCTATGATTACTCCATTCAAGAGCCTTAGCTTAATCATGCCTAAAAAGTTTCTTTTGTCCTGTAAGTTTCCAAGGATTAGAACATAGTTATCTTTGTGGGAGGAGAATTTTGTTCTGCCTATCACAGGAACCGCTCAGGAAACTTTTATTGATTCTTCAGTCAAGCACAGAGAACACTAGTCACATTATCTGAAGAACTCTCTGGATCATTATACTCACAAGGCATTGGAAGCTTCCAGGAAGCCCTTTCCTTGCCTTAACTTAGACATAGGGGGAGCCCTTGCTCATTCCTTAGAGAGGGAGAAAAGTGTGCCCACCACTCCTGTTTTGGACAAAATATATATATATATATATTTATAGACTTTACTCTCCTAAATGCTTCCTTGATTTTTTTTTCAACTCTTTATGGTCTGCCATTGGGTTCCAAAGGCCACAATTTTTGTTATGTTATCTTATTAAGCTCTGTGTCTAACATCTCACTTCAGAATGTTTGAGACTTTAGCAGTCATGGTCCTAAGCATGTGGGCCTTAGCCAAAACCCCAAAAGAAAGAGAAGACATAAGTTAAATTTCACATTATGTATAAATGTAAATTTTATTTATCTTGAATTATTGGAGCAGTGTATTAACAAATTTCACTTTTAAGACTTGGGCTAAAGTCCTTTATTCCAGGAATATTATTATTTTTTTTTATTTGAATATCTATCCTAACTCTTTATACCTATAGAAATGTATTATTTTGTTTACTATGGCTTTTACTTAATAAATAACATAACACTGTGTGAGCTCATTCTTGTAAACTATAATGTATTATTCCATATGTATTTGGAACTTTATTTAACCAATTTGCCAAAAGCCAATTCCATGAAAACCATTTTACCAAATAGTAGGTTTGTCAAACAAAAAATCTGCAATATTTTGTTTTTATATTTTAACTATTTATAGAACTTACAACAATGTTAAGAGGTAAGGTAGTTTTATCTGGCTTTTGTAGATTTCTGCAAAAATTAAGTTAACATGCTCAAAAACTAAAAACATTCAATTTTTCAGAAGGTGGGGGTCATATTCTGAAAATGTGCCCTTCAAGCTCTTCTTCACTCTACCCCTCGCTCACCTGGATCTGTGGTATCATCGGCCCCAGGCTGTTTTGTTTACTCTTTTCTTCATTTTGTCCCCGGCAGCATGTTCTCTCTATGTGTGTTCTAACTCAGAGGTCCCCAATCTTTTTGACATCAGGGACCGGTGCTCCTTCGAGAGTCTAATTAATGCCTGATGATCTGAGGTGGAGCTGAGGCAGTGACGCTGGCATGGGGGAACAGCTGCATATTCAAAAAGCAAAAGATGAAGCTTTTCTCATTCACCTGCAGCTCACCTCCTACTGTGTGCCCCAATTCCTAACAACAGGTCAAGGACCCTTATTTATATGCAGTCCAGGGGTTGGAAACCCCTGTTCTAACTCATTCTGCTACAGTTGGAAGTAGCTGAAGCACAACTGGATATTCCTTAAAATGCTGTTAAAAAATATTAAATATCCAATTGCTTTTAAAAGTCTCATGCAATATACATTGTTGTAAACTTTAGACATAATTTTAAAATCTAAATTTGGCAAATTGATTATTCTGGTGATTGACTTTTGGCAATTTTGCCATGTAGTTAATTAGCTGTTCATAATTTACTTGAGTGAATTAATTTCCCCAATTGTTTTTCTCCCATTAATGGAAACCTAATTTGTTATTCATTTTCTTGCATTCAAAATGTAAATACATGCAACCACATCTTCCTTTGAAGTGGCTTTTTAAATTTGCACATTCATAGTATTATAAAAGGTATCACTGTACCACAACTTCATATATGCTAGTTGTTATAAAACTTAATGTTTTGTTATTATTGATGCAGGAAAGGGTAAATTTCCCTGAGTCAGGGGAGAACAAGCCCTCCTCTGAGAGAACAGGGTTCTTTGGAGGAGAATGTAGAAAGAATTCAACACACACGCCAGTTAGTCAAAAGGAAAGTGTATTGGAGAAGGGGTAACGCTTCATAGACAGAGAGTGGACTCCTCTCAGAAACAGAGAGTGAGAGAGCCTAAGAGAGACTCTGAGGGACAGAGACAAGAAAGATGAGGACAGTGAGAAAGACAGAGTGAAGGCAGTGAGAGGGACCCCAAGTGTTCTGGGAATTCAGTTTATATATCATTCTTTAGTTTCTGTGAGTTAAGTTTAAAGACTTCGTTTCTCCATTACCTTTGATGTGGACATGTAGTAAGGAAGGGGAAGGGGAAGTTTATGCAGCTTGAAAAGGTAAGAATATGTAGCATGAAAGGCCTGTTGGCAGTTCCTAGCCTTTAATCCATAGGTTCCCTATGGTTTTAGCCATAAGGAATGAAGAATTTTGTGTAGGGTGGCCACTGAAAGACTATTTTTCTGTTTCCTCTTCACAGGTGTGGGAAATGGCTTGTTAGCGATCCCAGCAGAAATCTTCCTTTGTTCAGCAGGTGTCCTCTGTGGCCTGGCAGCAAGGCTGATCAGCATTTGCTGTCTCTGATTATAGCTTGATTTAACATTTTAGTTCTTTTGCCACCTCCCTACATTGTCATCACTGTCTTTCTCTCTATATTAGAGAAATTGATAATATTTGTATTTTTTATTGGACACTGGGGTTTCTTCTCCTGTGAATTTCCTCTTAATATCCTTTGCCTTATATTATTTTTAATACTATGTACTTTAGTAAAAATGAATCTATAGGAAACTGTATATGCTGGTTTCTGTTCCTTTGGCTGTTATATGCATTTCAAATAAAATTTCACAGTCGGTTTTGGCTTTTTCTTTTTGTTGTTTTGTTTTGTTTTGTTTTTAGTAACTTTTGTTTATGAAGCCATTTATCATACAGAAATTTATTTTTAGATGTCAATTAAAATATTTTCTTTCATGTCTCTTGCTTTTTTTGGAATGTAAAATGGCCTTTCATGTCTTAAAATCATAATTTTTAAATTATTCTGTTAACATTTCAAATATATTTTTTCCTTTTATGTGTTCAATACATATATATAGAAGTCATTGTTCTAAAAGATGTGAAACAGAGATCTAATTTTCGCATATAAAAAAATCTAAAACTCACTTTTAAAACTTTCTGGATTTAAAAGATATTTTGATATTTGATAGAACAAGTTCTTATTTTTCTTCATTAACTTTGTTGAGCTTGCTAACTCGACATATAAATTTTAGAATAAGTTTGTCAAATTCCATGAAAATTCTCTAGAAAAATTTTAACTAAAATTGTAGTAAATCTATAGGATGATTTGAGAACTGATGATTTTACCATATTTAGTATCCATGAATATAGAATATTTCTATTTTTTCTTTTAATGTCTTTAGCCACTTTCATAATTTTCTTAACATATGTTTTGTCCATTCCAGATTCAGCTTTTGCACACATTATAGATTTGCTAGCATTTTAAAGGGATTTATATATTTTCTTTGCATTTTAGAATTAATTATTACTGTTTTTTAAGAGCTTTGGTTTCCATATATTGATCTTGTATCCTGCCATCTTGTGGTATTCTTTCAAATGGCTCTGAATTTATTGGAAATACTTCTAACGTTTCACAGCAATTTATTTTGCTTGCCAAAGATTTTAGAATCACTAAATCAATTTTCTTTCTTCCTATTCATTGTTGGTGAAATATTTTCATCAGAAATGAGAAGTAATTTTATAAAATACTTTAGCAGTATTTATTGTTATGATAGCAGTGACTTTCTTTAAATTTAATCTTTAATAAAGTTATATCAGTAGAGTTTCTAATACAGTATCATTCATGCATTTTTATGGTCACATATTTTCATATTTTACTAATTCTATTTCTTTTTCTGTGACATTCCTTTTCTTTACCTATTTTTCTAACAGATATATCATTTCTTTATTTGTAATAGTACTTTGTTTATTATGGAAATTAACTTTCTGTCATCTTGTGTTTACAAATATACTCAATTCTTTTCCTTTTTGGTTTATTCGCTTATGGTTGTGTGTGTGTGTGTGTGTGTGTGTGTGTGTGTGTGTGTGTGTATAATCTTCGTGTGGCAAATTACACATTAAATAACATATTTTCTGCAGCTTCCTTCCTTTTTTTGTCCTTTTATTTTTCTTCTTTCCTTCTTCAAAGCCACTTCCAGAAAGGTTTGCTGGTTATCCCAAACCATTTATAAAATAGTCCATCTTTAACCATTAATCTGAAATGTCAACTTTGTCATTTGCTAAATTCTCATACGTATCAGGATACATTTCACAATGTACTATACTTAACACACCAATTTCTCAACCTCACATTCTTCCATTGAAATATATGTATGTATACACACACACACACACACACACACACACAAACACACACACACTTTTTTTTAAACATGCTATATTTTACCCCTAGCTATTGCAGTTTCTGTGTGTGTATTATCTTCTAGGTAAGATAATAATCACTTTCTAATTTCTAAATGATGTTGTCATAGTTTAAGCCAAGAGAACTGTCACTTTTTGACTATTACCTAAAAAAAAAAGACATTTTATTCTATTTATTCAACCTTTTTCTTTTGTACTTTGATAGACTTTTAAAGTTTTATCTATATAGATTGTGAAAATTTCTTGTAAAGTGTATTCTTTGAAATTGAATTTTGTGCTACTATCTAATCTTTTTCTTTTCAATTATATTTTCTAACTGGTTATTTTTTTGCATACTTGAAAATTATTATATTTTAAATATTATTTTTAAACCAATTAGATTATTGAATACCTGTATTGTTTCCAATATATTTTTACTTGATATTTGCATTGAATTTCTTTTTGATGGTTGGGAAAAAGAGTGAAAATTTACAGTGCAATTTCTTCTAGTATGAGATATAAATTTTAAATTTAGCCACCCTTGTTTTTTAAATCTCTTAGCCATAGCTACCCTGGGAACTTCTCACTGAAAATTTCCTCTCCTGGGCTCATGGCCTTCTACCATCCTGCTGAGTCTATACTTTATTCCTATTCTCATCTTCTCTTGATTCCCTTTGTATTATTGCTCTCTTATCACTTCCTCTGCAGGTAAACTACCCCAAATAATAAATTCTGAATTTCAAAACAATTAAGTTATCTTTCTGTTATTTTTATGTGACCTAATCATATCTTAAAAGCTATATTTCCACAACAAATCTTCCCAAATTGTTTTATTAAATAAAAGATTGTGTTTTCTTCTCTGAGAAATTCTGCTATGCACTTTGAACTAGCAAGGGAATAATGTGTGTGTGGGGGGGCGGGGAGAGGAGGTAGTATGCATGTATTTTTTAGAACTCTTTCAGATAACAAAGCTGTCTGCAAACTATCCTAAAGTCCAAGGAAAACTAACTGTCACAGTTAACTGTGACACTGGTCTCAGTCACAACAGGAACCATAGCCTTTACTGATATCATTGCATTCTATCACTCCAAATTTTGGACCAAGAGAATCTATGTTTTAGACCTTAACTTGTGTCCTGTGGGGGGAAAATCAGGTAAAATGGATTTCCCACGAGAAATAGGGGTCCATTAGCCAAAGCAGAGAAAGGGTCCTGGACTGACACAAATCAACAGAAGCACGCTATGACAAATGGTTAGAGATATAAAAAAGGTCATACTATGGAGGGTAATTCCAGACAAAAATTAACTTAGGGGATTAAAATAAATCACATTTTTATAAACACATAAAACTGTTAATAGTAAACAATACAGATATGAAATATTCATTCATTAAACATATTGTTAATAGATGTTTTTTGAGAGCCAGATTTGCACTAGGAACTGTTCTAGCTGTTGTGATTAGAGCACTGAGCAAGAAATAAAAAAATTCTGCCTTCACTATGCTTACAGTGTTTTAGAGTATATTAATAATGTTTTGGTTGCAAATATTAGAAACCCAATTTGTACTAGCTCAAGAAAACAAAAAGAAGAGGAAGGTGTCAGCATAATGAGATTCTCTACAAACTGGAGAACAAGCACACAGCAACCTTAGAATGGAACCAAGGTCTGAATTAATATTATAAAACTCAAAATCCTGCTCAATTTCTTTCATTCCTGCTTTGCTTTATATCTTTTGTATTCTCCGTCTCCTATTCTAACTCTCCTATTGCAAACTCAATCTCCTATTCCTGGATCTCATAGCAGAAAATGGATACTATGGACAATTCTCAGTTTATATGTGATAGTTCAGGCACCTACATTCTTTCTAAATTCCAAAATTCCAAGAAAAGAGACACTATCACTCTACTGGAGTGGATGTTTACCACTGGGAAAATTCTCTGTGGTCAGACAAAGAGGTACAAATTAGGATTACCATAGCTACTGCTGTAAACATACAGATCCAATAACCAATATTATGGAATAGGAAGAAGTTACCATTACACAAAGAAGACAGACAACAATTGTTTCGTGGTGTGTTTAGTGAAAAGAAAATATAGGGTCTGTAGAAGTATATAGTGCAGAGAGAGGGAAAAAGGCTCTTTTTTTTTTTTTAAAGAAAAGTGAAACTTTTCAGTTGAAGTAATATTTCCACTGTTTTCAAGAAATAAGTAGCATATCCAGGTGTCTGTGCTTGGAACCAGCCTGGAGTCTCACCATGGAAAGTTCTCATTTCATTTATGTGAAATTTTATTCAAGTAAAATTATAAAACTTTCTTCTGGTAAAAAAACTCTAGAATTAATATTTCTCAATACAATGCTCATAAAACTTAAATGTATGTATAATCATTGGGGGAAGTCTTGTTAAAATGCAGATTCTATTTTCAAAGGTCTGGGGTGGGGAGTATGCATTTATTCAAGCTACTAGGTGGTGCTGATAATGCAGATGCACACACAACACTTTGACTCACAACATCTAGTATATTTTATAGAAAGATTTATACCTGGAGATTAATGTGCTACTTAGCGCCTTACATCAGGAAGAGTATTCATCACGTAATGAGTGAATAATATATGCTTAAGTCATTAAATTAAGCATAATTAGATTTTTAAGTCAAAAGTCAAGTATCTTAAGGATTGGATATTGTATAATTGCATATAAAAGTTTTTCTATAACATCTAGGAGATCCATTGTAAATGTAGTAATTTTTCATACCATGTTATTTTTACATTTGATTTATGATCATTTAGTTCTTTGCAATTACCTTTTGTGTCTTCTAGTGATCTTCTGAGGAAATACACACACACACACACATATGTATGTATGTATACACACACACACACACACACACAAACTCTAGAGTTAACATATGTACCTACCGAAGTTTCCTTTCAATACCTTAGTTGGATTATTGAGCATATGAAGCTAAAACAGAATTATATTTGCATTCAAAGGTTGATATTTAATAAATTGGGAAATAATATCAATATTATTACTGTGTGTAAAATAAAATTAGTGATTGAATAATAATACTATTTAAGTTATTTTAAACTAATAAATCAAAATGAATTTATAATTAATATCTCTTGTAGTAGGTCTGGTTTCCAGGAAACCAACTCCAAGCTGAAGATTTCCATGCAAGCATTCTATTGGAGAATGCTACTAGAAAAAAAAAGAAAAAAAAACACCCACAAGGAAGTGTGGGGAAGAAAATTGAGCAAAGAGAGAAGTTGAACTGTGCTATAGTTACAAAAAAGGCCTCAGCAGAACACATGGGTAGCTCTGAAGCTGGCCCACAGAGATGCCCTGAATTGAAGTAAAGGGCTGAACTCTTATTTTCTTGCCCATTGTTTGAGGTCAATATTCTGGGAAAGTTTTAGTTGTGATCCATCCACTGTCAACACTCCTGGAAGTTGTAAGAACAAGTATCTCAGTCTTGAAAAAGATTCTGAGTCAGACACCCTAGCATGGACCACAGAACACCTCTTGTACACACTCATCATCGCTCATCTCTTCTCTCATTCTGATTCCCTTCTTTCTCTGCTAGTACCTCTGCTGGTCTAGGTTAATTATCTGATAGACAATCCATAATCTCATCCCTGAGGGCTTTGAATGCTGTAACCATGTCCTTCTGAGGCTGTGACTGCTACACTTGTTTATTATCGTCTAAATTAGCCAAAATCCTACAAACATTTCTTCCCAGTCACATTTTATAATAGCAGCCTTACCTTCTCCTGATGGCCAAAGTTACTTACCCTGGCCAGGATAATGACTCCATTTCTTGCTTACTAATTTCTTGGTAATCAGGTGGCAACTATAGCTTACAGTTTAATGAGATTCTTTCCATGTTTTCTGATAGAAAGATTTCCTCTGTAGAAACCTCTATGCATATACACATTAGAGCCTAGAGCTGCTCTAGGATGGAAAGCACATTTGTGCTTCACATGAGTTACTGTGAATAATGCTAAGTGGGACTACTCCAGCCTCTACCCCTTGTTTCCTATACCCATCTATTCAATATCTACAAGACCTGATATTAATTTACGGTGTACAATCATTAATTAATACTGTGTTCTGGAAGATGTCACTGTATCCCTTCAGGACATCATTTGTAAGCAAACACCTTAGCTGTGCCTTTTAAGAATGTTCCATTACTCAACCTGCCTAGAAACTTCTTGATTATGTTATATGTGACAGGACAAGTGTAGCCAATGGTCATATGCCACAGTTGCTTGTCCTTTGCTGTAAAGAGAATCCTTTGTTTGATGTGATGCTACATAGGATCCATATTGAATCCAAGCACTCTATAAACCCTGGAATAGTGCTCTGGATAAGGCCCTGTGGGAAGCAAAGACAAATCTATACTAGTAACGTGTTGATTCAAATCAAGCTGAAATGTAATCTCTTCCAGAGTGAAAGTGGTTCAATGGGATCAATTTGCCACGATGTGGTTCTTGAAATTCTTTGGGAGATGGTATTTAATGATTGTCTCAGCTTTGGTCTTTAGTGCTAACATGTTGAATATTCAGTAGCAGAAGTAGTTTAACCAGTCTTTTTTCTTTTCTTCCACCGCCCCCTCCCCTCCGTGTCCCATTTTCATTGTTTGCAACAGAATGTTCAACATAGAACGTAATTGCAAGTAATGTGTTGTGCATAAAAATATAGTGCTTAAGTACAAATGGGAGACATGATTTTCTTTAAGTAAATACTTATAAACACAGCTCGGTCATACAAGCACCAGGGTAGGGAAACTGCCACGAAGAAGCCGGGATTTCCCTCCCCCTGTAATCAGTGCATGGAACCAGGGTGTGAGTGATCATGATCACAATGCCCTCGTTCTAGAGCCCTCATCAGTCCTCTACACATGATATGGTCGGTCAAGGGGACTGGAATTTCTGGAAGGTCAGTAATCCGTAATAGTGCAGTATTCTACATGACCCTCCTGGTCCCTGGGTCTAGGCGAGGGGACGAGCCTAGATGACTTTCTTCACCTCATCGTAAAAGACCAGCACAAAGGCACCACCTATGCCCCTGAGGACGTTGGACCAGGCACCCTTGAAGAAGGCCTTGGGGCCCTCTTCCTTGAAGATCTTCAGCCAGCAGTCAATGGTCCCCCTGTACATGATGTCGGCTTTTCTGCGCCCTGACTGCATCATCATCCGCCGCTTTACGGTGTCAAAGGGGTAACAGATGGTGCCGGCCACAGCAGTCACAGACTGGGCGATCATCCAGTTCACCAAGATGTGGTCGGGAAGCATGTCTCTAGCCGTGTCGTACACGCCGAAGTAGGCAGCCCGGTAGATGAAGATGCCTTGCACTGAGATGCTGAAGCCCTGGTAGAGGCCCCGGATGCCGTCAGACTTGGCGGTTTTCATCAGACAGTCTCTCAGGCTTTTGAATTCCCGCTGGGTTACAGATTTCCCCACGTCAGCTGCCAGACGGGTTCTGGCGAAGTCCAGGGGGTAGACAAAGCAGAGAGAGGTGGCTCCGGCTGCCCCGCCGGAGGCCAGGTTGCCAGCAAAATACCTCCAGAACTGTGTGTGCTTGTCCACGTCCCCCAGGAAGACCTGCTTGTACTTACCCTTGAAGGCGAAGTTGAGGGCTTGCGTGGGAATGTAGTAGATAACGTTGGCCAGGTTGCCCCTCCAGAAGGACAGCACACCCTGCTCCCTGGGGATGCGCACCATGCAGTCCACGATGCCCTTGTACTGCTTGTCCACCGCGATCTGTTTACTGGCATATTGGACCTGGAGCAGCAGCTTGACCCGCTCGATTGGGGCCACCGCCGTCTTGGAGAGGGCTGCAGCTATGCCTCCGGCCAGAAAGTCCTTGGCAAAGGCGATGGCTTGTTCCATCATGGTGGCACAGCGGGCAGCGCAGCAAGCGCCGAGCAGAGTGAAGGCGTTGAGAGCGAGGGCTGGACGCCACTGGCTCAATGCTACTGAGGCTGGGACAGAAAGGATTTAACCAACCTTGGTGAGTGGGATCCCATTATAATACGGCTATTGCCTGACACTGTGTCTGTTCTGTTCACGAGCCCATTGTGACAGAATATGAGTGGTTAATGGCAGAAGCAGACTGAGGTCTACTAGCCAAGTCATTCTATTTGATTGTTGAGTTACTCCTCTATGGAGAATGTAATCCAGTAGACTTGTGATACATGAGCTTCACATTGAGTACTCAGTCTTAACAGTCCATGTATAAGCCTATCACCCAGACTATCTTATCTCTAATTTTTTAATCTTTCTTCTTCTAAGTCCAGGAACAGCCAATCAAGTTATTTGCCAAGACCCATGAAATATTATAAATTCTAACTTCAGGCCACTTTTATTTTCATATAAATCGGATGACCAAGAGCACTCTTATAATCTCCATCTACTGGGGAAATTTTTCCTCACCACTTTATTTCAAAGTCAACCCTAAGAACTGTAGTGTAATATAGTTCATTCAAGCAGATATGGCTTGAATTTACACACCAATTTGACCCATCCGAGAACCAAGTTCAGCATTTTTCCTCTTTTGTTTTCTTGTCCCGAGGGAACTATAAGGCCATAGATGTGAGCTGGGGTAGATACATCACTGTAATAGTGGTATATGACATGGGTGTCAGCTTTCTTTGTCCACTTTCCAAGTATAGTATTTCTCAAACTTAATGTAGATATATTAAAATATTCTAAATTCTATACTAATGAATATTTTAATCTACAAGTTATGTAGCATGAATATGAAAAGATAATTTACAATTAATGACTTAAATGCATTCTCTTGTAATTAATAGGGATATATAATTGCATGTTTGCTTTAATTTACAGGGGCATTGTGTTCAGTGAAAATTTCCATTATTTTTAAAATAATGAAGATGATTTGCAAATATTCCTGTTGTAAATACAATGACAACAAGTTTTTAAAATGTAACTTTCAGTACTGTAAATTTTCCTGTTCTTTTCATTGGAATTGGATTTTAGGATATATTGAAACTTTTAAATAGCACCATCTGGTCATCTATTAAACAGTGACACACAACAGAGCAGTTTCAAAATGAAAAAGAAATGAAGCAATGTTTAAAAGTAAAGGCAAAATGGTTTCAATTTCCCAGATTTCTGAATTGACAGAAGACTGATTTAGTAACTGTATAAGTGGGAACATCACATTCTAGACCAGAACCATAATAAAACTAAAATTCATCTTTTCAGTAGAAGTAAAGAGTGTACTATTCAGTAATTCTAAGTTTCTGAAAATAATACAGCAGAGTCTTATGGTCTACAAGGAGTCATTTTACACTATTAAAACTGTATTTTTTTAAAAAATGAGTAGATGTTTATAACTAAACTGATAAAATAATTGTCAATTGTTACACTAATTTAAGAGTGTATGTGTCTGGGGGGAGGGATGAGCTGAGGTGATAGCAGCAAAGGATTTTAATGACAGTCATTTAAAACCTCTTTATGTACATATCTGTAAAATTAACAGTGAAAGTAAAAGGTGCAATATAACTTAGCTAAAGAAAAAGAAATTCCATCTAAGACATAGTTAAATCACCTGGAACGGGTCTGCTCAGTGATGCCTAAATGGATCAGTAATTGCTCCTGGCTATAGAATGAAACCTCTTGTAATAAATTAATTCTTCTCAAGTAGAATCTTCTTCTAAAAACGTATTCTTATAAAAAAAAATCAAACATACGCAAATGTTATAATAATATAGTGAAATCTAATTTCTATTATCTAATGTCAACAATTATTAACTCCTGAGCTATCTTGTTTTATTTATACCAAACTCATTCAGCCACATCCCTATTTTGAAGCAAATGCCAAATATAACACCTTTTCATAGGTAAATATTTTAGCATGAATCTCTAAAATATGAGTTATTTTTGAAACAGCAAAAAAACAGACCATATATATGAAGGAAAAATTGTAAAAAGGCACAACATTTTTTGACCCTCTGAATACTCAAATGTTCATAACTATGCAAAACAGTTGCATAAAGTTTATTTTCCTTATAAATCATTTTCTTAAAGTGAAAAACTTGTTCTCAAAGTTAATATACTCTTAGAGTCAATCTCCCCACTTAAAATAATGGAAAAGAGAACCTCAGTGTTAGAAATGACCTTAGAAATCAAATTGTTTTTCAAATGCTACTGGTAGTATAAGTCTTTCCTTACAAATGAAAATATTTTGGGATCATTAAAAGATCAGGACATTCGTGTTGCTGTATGAATTCAACAGGAATAGTTGGAATTGTGTTGTATAAATTCAACAGGAGTGTTTGGAAATCCAAAAATCTCACTTCAGTACTTGTTGCAAGTGTCTGAATAATTCCAAAGAGTATGTTATGGTTTCTTAATAGTTTGGTAACCACACACTTAATTCACCTACTTCATGGTTCAGATAAGGAAGGTGAAGTTAAATGATTTCCCTAAGTTAGAGGCAGTTAATTAGTAACAGAGGTAATGTTATAATAAGTAACTAGAGTCTAATTACAGTGCTATTTGCATTACATGTGGCACCCTGGACTTTTCTAGAAAATCTATTAAACAATTTTACTTTTATTTTTCTCCTTTGCTTACACTACTATGCTTCATTTTGATTGGTGGTTCAATGTTAATTAAAGTCTTATAAGTTGAATTATCATTTAAATGAATTTATGATGCTTGTGGTTTCCAAAAGAACTTAAATCTTTGTGAATTAATGAATCTTACTGAATACTGCAAAGCCATCCACTAATTTTTTTATAAACTCTAATTTATTTTACATAAGCAACAACCAATTATGTAAACTTACATATACACCTGTGGAAAAACATAAGTAATGCATGAGGGTGGAAGGTTTAGCTAAACTACTCCATAGTATTGCTGCCTCATAATCCAGTTTGGCCAATGTTCTGCTGTGACCTTAATCTGACACTAGCCCCTTATGTAAGTGCATACCCTAGATAGCAACAGGTAGAGTCACAAGCAGCTGTTAGTTTCTGATATGACTTCTCCAATAGCGCCTGTGATCAATAGCCTTCCCTGCCTCCCACAAACTTCACCTTATGCTGCCCTTAGATGAGACTATTATGGAGCCTATCCAAATTCCACTCTTTCGAATTGACCTATTGATCTTAGTTTGGGAATCCCTAAAGCACTCTACCCACAGACCCTAATCAAAACGTGGTATCCTACGTCCTCTCTCTCTCTCTCACTGTATTCTGCCTTAATCTCTCCATGTGGCCCCTCAAGGCATGCCTGGTACTTTCTCCAAGACTTGTGAGTAATAAGCTCTACTTCAATTTGTCTTGTGTTTTGTTGTTGAATAGGGGCTCACCATCTAGCACCATACACTCCTTTTAACAAGTGTTATTTTGATAAATTCTTAACAATGGGAGAAAATGAGGGAAAATTAAGAAAAATAAATCATGTAGAAAAGGTATTGTTAGCAACATAAAGCTACTGAGAAACTAAAATAATTTAGAATGATGGGGATCATCTCTGTGGTTTTTCTTTCTCTTCCACCCGAACTTTGTTATTTCCTGTGGCTGAATATTATGTGTTTTTATGACAACATAATAATTTTGATAAACCATATTTAATGGAAAACCAATAAAATATATTAACATTTAATAGATTTTGTGAAAATATAAATTTCTCAAGAAACAAAATATATAGCACTAATATACTTATATTTTTTTCTCTCTAGGAAAATTTTAATTTTCAAATAATTCAGTAAAATGTCCCTCAAAATAAACAGCATAAAAGTTAGAGGTAGATTTAAAACTTGAATAGCTGACTTACTTCAAAATAAAATATTATAAATGATCATAATAATAAAAAAAATAATATTCAGCATTTTCTATGGGAAGACACTATGCTCAGTACTTTATATGCATTTGTTTTATCTTATTTCTTAAAAATTCTAAGAAAGATATATTAATATTGAAATTTTGTAGATGAAGTAACTAAGGCTCATAGCCATTAAATATACTTAATCTTCAAGATCACGTTATTTAGAGTAGAGACCTGGTTCAAAATTCTAGTTCGGCCACATTCTAAGTGTGGGACAAAAGAGAAGATATTAAATTTCTCTGAGCTGGGAATTTCTACTCCAATAATTTGGATAATCTTACCTGTCTTTCAAGATTACTGTGAGACTAGATATTATGTGTGAAAGAACCTAGCCAATAGAGGGCACTAAACATGTTGAAACTAATATTACACTGCTTTACTATTTATGTAACTACTGCTTACTATTTTATATTGCTCTCTTCTCTATTATCAAAAATAGTGTGATTTTTACTATTGACAATATTTATAATTTTCTTTCTTCCCATGTAACTAAAATGGCAGAAAGTGCAGTAATCATAATTTTAAGAGTTCACCATAAGCCAATTGTTCAGAGATGACATTTCAAAGTGACCTTATTTCCAAATGAGTTCAATCTCTTGAGGAATTAGTAGAGTATGTGAGACATTCTACACTGCAGAGATTAATAGCCTCTGGACATTTCTGTAAATGTTGGAGACATTAAAACAAATTACTATCTATTTATTTTCCTGAAACTGACATTCTGTGTAACTATCTGATAATCAGTGGTTAATTCAAAAGATAATCACTTTCCATAACTGGCCATTTTTAATAATCTTGGTGAAACCTGAGTTAAAGGTCACTCCCTATCATCCTAAAGGAAGAATTCTAGGAGCCTAACAATTCTCTCCATCAAGTAAAATTATTTCTCCCATTAACCTTTTAAATACAATTATATAAGTTTATTAACAAAAACAATCTATTTGTTAAGCTCAAGAGGATTTTTATGAAATATGATGTCATTTTAAAACATATTCATCTCACCTTATACCACAACCAACCCAAAACCATCTTAAGCAGTTTATCTCACGTGCTATAGTAAATACAAAATAAAGATTTTTTATTACCAGGCAACAATTTGATGACTTTTTAAAATGTCAGTAAACTCCTGCTAATCAATTCATCTTTTCCAA
The DNA here is from genome assembly GCA_028627145.1 of Eidolon dupreanum. Lineage (NCBI taxonomy): Eukaryota > Metazoa > Chordata > Mammalia > Chiroptera > Pteropodidae > Eidolon > Eidolon dupreanum. The sequence goes on from CM053514.1 coordinate 36,287,476, forward strand.
TCCCATTTATTATTAGCAAAAGTAATAACATTTTGAATACTTGCCAGCCAAATTCAAGGATCATTTAACTCAAAATTAACCATTTCTTAATATTTCATTGCAGTAGTATAAATTTGCTAAATATTTCTTACAAACCATCTAGAAATTTATATGAATTAAATAATTAATAAGAGAATCAAATCATTAAATGGGTCTTGGTGATAATTCATGATGGTAAGTCTCCTTAGAACTAAAATATATATAATTTTTAAAAAGTTATTCAGTTTTCATTCATTCCAATAAAATTATTAAGTGTGCTATTATATTCACTTTTATTTATTTAGCTTCACTTTATATCGAATAGTCTGCTTCTAGTTTTGTAAGCTGCAATTTTCATCACCAAAATAATTTCACCCCTTTTAAAATTCCTTGCTTCTGCCACATTAATAAAATAATTTTCTTCCATCCCCAAATATTTTCAATATTCAGACTGCACAACATCTTTCCACCCAGGTAGAAGCAGTTCCCAACTATTGTCTAATTGGTGGAATCTTGACTATTCCTCAAAGGCACTGTTTAAATATTATCCAGAAGTAGCATCTCCCTACATCAAATTGCTAGAATAAAGATGAAGAATGTTTATTTACATTAAAAAAATGTCATTCTGTTTGTTGTCAAAAACTTATTAGAAAAGTTACAAATTATATGGCAGATAAAGGAATACCAATAGATGCCTTCCTTGGGGAAATGTGCTTTATTCCTTCTTCCTTATAGGTGATTGCACATTTTAAGAGCTTAGGCATATATTTAATAAATAATGATTTAGTGCCTATCATGTGCCAACATGCATCTAAAGATCTAATGATGAATAAGATAAGCAAACTTACACTCTAGATAGAGGAAAAAGAAAATACAAAAGTAAACAAATAAATGAACATGACAATATTAGATGACATTAAGCTCCAGAAAATTTTTTTAAAAAGTATATAATAAAGTGCAGGGGTATTGTGGCTACTTTACATGAGGTATTTAGAGAAGTTGGCTCAAAGAAGTTGACATTTGAATTAATAAATGTAGAACTTAATGAGAAAAGAATAACTGAATATCAAGAACGCACTGATTAGCTGAGTGCGAACTCTTCTTAAAATATCAACCTCCTTCAAAGAGATATGCTCTCTGGTCACAAGAACTCCAAGACTTGATAAGAATTGAAAGACAGAACAGGGGCATCAAGGACTTATACATGGGTCCAAGAGGTTTAAGAAATGAGTGAACTATAAATTGGTCACTGTGGGATAGAGAATAATTTTTAAATTTGTTAAATCATGAAACAGATATTTAGTGCCATGTATTATGTACAAAGTACTATTCTATGCATTTTTTTTTTTTTTATCAATAGACTATTTACCAGCCCCAAGACTGGGTTAAGACAATACAAATTAAAGTATTCATAGGCTAATGCATTCAGCAGAGATTTATTGAATTTCATGTACCTAGCTATCATTAATAGAATTTTGAAATTAACCTCCTCTTCCTAGTATTATATTAAAAACTGCTTTTGACATTCTTACTTTGACAAAGCAAAGGTTAAATTTTGACTGTAAATGTTCTTGCTTTTCCTCTCCCAAATTTAACACCACTGATTTCCTTTAGTGTATATTAATTACTTTGGCTATTTTAACCAACTTAACAATAATCACAAACAAGCCATGACTTGTTCTCAGATACTTGCCTTGTCCAGTAGAGCATGTTTCATCACTGGTTATTTAAAAAAAAAAAAAAAAACTTCTTTGAAAGGCCATTATGATAATTTTTTTAAGTGTAATTTTTTTCAGCATGCTAAATACTTTGAAATGAAAACACAATATTTATTAAACAGATCAAAAGTGCTTCAGAAAAATCATTATAGGGTAGTGTGTCAATAAATAATGAAAACCTATTTTAGAAATACAGCACCTTTCAGCCAAAGAGCTTTATGTATGTAGATAGCTTGAATCATTCTCTCCAAGGTAGAATGTATTTTATGTCATAGCCATTTATGATAGGAAAAAATAAAATGACTGTGCCTCGCTTAAAGCACAAAGAGCGTGTTAGATGACAAATTGTGATCAGCAAAATGCATCTAGTTTAGGATAGCAATACTTGAGCCAAAAGTTTTGTAAAAATTAATTTCATCCTCAAATCAATTATAAAAAAGTAAGTCCAAATTGTACAGTCGGTATAACTGAAAGTCATGGGGACAGACAAAAAACTTACATAGTTAGAAACCAATATTCAACACATTGACCTAAACATTTCACCTAACAAATAAGCCTTGTGTGAGCACAGAGCAGCCAAGATTTTACCAGAAAAGTGAAAACCAACACACAAAATAACAACAAAAAGCCTGATGCCTTATGTCCTATATGATGCAAAGCCCAAAGTTAAAACAAGTAAATACACACTAAACTATTGAAAAATATCTTTTAGTATAGTAAAAATTAAACCAAAAAATGGATTTGGCCTAAGTCTGAATTAGACATCATCAAATAGTGTACAATTGTTTATAAAAAGGAAGATCTTGTTTAAAATCTCTTTATCATATTGATGGTTGCTTTTTATGTCTGCTCAGCTCTATGATTGTCTTTATGTCTCAATTCCTGTGCCTTAAATTCTCCACTCCCATGTTTTGCAGTTGTTATTGCACATTCTCATGGTTTATACAACTTTTACATTGAGAGGCTGATTTGCCAATATTACTTGTGGTGATTTAAAGCTGATTTAACCTTCTCTGGAAAAACTAGATAGAGCCCAATACAGTAGGATCAGACTCTATGGGAATTCAAGAAGATTGGAATTTTTACCATCTGTTTCATTTTGTTGTTGGCCAAAATTACATACAGGATTTATGTGGTTGGCTTGAGTTTTAAAAATATTTTAATATATATTATTAAATCCCAAAAATTCTATTAAAATTTTTCTTTACAAATAGTGAAATTTCAAGCTTTGAGATGATATTCAGGAAATCAATCCCAGCTTCTTAGCTGATGCGCTATCAACACAAGAAAATACAATTCAGTGTAACATTGATAAGTATCTCTATTATTTCATTATGTACATGTTATAGATTATAGTTTCACAATTATAGATTAAACCTTTTAGAATGCCAACCCCAATGATTTACTACTAGGTTCAGATGTTTTTGAATGTATGATTTGATTATTTCATTACTTGTTTTAATCATTAATATATCTGGATAGAGGATAAATTTAATTTTTCTTTAGAAATAGTTTAATTACATAGAACTGAAATCACTAGAACTATAAAACATCTTAGAATACTATTTGAGTTAATTTTATTAATTCTGTGAATTGTATTTTCTTAGTTTACTTGCTATGCTTCATTTCTTGTCTTCCACTAAACTCTCTGACTTTATTACTTGAATCATAATTATTAATTCTCTCTTTCTTAAGATATTTTCTAAATATTCTTTATTCTTGTATGAAATATTTCTGTTTTCTCCCTCTGCTTCATCTACACACTAGTAAAAAAAAAAAAAAAAACAAAACAAAAAAATTCTTTTCTTTATTTTCTCCATTCCTAACTCTTTCTTCAGCTCTAGTTGTACATTTCTTTATTTAATATTTTCAGCTATTTGATCATTGGCTTCTGCTTATCCAAAAGTTCTTCAAACCTAACATTTTACATGCAATAAGCACCCATTTCCAGTAACATGGTAAGCTGGATAATTGGACTGACTCTTCCACTAGAAAAAATATTTTAAAACTAACAAAAACACAAGTAAAAATCTAATAAGTGTTGTTAAACTAGCAAGAAAGTAATACAATTTCAGGAAGCAAAAAAGTGAAGACAAGAATGAGAAAGAAGCAAAAGACTACAGCAACTTGTCATCTTCAATGCATTTGTCAAATGGAGAAAGCCACTGGTACCCAAAACCTACTGAAGGAAAATAAAAAGGGTCTAAACCCAGGGCATGGCCAAGGTGGGAAGCCTAGCAAATTAATTGTTCTCAAATAAATCCAGGGCCTTATCCAGAGGAGCCAAAGTCTTTCAGAAGATCATCCTCACTTCTGAGAGCAGGTATAATTTGCTAAGTTTCCAAAACCACCCTCAGTTTTGATAATCAGTTATGACTCACAGAACTCACTGAAAGCTCATATACATGCAGAATTTTTGTAGGGAAATGATAAAGATTAAAACCACTTTAAGGAACAAGTTCATAGGTGAGGTTCAGGAGGGTTCTAAACATGGAGTTTCTTATGTCCTAACCCCATGGGGTCAAAACACATTACTTTCCCAGCAGCCATGTATGATAATATACATGGCATATTGCTAATCAGAGAAGTTCACTGAACTTCCATATTCAGAGTTTTTATTGGGCCTTCATTGCATAAGTGTGATTAATAGATTGCCCACATGGTGGATCTTAGCCTCTAGATAACTGACACCACGTGACCCAAAGCTCCAACCTTAAGTGACATTGTTGGTCTTTCTGGCATGGTCAGCGCACATCCAAAGGACTATTGCATATGGCCAAGCCTATTCTTAAAATCTGAGCAAAGGATAGACCTAATTTCTTTACTAGACAAGTCCCAAAAGACTATATAGCTAATGTAGTAATGAATTATAAATAAATAAACTCTGGGAATATATAAATAAACCAGTAAATGAAGAAATAACAGCTGTCTTAGATCTTGGTGTTTATCATAAAGGAGAAAATAATAATAATTAAAAACTTAAAACCATAGTTGAACTTCACACAGTTTTGCAGCCCATTTTCAAAAGAAATGAGAAGTCCAGGAAAATCTCAAGCCAAGAATATGCAGAAGCAAATGAAAATTTTCTCTAATGTAAGCTACTTTTCATTTTAGACCTCAATTTCAATAGATAAAATTCCAAAGAAAATGAACATGTCATAGTCAAAATAAACATGCAGCCTATCTCACCACCATAAATTAAAATAAGCAAAACAACAGAGAGCAAATCAGGCTCATAAAATGTTCAAATAATGAAATTATAAGAGTAGACAATAAATGAATATGTTTACTTCAAGAAAAAAAATGAATATGTTTACTTCAAGAAAATGTACACAAGTGATAAGAAACTAAAGAAAAAGGCCTAGATAATTTGAATAAAAAACAGATGTATTTCCAGAAATAATATATATAGAAATATTAAAAATCAATAAAAAATACTTACAATTTTAATCAAATGGTTGCAAGAGGGTGGGGATGGGCCAGACAAGCAAACCAACATTCAAAGGGCTTACTACAGCTGACTTTTTAAAGAAAAACGTAAAGAACATTTTTTAGACAGAATAAGGAAGGTCCGAGATGCAGGATAGTAAAGAAAAATAAGAAAGTGAAAACCTTGTGGGTAAATCAAAAAATACATAGTTTGAAAAAGCTTTAAAAAGCAATAATAGCAATACCATATACATTTTTAATATAATAGAATTCAAATATATGATAAGATGGAAATAGATGAATGAAATTAAGTACTATTATTGTATTATTCAAGAAGAAGGTTGACATTGATTAACTCTAGACCTTGGCAAGTGTTTATGTTGCTATTACCCAGGGACTTGCTAAAAAACTAGTACCATATGAATCTCTCAAATTAGTAAAAGGAAAAAAAAATTGGATGAGTGAAGAAATAATAAAATAAAATAAGAAGGGAGCAGGGAGAGAGAGAGAGTCAGAGGCGGGGATAAATACAGGATAATTAAAAAGCAGAAAATAAAAATTACAGATACAAACTCAAATAGATCACTCATTACAAGAAATGTAAATGGACTAAATACTCCAGTTAATTCAAAATGGTTAAACTGTATTAAAAAATATATTTAAAGATAAATATATTTTTATTTTAAAGGATTAAGTACAAAATAGCCACGAGATATAAAGTAAAGCACAAAAAAATATAGTCGATAGTATTTTAATAACTGTGTAAGACGCCAGGTGAGCACCACATTTATCTGGGTGGTCACTTTGTAAGTTATATAAAGGTCTAACCACTATGCTATATACCTGAAACTAATATAATATTGAATGTTTACTGTAATTGAAGATATTTTTTAAATTTTATATAATATATTTTAAAGCTTCTATGCTGTTTGCAAGAGATGTAGGTAAAACATAAAAATATAGGAAATTTGAAGATAAATGGTGGAAAAAATATAAATATATATATCAGCAGCTATATTTTCAAAAAATGCTAGTATTCTTATACTGATAGTAAACAAAATTGCCCTTAAAGGAAAAGAATATTATTTCAAATAAAGAGGGTATTGCCATAATAATAATATAATCAAATATATCATATATTTATATATATTTGTATGCTCTTGAAAATGAAACTTCAAATAAATATAACAAGTAAATGCTGACAAATCTACAAAAGAAAAATTAATCCTCAATTATAATGGCAGACTCGAATACATGTCTCATTAATTGATAAAAGAAGCCAAAATAAATCTGTAAACATAAAGAAATTCTCAAAAGCATAATTGTTATTTGATCAATTAATGTATTGCCTTGATCAGATGTAGAGCAACTTCTTTTCAAACGTATAGTAAATGCATATAAAAATTGACCATATACTAGACCATATAACATAGTTCAACAAATTTTAAAAGTGTACTTCATAGTGAATATGTTTTCTAGCCAGAAATTCAATTAAGCTATAAATTAAAATGTAAAAATAACTATAGATAATTCCAATAATTTTGGGAATTAAGAAATAGATTTCTGAATAATCCAGACTAAAGAAAACATTTATAGTCTTAAATGTGTACATTAGAAAGGAGAAAGACTGAAAGAAGTTAAGAAAGAAATCTAGCAGAATAAATTTTTTAAGATGATTTTTTAATTAAAATTTATTGGAGTGACAATGGTTAATAAAATCAAATGAGTTTCAAGTATACATCTCAACAGTATGTCATATATATATTGCATTGCCTATTCACCACCCAAAATTAGATATCCTTCCAACACCAAATATTTGAGCCTATTTACCCTTATCTATATCCTCCCTCCCCTCTTTTCTTTGTTAACCACTAATCCACTGTCTGTGTCCATGAGTCTCTGTTTGTCATATTTTTTGTTGTTGTTACTTTCAGTTTTATATCCCACATATGAGAGAAACTGTATGGTTTTCAACTTTTTCTGTCTGACTTATTTTGTTCAAGATCCACTCATTTGCAAATGGCAGTATTTCATCTTTTCTCATGGCTAAGTAATATTTCATTGTTTATATGTACCACATCTTTATTAAATCATCTATCTTAGGACACACTGGTTGCTTCCATGTCCTGGCCACCATAAATAATGTTGCTACGAAAGTCAGGGTGAATATATTGTGTGGATCAATATTTTCAGTTTTTTTTTTTTTTTATAAATAGAAGAGAGATTACTGGATCATATGGTAATTTAATTCTTAGATTTTTTGAGGAAACTCCATACTGTTTTCCATAGTGATTATACCAATTTGCATTCCACCAGCAGTGTGTGAGGGTTCCTTTATCCCCACAACATCTCCGACACTTGTTATTACATCTCCTGTTGATGATAGCCATTCTAATACATGTGAGATGGTATCTCATCCAGCAGATTAAATTTATAGAAAGTAGAAAAAAAGGTAAAAATAATAAAAAAGCAATTAATAAAACATATTCAATAGAGAGGATCAAAATGTCAAAATTTGGTTTTTTGAACAAACTCATACAATTGAAATTAAAAAAACAAAGGCATAAATAAAATCAGTAATGAAAAGGGAGGTAGAACTGCAGCTAGATATCGTGAAGATAGAGAATATTATAAATTATATGACAATAAATGTGACAGTTTCAGAGGAAACAAACAAATCCCCAGGAAAATAAAATTAACCAAACCTAAATCATCAAGAAGAAATAGAAAATCTGAATAGTCTGAAATCATCAAAAATAATCAAAATAATCATCAAAATTATTACTACAGTGGTAACTCTAAGCTCAAATGATTCATCAGATTGTTCTACCAAACAATCAAAGCAAAAAATAATTCCAATCTTAACTATTATTAAAGGAAGTATTCAAGTGACATGACACAAAGAATTGCAAAGGTCCCTCCTCCAAGATTTTACAACAGGGGCTATTTCATACAGACCTTAGATGCAGGAAAATCCATATCCTCTACCTGAGGACTTGCTGCTTTCATTTCACATCCACAGTAAAATGGCCTCCTTATAGCCCCCACTACACTTTCTAAGAGGGAGAACAAGCATATAGTTTAAATTAGGACTGTTTCAAAAGACAAATAGAACCCTTGTAAATAAAGGATTTACCTTTGAAATAATTTCTTTCAGAATTGAGAATGACGGAAACTTATAAATATTAGGGGAAGAACAGAGAACCTTTAGATGGTTTCTGAAATCTTCATGAAATTTCTTATAGAAAAAAAGAACAAAGTATTAATAAATTGGGAAAGTATTTTATGGCGCATGCTATTCTTAACATAGTTTGAAGCAAAATTATTCAACAGGGGATCCAGAGATGGGAGTATGAGGAGAACTTAAAACTTGAAATTATTTTGAACTGTCCTATAATTAGCCTATGATGACCAAAAATATTAAATATCATTCTAACAGCTTTCAAATCTTCAGATATCCAGGCCACTCATTTAATCATTTCTCTACTTGATTACCTAGTATTAGAAAAACTCTTGTTTGAGAAAGACAGCTTCTAAAAAAAAAATTATAAAATTAATATATATTAAATTGATTCATTTCTTGATTGATAGATTTATAAAAGTGTTTAATTTTCACACTTACCCTTAAAGAGTAAGGTATAATGCTAATAAGTTTTAAAAAATATATGACTCCTGTGTATTATTGTTTTATAACTCTAGAAAACATATAAGAAATCTTATAAGAGAAAGTAACAAACTTCAATTAACAAAACTCACAGGATAATAGAAATATTGTCAGCATACTATTTAATCAAAAACTGAAATATCCATGAGCATTTTCTCTTATTATTCTTTATTATGAGATGAATACAGAGATAATGCACATTTAGAAACAAAAATAAGAAGAGTAGAGAATGCTATCTCTAGAGAATGTAGCATTTGTTTGTCTATTAAGAATGTACTTAAGTTTCAAATCAAGAACAGGAGGTCACTAATTAAAATATTTTGCAAACTGTCAGATGAGTTCTACTTTCTTATTAATTACATAAACAGCTAAAAATGAATGTAAGAAAATAAAGATAGTAATAATACCTTACTATAACATTTTTTTGGTAAGCAAAGAGGTGAGTAAATAAGATTTTCTTTTAACTTAGGTCTCAGAAATAAAATTTAAAGATGTTCGTTGATATCGAAAGCTAAGGCTGAATTTTAAAATGTTCTCACCTCATAAGAATCAAAAAGGAAGATGAACTATATTTACAGTCAATATGATTATATATCTGGAAAATTCCAAAAAGTAAACAGAAAAATAGTACAATATATGAACTTTGTGAAGTAGTAAGTTATAGAATTAATAAATGGAAATCAGTAATCTTCTTATATTAAAACAGAAAACATTGTGTTATTAAACTCATATATAAAGAGGCTCAATCTTGCTTGTAATTAGAAAAATGGAAATTAATACTTCATTAAATACTGTTTCTCACTTAAGGATAAACAAAAATCAAAGTTGGAAAACAGCATCACTGATGAAGCTCTGCAGAAAAGACATTGCAAGTAAGAAATTAAAATGAATTTTAACATTTTATAATAATCCAGTAAAATTCCATATGCATTTACCCTTTGACATAGCAATCTCACTTCTGGAGATCCATTCCAAAGTACACTGGGGAAGATACAGAAAAAGTTTATGCCAATGCTATATTAATTGTAACAAGCCACTTTTAGACGACATCTCATGTCATTCAACTATTGTCACAATAATTTTGTATAATGAACCACAACAAATCTCAGTGACTATAAAAGCACTCATTTATTCCTTGCTCCTGTTTATTCCAGCCTTCTGCTATTTTCAGAGAGACACCTCTGGCCTTGGCTCCAGATCACAGGTGAGTACAAATCAGTTGCCTATGTTGTTATTTACTTGGGACCAGTGGAACAGATGAAGAGGAGAACAAGTCCAAACACATAAATTTTAACAAGACTCAGCTTGCATCAGGTCTCCTAATATATTCTTTGCCAAAGTAAATTACCTAACCAAAGCCAGGATTTGGTCAGTTTACATCACATACCATGAGAGCAGGATGTGTATTTAATATTACTATAAGGGAGTAAAGAATCAGGACTATAATTTATTCTATTACACAACACAAAATTTTATCAATAGGAAACTTGTTGAACAAAGTATGACACATTCAAAAAACTAGGAAACTAGGAAGCTATAATAAAGAACATATAACCTTATGAAATAATATGTATGAAATATAATATGTATGAAAGGTATGGTGTTGTTTGAAAAGAACAAAGGGAAAATTTGTGCATTGTATTTCTCATTGTATCTAATTACCAAGTTATACTACAACTATAATATAAAAAGAAAATATGACTCATGTTTCCTCAGGTATCAATTTTTATTTATGACATAAGACTATGTTCACTCATGTTTAGTTTATAGCTCATTGTTTGCACAGCCCAAGAGAACAGAAAGAGTGGTGTCGGTGGGAAAGAGGAAAGCCATATCAGGAAACTCAAACCATAATTCTGAAAGAAATTGAACCTAACTTGCTGGATGACCTTAGACAAACTTTTCAGAGCTCCCAAGGCTGAGCATTGTTTTAGATAAAGTTTGATTTGGTTTGCTTAAAATATTTTATCAGCCGTACCTCCCTACTTATGTGCCTACCCAAACTCAGGATAGCCTTGGCTATGCTCTGGAACTTCTTGATGAATTAACTGTGAGCCATTGCCAATACTTATGAGCCATTGCCACTACTTACCTTCCATCCTTCAGTCTTTCCTTCTTTTTATTCGGAACAGCAACATGAATAAGTAGCATAAAAACTCTTGCTCTAATAAATTCTTCAGTCTTATTCATATCTATGTTGATTTCCGATTTTTTCCTCATTTTATTGTAAACTTATATTAAGACCCTTGAATTTTCTGTTCTTTTGTTTTTACATTTCAACCAATGACACTTGCTAGACTCACCAATAGTCCCAGTAGATTAGCAGCACAAACTACGACGCTTAAAAGACAGAGTGGAAAGGATTAGAGACTGCACTAGCTACAAGTTCCCTAGTTCAAGGTTTTCTATAAGTAGTTGTACACCAAAACTATGAGGAAACTTTTAAAAAGTTTGAATTCTGATCTTCAACTTCAAAGTTTCTGCATTGATAATTCGGTAGTATAAAAGGAGTAACATTTGGTCTTATAGAGTTGAGAACTATTGTTTTGAATAAAAAGAATAGTCGAGTGCCTAATAAATTTTAGAACGCTGTAGGATAAGAAAACTTCTATTTAGAGAACCCAAAATGAACTTGGTGAAATTAAAAGGATGAGAACTGATATTATTTTTATTGTTGTCAAAGAATTGTGTTCAATGCAATATTAATTAAATAACTAAGTAGTTAATATGCTACTTTATTCTTATTTAGGCACTGGAATTGTTTTGTGACAGTATGACTCATTTTCTTTTGTCTTATGCTGTGCTCCCTGGAGACAGGATGAGAATAAAGTTATCTCTCAGGTAATTTTTTTAAGTTTCTTACTTGAACTTGTCTGATCTTCTAACCTAATTTTCTAACTCATTGTTTTCTCTTAAACCTTGAAAGTCCAAAATTCAAGCCAGTAAAAGCAAAATCTTTGAAATTCAGGTTAGTACTTTATTTCATTTCTTTACTTCTTTGTAAAGTATCCTTCCATCCCTACTAGTATCATAATTTGCATAATTTTTGATATATATTTCAACATCTTCTCTTCATGTCTTGTCTATAAAAATGTTTCAGCAATATGTTATGCTCCACAGCCAATGTCACACACAATTATGCTAGCTGGCTTAATTTATTAAATACTACTCAAAAAGAGAAAAACTAAATAAATTCCATTTCCACTTACATGTAATTGAAAGTTTTGTGAAGTGTTAAAAGAGGGTCATCCATTTTCATTTCTTGATAGTAGTCAAATTCTTTATACAAAATACCGACCGAAAAGAAAAAATCTGCTGTCACTACTCCCCTGCTTGGCTCAAGTTGATGTATATATAGTTACTCAATTTCCTCCAAGAAAAACAGGACTTTTTATTTTGGTCACTACTACTCAGTAAATAGATATAATACCTATGGCTTTTAGATCAACTGTGTGCTAGATTTATGTTGGTCTTGTATTTTCTTCAGCAGACCACTGTCTTTCCATCTCAATATCCTTAAATTCATCATATATACACAGTTCCTTTTACTTTGTAAAGTAAAATATCCACAGATGGCAGATATTAGGATGTAGACATTTTGAGGTGGCCATTAATCTGCCTACCATGAACCAAAACAAAAAGAAACATGATTCCTCATCTATGAAGCCTCTTTACCTTCCCTCAAGCCTACTAAGGCATATTCTTTACAGGCTCATAAAGCATATTTTATATATTTCTATTGTTGACACTTATATGATTGTCCACCTTAGTCTACTAAACCATGAGTGTCATGAGATTGCTGTAATTCTTTTATATAATTCTTATAATGATTAGATATCTGGAAATTTTCAAAAAGTAAGTAGAAAAACTAGTGCATAAGTGAATTTTGTGAAGTGGTAAGTTATACAATTAACATATGAAAATCAGTAACCTTCTTATGTGAAAACAGATTCCTGCTGAGTCGTCTTCAGCTATGTCTCCAATAATGATCACAAGACTTGACACTTGGTAGACATTTTTTAAAATATTGGCTGATTGACATAGGAACCATGTTTGAGACTAAAATTATTCTTAAATGGAGATCTTTCTATCATTTCTAATAGAAATGTATTTACCTATATTTGGTTTCTAGAAATTGTGACATCATGGTAAAAAGAGACAAATGAATTAGTCTGATCCAGAACTTGTCATTTTCAAAACTGACAAATGTTAATGAGACTGGACATCACTTGTAAAACTCGTAATCTTTTAGCAGGAAATGAAATGGGACATCTCTTGTAGAGTTAATCTTTTTAGTAAACCTAGTGAAGTTTTCTTCCCTCCTTTCTTTGGGAAAAAGGCCCACTCCCTCAAATCCTGATAATTGCCCTGGCGACTCAGATCCTCTGGCTATTGATAAAGGTTATCAGTCCATTGTTAAGCGGAAATGGTGTTAAACTAGTCAGGGCCCTTAGAGTGGGGGGTGGGGGTTGGGGGGGTGAGGGAGGTGGGGAGTACTTTAAACCAAAGATCTTTTTACTCTTTAAGAAACATATTAACCAAGCCTATTTCCCTTTACTCACTTAACAGTCAAATCAATAATAGAAATTAATAGATGTATGATTTAAATAACAAGTTTGTATTTTCTTTTCTTTGTCTAGGGACTCAGTTGACACATCAGCAGGAAACCCAAGACCCCACCCTGACTGAGGCAGAAAGAGAAAGGGCTCCATGAAACCCCTGTAGGCAGGGACTACAGGCATTCTTAGCAGGAAGGGGATACAGAAGAAGAGACTTCCCATCTCTCAACATCCATACTAATACTAAGGGGGTTCATGACTCTTAGACAAAACAGTTAGTGAGGGGGTTTCTGTTCTTCTTACAAAGACACTGAGATCATCTTATCTTAGAAAGGATCTGCCCTAATCCTCCCACAATAAAGCAAGCCAGAAGGCATTTTTTTTTTAACTCACACAAAGAAACCAGTAGGCAGAGATTTAGGTACTAGTTTAAGCCAGTCACTCACACCTGCCTAATGAAGACCCCAGCGACCTTCAACTCACCTGAGTCTCATTATACCATCATTATAATATGATGCATATGCCTGGAAATTCATTAATATCATTATAACAGACTGAATTCTGGGAAAAGACATGCGCAAAAAGCAAAATGATGAATCACTGATTCCTGTTAATCTTAGTTGTCAATCAAGGAAGCCCACTCCTCTAAGAAAAGTAACCATGCACAGCAAAAAGGGATAAAAACCCTGAAGTCTTTATTACTAGGCTTTTTGAGCTATGCTTCTCTTGGTCAGGCTGGCTGTATTTTCCTTTCTAATAAAACTTTTCTTTTCTACTGTATTTCGGTGTCTTGCTCAATTTTTTGTTTGAGACATCAAGAATCTGGACAATACACCAGGAAAGGACCCCACTTTCCAGTAACATTAATATTAAGTCATATATGCCCCCTCCTAGGATATTAACTGAGGGTTTATTGCCATTTGTTTTTTTCCCTATAGCCACCCAAACTTTCAATATATTTGAAATGCACTCACATGATAGTAATAACCCATTATGTGAAATAATTTAACTTTTTATCTTTGAAAGATAGAGACTGATCAACAAACTACTATGTTTCATAGGAATGTGACTCTATCATCCTGAAAATAATAAATAAGTTTATTTAAAAATACTGTATTAAAAATTGGTCATAACATTAAGCAAGTGTTGTAACTTATGGCAACTAGATTTCAAAATGTGTTTTAGGGATTTTTTCAAATTGCAGAAAAATTTCTCACTTGTATACTATAGTAGGCAAGGAAAAAATATGTAATATCCTTACAGATTATACAGATTATACTAGGTAAGTGATTTTGTTCAGAGAGGTTAACAATCTTGTTATTAAAATTATCTTGATATTTATTAATAAATATCTTCATGATACATAATTTGCTGTGACAAAATGACAGTTTTTCAATAAAATATTTAGATAGTCCATAATATGTTGCACAGACTACAAAAAAAATTGAAAGGAATGGCACATACTTGACCAATACAATGACCATGAAAAAGAGGGAGTCTGACTAATTTACCTCTAACTGAAAATGATTTTATATGCATCTAACTCATCACTAGCATTAGCAGAAAATAACAAGTATTAAATGTCACATAGCTAGATATCTACTGTCATATTTCAATAACTATATTAGATTTTGTGATTTAGGTTTGCCTCATCATCTCACTTTTTTCCTAGCCTCATAAGAACAGCCATAAAATGAAAGCAATTCCATTCTCATTAGATGTTTTTGGCAACAAACAGTGAGTTACAACATAAGAAAAATGGGGACTTTTTAAGCTCAGAACCTTCTTGTCAGTTGGTGCAGTCTATATAATACAATTGCCTAGTAAGCCAGCAACCAATCATTATACTTCTTCAAATGTAAATAGATGTCACTGATTGTAAATGAAAAGAAACTGCAATATAATCATTTTAATTATAATGAAGTAGATTTAATAACCACTCATTTTTGAGACACATATTTGCAAAAGTCATTTTATTTTACATATGTATGTAAGGAGGAAAAACTCACTCTAGCCTCCTAGATTTTATTGCTAAGTCTTTGAAATAAATTGACAACAGGTTAACAGAAGAAAAGGTATACAAAATTATTAATTTTTAATATTGCATGCACAGGGAATTATGGGAAGAAAGTGAACACCCAAAAAAGCAGAAATATGTTGTCTTCATAAAGGATGAAGTCATTCAAGGAAGAGTAAATTATTCTTAGGAAAGATGAACGGGCCCTTAGAAGAATAGATTGTTGGTACGATAATTTGTTACAAAGTTTGTCTAGATGTGGTGTTAACTTCTAGTCTCCTCTCCTGTGATAAGAATCAATCTGCTTTGTTGATAAAGTCCTGGGTGAAATATTTATGACCACTGAGTTCCTTTTGGAGGAACTGTCTTTAAATAGTTGAAGGGAGTTCAGAGATACCCTCTCCCTAGATTTGCTGGTTTTTAAGTACCCTCAGCTCATAATGACCAATATACCAAATATACCAAAGCAGCATATTTTGAGATTCAGCATATCCTGAATTCCTTTATTCCTCAATACTTTATTAAATTATCCCCCAAATTCAGAGTGCTAATAAATCAAGAAGAAATTTAGGCTCTGCAGAAATATGATTCTTTTACTAACAGAATGATAAAGGTTTTTAAAATTTCTGAATTTGGAAGTTGAGTTCTTTAGGAACTCTATTGATTGTTTAGAAAGAGATTAAATATCTTCTATTGTCTTTATATCCTACATAAATCTAACTGAACTGTTTTCATTTTCTTTTCTCTTTTCATGTTATTATAAACGTGTGTTCTTTTTAATGCCAATATCTTCAGGATGAGATTCATGCGTTCTCACAGGAGTAAAATAAGGCAGAAATGAAGACATATTTTTGCAAAATTGGTAATGTAGTCATTTTTTGAGTGATATTAGATAACACAAAATAGTCATTGTTTTGTTCTAAGCTGTGTTTTTTCAGTGATATGAATCACCTGAATTGCTTTTTTAAATCATCCCTGTTATTTTCTTTATGACAGGCCATCTAAATCAGAAAGGGGACATTGACAGAGAAAACAGCACCCCTTAAAGAGTATACTTTTGCACTCACATTAAGTTAATCTGAAAAGGAAAACTTTTTCAACTTAATTGTCTTTAGTTAATGGTCCTAAGAGAGCAGAAAATTATGACTTTAGAGAATTCCAATAAGATGTACTTTGTTTTTAAATTTTCAAGTAAGATGAGAAGAAAGTTTTATATGAACATGATGTCTACAGATCTTAATATTTTATGTGTGTATGCCTGTGTCCGTGCATGTGTTAGCCCATTGTGTGGATAATTATTTGACAAAAACTAACATCTCTTTAGTTTGCAGTTAATTTGTAATTAGTAGTCATGATATGTAGTGTGTCAGACTTCAGACTGTTTTCACAGACATTATTTTAATTCCATCTCAAACTTCCTGGGAAATAGATATAATTTTGCTTTTGAAATAGAGACTCTTTCTGATATTCGAAGATCTTAGGTATCTGGACATAAGATTAATCTTCTAATGCCATTTCCTTTGCTCTTTTCACTAAACCTCAGCAAGTCTTACTAATATTGAGCATATGACATAACACTCTTGAAAGGGTTCAAGCGGGCCACCTCAAGATGTGCTATTTTGGCATGTGGGTTATTTCGAGCTGAAGGCAGTCAAGACCTTGAAGGCTCAAGAGAAACTTTTACCTCTTCTTTAAAGAACTTAAATTGGGAGGCTTGCCTATAATGAGATTTATCACCAGAAATAATGTTTTATGACCTATGAGGAGGGGCAAAATTCTAGTTACTGAAAATCTGCTCTTATTGTCCTGTGGTGGATTATCCTCTTGCCCTCTGAAGCCCCATGTCTTTACCTCATTCCTTAGCTCGGAATTTTAGTATATACCTCTTTTTCTTTTGTGTCTTTAAACTTCTCAAGTTTGTGGTGTTTCTGACTCTTTAATGTATGTGGAGTTCCCATGTGCATAAAATAAATTTGATTTTCTCCAGTTAATCTGTCTAATGTTTATTTAATTATTAGACCAGCTAAAAAAACCTAGAAGGATACAGAAAATTTTCTCCCTGTCACTCTAAATATGAGAGCCTTATTATTTCTATTAAGATGCCAATTACTTTTATTAGTAAATCTTTACTGAACTAAAAAGTATTCAAATTGTGAGGTTAAGAAAATTTAAGACTTTTGTTAAATATTCTGAATACAAAAAAACATCCTTTCTTTTAGAAAATATATTCTCAATTGCAAATATAAACAATTTAGGATAATTTAAGGACAAATATAGTTTTGAATTCCTAATCTAATGAAAAATAAGATAGACATCATGCGTTAGCTACACATAAGCCAATCACAACCAAATTTTCCTTTTTTCCCTAAAAAACAGGTTAAAAATGTAAATGACATTTCCCTGGCCACCTTAAAAATGGATATAACATGAGAGCCAGTTATGACCAGGAAATACCAGCAAAAGTAACTGAGTAGGGTTCCAGGAATGCTTTTTAAAGGAACAGATTATGTCAGCCTGTTAGCCTTTAGCCTTTTGCCTTTCTTCCTTCTCCACATGGATGTAGGTGCAATGTCTAAGAGAACAAAATCATCCTATGACCAGTATCAAAAGATCCATGCACAGGATGGGAAATCAGGAAAGTGGAAAAATCGGCATTTGAATAGCTACTCCAGAATTCTTATTCAGTGGGATACAAAAATCTCATAGTTGTTGAACTTGCTTTAATTTGCATCTAAACAAAATTTAACAAATAAAATGTGTTCCTGAAATTGGGATGCTGAAAACATAAATAAAAATATTGACTGCTAAGTATAAAAGAGATGGAATCCTGAGAGGCAAATTCCTGACAATTTCTGAGTAGGAAGAAATTGATTCTGGTTATATGAAGAAAAATGCTCACTATAACTGTAGTGTGCTATAGACCACATGCTGACTCAGGTCATAACATTAAGGGAAATAATAAGAAAAATTTAGTGTTCAGCCCTGTGTTGACTTTAGTAAATTCTAACAAAAAAGGATGGCAATTTGCAAATTGGAGAGACGCTATTTCTTTCAATTCATGTTGACTGATAGTCCCATGATTTGGAATATTGTAAGTATTGAAAGGAAAACTCAGATTCAGGATGGGGGGTCAGAAAAACAGTCTTGTGTAGTTGAACAGGTTAGACGCAGCAGGTAGTGTCGGTCAGCCTTATAGTAAACTAGACTGGACTTCTGGCATTTCTCTACCTGGTATAATATTCTGCCACTTAAAAGTTTTATAAGTGACTGACAAAAAGTGGAATTATGAATTTTACCCAACTAAAGTTCCTACATTTAAAAAATGTATTAAAGAAATTACATTAAACTAAGGGCTAGAAAGATGAGTAGATAGAAAGGCAAACCTCTAAGAACTAAAACCTCTGAGGTTTAAAGACTAAAATAGAAATAATATCTGTGATTACTTTCTCATAGATACAACCAAACACACATTGACTGGGCAATTATTAATCTTAGAACTGAAATGTCAAATAATCCCCAAATATAGATCTCAAGAGCTAGTGAATGTTTAAAACTAAAACAAATTTCTGGCCCTTAAACTCAGCCCAATAGAAGACAATTTGAGAAAACTCTGGCCTCTAGTGACGGTATCATCCCCAATACCCACCCAGATATCACCTAAGAGGGTAAGAGATAAGCATGGTATTTCTAAAAAGAACCAAAGATTCACCAAGGTATTTTCTCTATCACCAGAGCAAAGTTGTCACTAATCCTAAAAAGCAGAATTGGTAATGGTTATGAATAGTTTTTTATTTCCATTATCTGCTCTTTCAAATGGAATTTTTATTGCAGATATCCCATGGTTCTCTACTACTGTGTATTGAATGTGCAAAAGGAAACAACTTGTCTTTTAAGCTAATATGTTATCAGGCTCCATCCATAGCTGATGGAAAAACTAAACATCACCCAATATCCTAAACTTGAAGTTGAATACTATAACTGAATCATACTTTTGGGTTGTGTCAATCAGGGAGGCAGTTTAATTCCCCCACAGTCATTAATAATTCATTTTTGTTTTGATTTTCCCTACTATAGCAGCTATAAAGTAAAATTATCCACTATTCTACTTTGAGAAAAGATGTCATGAGATCCTCTTCTAAACAGACTTTGTTAAAGTTAATAAGGGGCTTACAAGTTAATTTTTATTTAATAATACAGCTCCCCTAAATTCAGAGATTTGTCATCTTTGTATCTGTGGGTCTATTAATTAAGGATAGTCTCAGCTGGTATGGCTTAACAGGTGTAGCTCTGCTCTACAAGGCTTTCATACTTTTTCTGAGATCAGAAAAATATCCCAAGAAAATTCTTATATCAATGGCAGAAGCACAAAAAAGTGAATGGAAATCCAAAGGCAACTTAGGGCCTAGACTTGGAACTGGCATGCTTCATAAATTGGCTAAAGGAAGTCACATGACTGAACCCTAGTTGTTAGGTGGGAAATAGGTTCTACCCCATTTAGGTAAAAGAACTGCAAAGTCACATGACAAAGGGCAAAGCATCCAGGGAGGGGTAACTATTAGGGCAAATGATGCAATCTATAATAGTTAATATTATTTATATTTTTTGTTAGTTGCACACAAATATACATCTAACTAAATCACATATATTATCACTAAAAGGGTTAAATTAACAATATAAAGCAACCGGCACCATACTAGAAACAAAGAAGACAGTAGTTATCATTATCCAGTTGTATCTCCAACACAAAGATTGAAGTCAACAAAGAAACTATCCCAAAACTCTAATAAAACACAGCAATCATATCATATAAGTGATTTTATACTTTTGCAAATTTTATTTTATGATTTAATGTATTTTAATGTTAACAAAGACACTACTATAAAAATAAAATAAGACTAGATAACAAAATTTACCTGGTGATTTTGAATTCTTTTGTTACCTGTTTAGTTAAAAAATAGTTATGATGAACAATAGCATACATTTCCATGCATAGAAAACAGATTGCCTTGACAACGAAACTTCCTAATATGTAAGTAATGCATTTCTATTGAATGTCGAATGTTTTATTGACTACCTTTAAGCCTTCATTAAAAACAAATTAATTTTTAAAACTGTAAGATCACATAAATAAATAAGATAGGACTTCATATATAAAAGGTATGCATTAAAAATATTAAAAATTTGAAAAAATTTAACTGAGATTTTTTCAATAGTTGGGAGCTTATATTTTTTAAATGCAAGTAAAGATTGTATACATATAATACTAAGCACACAACCATTGCATTAAGAACAGATGATAAGAACAACAGCCATCCAGAAAATAGAATAGTTACACATGAACCGTCTGACTCTCAAACATTACCCTATTGAGTGAATCCAGACTTCCTGAAAATATGATAATAGTTCACAGAGTGAAGAGTCAGCCAGGTCCTATTTTATCAGAGAAAATCTGTGTCATGTGACTGTTTAACAGTTAGATGTCCAGGCTCTTTTAGTAAATTAAACCTAATTGGATTAGTGTAGAGAAGGAAGCTGCTTCAGTGCCAAAGTTATTAGCACAAAGTTCTCTGCATGCTCTGGGATCTATTTAGACTAAACTCAGCATTGTCATTATCACACATTCCCAAAACTGTAGGACAACACCTTTGGTGTTAGGGACCTCTGACTTGAGTCTTGTTTCAGAGATTCTTATGTTGTAAAGGATCTCATCTTATCCTTTTCTTCCCCTCTTCCTTCTCCCCACCCCTACTCCCCACTCCCCTCTTCTCTCCTCCTTCTCCAACACACACACACACACACACACTTAAAATTTATTTTAAAAAAAACACATGAACCAGTCTATCACTTGAGATCCAATGTACAGCACTGGAAGGACACAATCATAGCTCTAAATATCTGTTCTCATGATAAATACAAGTACCAAGGAAAAGAAAACAGTTCTCCACATTACTGCTCTATATCCCATAAACAGAAGTCAATTGTGTCCAAATGCCATGAAAGTTTGTGGTTTGGATTATTGCTGACATTGGAGAAGAACACATTTTCACAGTTATAGAAAAATTTTGTTGATAAAATGCTTACATAAGAGAAAAGACAAAATAAATTAACATGTCCTCCTTCCTCTCAAATACTGTAAAACAATTGATCTTTGCATAATGAAATATAATTTCATAGTAATGCCAAAAAATCATTTTCTTTTTCTTTTTATGTCCAAACTTGGTTCTGGAAGTACTCAAGAAGTATTATATTTGCAAAGTTATACAAGGCAAAATGAGAAAAATTTTGCAAAATTAAATAATTCATATTACTCTCAAATTTATATAGCTATAGATCTAGATTAACATGGATGAAGTATGTAACAATTGTTCACATACCAAATATACTTAGATATTACTTTAAGAGAACAAAAACTGTTAAATAAGCAAAGTAAATTATGATAAAAGTTTAACTTTTTTCTAAATAATAATTATAATTTATCACACATAATGTTTTACATTGAGTATGATAAGTAGAATTTATTGTTAATTTCTAAATTTAAGTTTACTTTAAGAAATTTATTAGTAATTCCAATTTAGTGACATCAGAAGAACAAACTGCCTGTAAATTAATATGCAAAAAAACACTATATAAGAAATACAATGACTTAAGAAAATTGTTCAATTTGATATTACTGTTTCAAGAATACCACATTTGGATTTGGAGCCCTTGGTTTAAATCTAAGTTTCAATATTTACTATGCTGTCTTAGTGTGCTAGTTATCTATTACTATGTGACAAATTATTCCTAAACATAATAATATAGAGTAACATTAATCTTTTTTTTTTAAATCTCTTCTGGTTTCTGTAAGTCAGCAATTTGGATAAAGCTCAACTTGGTAATACTTTCCTGACAATTCTTATTTGGTTTCAGTCAGTTCTCTCCGAGGGCACAGTCATCTGAAAGCTTGACTGGAGGTTTCATTTGCAAGGAGGCTCACCCACAAGGACAATTTTATGTTAGCTCTTGGCCAGCATTTCTACTTCTTTGTCCACTGTACTGTTTACGGGCTGTTTGAGTGTGTATATGACCCAATAGCTGGATTCCCCAGAGCAAGTTATCTGAGAGTCCAAGAAGTAACCTGCTGTGCTTTATGATATAACTTAAACACTTATGCCATTCATATTTCATTGTTCACAAGGCCAAACCTGATTC
This sequence comes from Eidolon dupreanum, assembly GCA_028627145.1. Taxonomy (NCBI): domain Eukaryota; kingdom Metazoa; phylum Chordata; class Mammalia; order Chiroptera; family Pteropodidae; genus Eidolon; species Eidolon dupreanum. The sequence goes on from CM053514.1 coordinate 36,310,072, forward strand.
AGCGTCAGGAGAACTGCACAAAGGTATAAATACCAGGGGGCAAAATTACTGTGGGTCATAATTAAGTTTGTGTCTATTACACCTGGAAAATAGAGTCAACCATAATAACCTTCAAATTTCATATCTGTAAAATTAAGATCGAAATTCCAATCTCATGGTGATGTCATTACATTAAAGGAGATAATTATTTTAAGTGCCTGGCACATAGCAATGGTTCAGAACATTTTAATTATTTTCCTTTTGTTTAATTTTCCTCTATATTGTTGTGCATTTCAGTAAGCTATATACCTATTTTAGTTTCTTACATTAAATTCTAAGAGACAAACAGTGCATATGAATCCTGGCTAAGACTGAGATTTTAATTTCTTAGGCAAGCAGTTCATATATAATTTCATTGCCTGAGTATTTTCATCTGTTAAATAAGAATAATATGTCTGTTTCATTTTTATAATTTTATTATTGTGAGGGACAAATAAAATAATAGATAACAATTTGGTTTTAGACTAAAAAGTAGTATTGGAATAATAAAAAGTAAGTTAGGAAACTTTGTGTGTCTTCTAGCTGGCTAGCACTCTCTCCATTGCCATCTTGGTTTATGCACTTAGATGAAGTAAGCTGCTGTATAGGAGAGGCCTATGGAGACAAGAAACTGAGGGCATTTCCAGCTAGCAGCCAAGAGAGAATATAAGATCTCATCCCACTGAACTCTATGAAGTGCTAAATGACACCAACAGTCACTGACTGGGCTTGAGTAAGGAATACTTCTAATTAATTTTATGTGGCTAGCAGTACCTTGTATCAAATGTGGTCAAAGACAGTACAAAAAAAAGAAGGATATAAACTACTATCTGTCATGAATAGACACAAAATCTTTAACATAATATTAGTAAATGAAATTTAGCAACATATTTAAGAAAATTACATGCCATAATAAAGCAAGTTTTAATCCACGGATGCAAGTCTAGTTCAATATTTGAAAATCAACCAATATAAATTACCATATTAACAGATAAAAGATGTGAAAAAAACTCACACTATTATATTAATTGATGCAGAAAAGGCATTTGACAAAATTCTACACCCATTCATGATTTGAAAAAAAAACTCACAAAAAAATACTAACTTAACAGGACTTTACCTTGATAAAAATTCATCTACAATCACTCTACCATTGTTTAACTTAATGACGAAAAATTGAATGCTTTTCATCTACAATTGGGAGCAATGCAACAATCTTTATCCTTATCACTTTCATTCAACATAATGCTGGAAGCCTGGTCAGTGCAATAGGGAAAGAAATGGGAATAACAGTCACACAGATGAGAAAGGAAGAAATAAAACTGTTCTTATTTGTAGATGACACTATTGTCTACGTACCTTCCTCTATCTTGACTGTATCAAGGTCAATAGTCTGCATGTGATATTGTACTATGGTTTTGCAACTTTTATCAGTAAAGGAACCAAATGAAGAGTACATGAAATCTTTCATTACGGTTTCTTATTCTTGCATGTAAATCTACAGTTATCTCAAAATAAAAATTTCAATTAAAAAAACACTTCTAACAAAAAAGACTTCTAAAAATATTTGCAACTTGAGCATATTCCTGCATTTGTGTTTAAATATGTATAAAAATTGTATAATAAACTCTAAATGTCTGTCAATATGGGGATAGCTAAATAAATTATTTTGGATACCACATATTGGAACACTAAGAAGTTATAAATATAAATTAAGAATCTCTTCCTCTACTAAGAAAAGTTCTCCAGAAAAGTGTTATAACATACTGTCATTGTATTGCTATTGTTTGTTGTCATTTACAAAAGGAGATGTCATGTTCTTATACTGACATTAATGAAATATCTAGAAGCATAAATAACATCTAAATGGTAGTAGTTACTTATTAGACAAGATGGAAACTAGACAAATGGGGAATAGAAAGAGAATATAAATACATATTTACATATTTTTCCCATATTTTTTGACATTTATTGTATATCTTATCACAAAAAAGTTATTAAAAGTGGTCTGTCAATATTAAAATTCTAAGAATTAAGATAGTATGACATTAGCACAAAGGTACAAAGGATGCATCAATAAATCCATGGACTAGAATATTATTATTACTATAATAAAGGTAATCTTCTAAATAATAGAGAATTATTCATTGTATAGTGAAAATAATTGATAGATTATTTGATAGATGGTAGAATTGACACTTTCTTAATACCATGTATGAAGCTGAACTGTGAAGAAAATAGTGGCATGCAGAAATTAAAGCCATAGAAAATCTGAAGGATCATGTAGATGTATGTTTCTTTAATTTCAATATAATGAGATGTCACGGTTTTGAGGAAAAAGAAAAAAACACATGGAGAAATAATAGGATGGTTTAGAGTACATTAAAAGCAGATGACAGAAGACAACAGAGTTCAAAGTCTCTATTAAACTAGAAAAAATTAGTTATTCTCTGGACAATTTTTGATCTCACACATACATTTTCACATCAATATTTATGTTGCCATAAAAATAGTAGATAAAAATTTGAGTCAAAATAAAGGATTATATTGAGTTAAATTACCCTATGATGAAATATAATTAAGCTATACAGAATCAGTGGAAATGAGATTAATGAATAATGTTTATGAGTATGAAAAATATGACAATTTATATTAAAAAATGACAAATAAAAAGTGTTTGAAATGGTAAAATTCTATGTAGCTCTTATTTCTTTTTACTTTTTTATATTTTCCAAGTGCTGTGCTTTGAACACATATTGCTCTTATAATTAGGAAATATATGTTTCCAATATAGTTTTGATACCACAAATAAACTTCTAAAAATTGCTATTGGAATGTCTCCACCATGTAAACAGTTGGAAGTTGTTACTCTCATCTTCACAACAAACACAAATTGGAACAAACTGATTATGAATGACTTTTCTTAGATCAGAGAATTGAGTTCACATGGCAAATCACCACGAAATCTGTGAGGCCAGAGTCAAACATAAAATCATAGCTGAGATCAGCTTACTAGGTATTGTGTTTTTAGTTTAAAATTCCAAATCAGCACCATAAAAGAAAAAGAAGACATACTTAAAAATAAATGTGGGAAATGATGTACATAATCTATATTAGGAAAACTAGAAAATTCCAATGGAAAAAATCAAAGAAGGTCTAAATAATAGATATTCTTTGATCATGGATAGGAAGACTCAATATTGCTACCATATCAATTCTTCCCCAATTTATCTATAAATTCAAAGTAACTCCAAAGAAAATCTCAGCAAGTTATTTTGTATATACCAACAAACTGATTCTAAAGTATAAATGGAAAGGCAAAAGATAAAGAATAGCTAATGCAATATTAAGAAAGAAAATGACGATTAGAAGACTGACACTACCTGGTTATGAGGTTTACTATAAAGCTATAGTAATCAAGACAGTGTGGTGTTTGTGAAAGTAGACAACTAGATCAATGAAACAATAAAAAACTCAGAAATAAATCTACATAAATAAAGTCAACTGATCTTTGAAAAGATGCAATGAATGGTAATTGAGTGAAGAAAGGATAGTCTTTTCAACAAATGTTGCTGGAACATTGGACATTGAAATGCAAAATAAAGAAAAAAGTTAATCTAGACACAGACTTAAACCTCTTACAAAAATTAACTGAAAATAAATCATAGACCTAAGTGTAAAATGTGAAACTCTAAAACTTCTGGAAGATAACATAGGAGAAAATCTGTGTAATATTAGTTTTGTCCCAGCCTATGTATATACAAAACCAAGGCCATAATCCAAAAAAGAAAAATTGATTAGTTAGCCTTTATTAAAACTAAAATCTTCTCGTCTGCTAAAGGCACAATTAAAGAATAAAATTCAATCCTTAGACTAAGAGAAAATACTTGCAAAATACATTAGTTACAAATATTTGTATTCAAAATACACAAAGAACTCAGTAAGAAAATAAACGCCATTAAAAAATAGACAAAAATCTGAACAGACACTTTACCAAAGAAGATATACAGATGAAAAGTAAGTATTTGAAACAGTGCTCAATATTGTATACCATTAGGGAAATTCAATTTAAAATGACAATCAGGTCCCATTATATATCTATTAGTTTGGTGAAAATCTAAAACAATGACAACACCAAAATGCTGGCAAGGCTGTGGAGCAAAAGTAACTCTCATTCATTGTTGTTAGGAACGCAAAACAGTAACAGCCACTAGAAGATAGTTGGCAATTTCTTACAAAACTAAACATGGTCTTACCGTATGATCTAGTCATCTCCTTCACAAGTATTTATCAAATTTAACTAAAACTTATGTCCACACAAGAACCAGAATATGAATATTGATAACAGCTTTATTCATAATTGCCCAAAACTGTAAGTAACCATGATGTTTTTTAGTAGGTGAATGAATAAGTTGTGGTACATCCATACAATGGACTACTACTCAGTGCCAAAAATAAACGAGTTATCAAGTCATGAAAAGAAATGGAAGAAATCTATGTATATTAAGTGAAAGAAGCCACTTTAATTCTAACTAAAAGACATAATAAAAAAGGCAAAACTATAGAGATAATAAAACATCATTGGTTTTCAAGGTTGAGGGTGAGAGGAAGATGAACAACTGAGGCTCAGAAGATATTCTGTGTGATACTATAATGGTGGATACATGACATCATATATGTCAAAACCTATAGAACTATACAGTATAGTGAACCTTAAACTACGGACTTTAGTTAATAATAATGTGTCAATATTGGTTCACTAATTGTAACAAATATAGTAGTAAGGAAACTGAGTGAGGGAAGGAGCTATTGTTAATGCTGTACTCAATTTTTCTGTAAATCTAAAACTGTTTTAAAAGGCAGTCTATTAATTTAAGAAAAAGATTATAGGGTAAGTTGAAGTCTCATATGGCAATTTTGTTAGTCAGGATTATAAAGTTAATTAAACAAAGAGGCTATCAGACTGTGGTGGCTCTAATGCCCATGACATTCTATACAAACAAACAAAAACTAAGCCCTATAAATGCTTCAGGTTACAAAATCAAAACCTAAGGACTATCTATCTTAAACAGCCAAGCTTTAAGAGATAATTTCCTTGCTTTGCTTCAGTCTCTTCCTTATAAAAGTCTCTCACTGGGCTCCTGTCAGTGGAGCACTCCTAACAACTTCTTGTTTGGTGCTATACAGTTTAAATCAATTTTTACTCGGATAAACTCTTAGAACTTTTAATAAGATGAAACACTATCAACGAAATCTTCCCTCCAATTTTGGACATTCTGCTATTAGTTATTATTCGTTAGTATAGTAGAGTATTAAAATTTATTTTTCCCCTAAATTTTTGCCTCACTTTATTCTGAATTCATGCATGTAATTTTATTTCTGTCACTTCTACTATCCAATTATTGTGTATTTTTTTCAAAACACAATGTTGAATATAACACCCTGATGTATTGTCATAAGGGATGTGGAAGATGGCCAATAGAGCATTCCTCTAGGGTCTAATTTGTTGCTAGTATTTGTTGCTATTACAATAATTTTGTTAAACTGTAAAGCCAGAAAATTTTAATAAATTACATTGCTTAACAAATGTAATGGATGCATTTCAGATTTTCAAATCAATAAAGATCTAAAAATTCTGAATTTGAATAATTCTAGTCATGTCAAGGCCTTGTGTTACCATTCATTTTTATGCTCTAAAAGGGTGATTGTCTTCATATAAAGGAGTCTATAATTAATTTAACACACCAGATAAAATAGCTTTCCTAAACCTCTACCTTGATATAGTACTTTTCTCCATTCTTAATATAGTAATTTTTAAACTGTGGCTTCTCTTTTTGCTTGATGTTTGAGATTCAGGGAAACAATATCTATAAATTTTTTATAAGTAATATTTTATGATATCTTTGAGGAAAATGGATGTAATCATATTCTTAAAAGTTTTTTGTGACCAACAAAAACACTATCTTAGAACATGACAGAAACATTTGTAGAGCGCATAACTTTATCTCAATTGCTACATTATATATAAGTCTTTCTAAAGATAAAGGCATTGCTTCAGTACATATTGGTTTACTTTGCACTTTTCAGTTTTAAGTGTATTTATGATTGGCAAATGCTAACATACTGGGAAAAGAAAAACAGGTATTTTTAAATATTGTCTTTTCTAATATAATCTTCAATTCTTAGCCAACAGCACTTGAGAAGATTTTTACTGCTTTGCTTTTATAACATAACTGTGCATTTCACTATACGATCTATTATTATTATTATTATTATTAATTATCTGAAAGTGACTATCTCAAATAGTAATTATCTCAAATAGGGATATTCACCTAGGTTGAAGTTCTTTTTTTCAGTTACCAACAGATAGGATGCAGTAGGCACATCTTCCAAAGAACAATTCTTCATTTGCCACGTGGGATTTTTTTTTAATTTAAATTTCTATCTGCACTGACTCTAGCCCAGATAGAACATTTTAATCACTTTTTTTTTTCATTTCACATAAAACGTAGAGAAGAAGAGAAGGAATCCAACTATCAATGAATGATGTTAAAAATAATGAGTGAGAAAAAGATCCACTCATAATGTCAGTTAGGCCAAGAATTTTAATTTAACAAAGTATAAAAAATGTGTTGATATTCTATACAATTATATATGGCAAACGACTTTTAAGAAACTAGCATCTGAGTTTTGTTTGATAATAAAATTTTCAAAGAACAATACCATCATAATTTGAAAAAACTAATAAAATGTCCCTACTCTTTCCAACTACATATCTGTGAAGGTCTCTTACAATACTTCAGTGAAAACAATAAAAGACAACAGAATAAGCACAGAAGCAGATAGGAAATACAAGCTGTATGAGTAAGCATAAAAATCTAGCTATTTAGAAAGACATTTAAATTTTTTTCAAAAATGTAAATAATGATATTCTCATCTCTAATTTATTTCTTTTAGAAGACAGATATTCTCAAAAACATGTTAATCACAGAAATTAAAGATTGTTGTTTCAAATAGAAAAACAGAAAAATTAGAAACAGAAAATATCAAAAAATAATAAATTTCTCAAGAGAAAGGCATGAAGTTTCCACGAAAAAATGATCTTAAGTTGACACTTTCAAATGCATCTATCCATCCCAAATAATACCAATAGAAAATATTTGGAATTTAAGATATATAGCCATGCTCAAAAACAAGAACTATAATCACTATAAGTTAGAAATTAAAAAGCAGGCACAAAGCCTCAGATATATTTGGCATTAAATTTAGAATTAGGTAGATGCTGCCTTCTTTGGCCCTTTCCTGTTGTAACTGACCCAAGAAATCCCTATGGATGATTTGGATTGGAAAGAGCCAGGCTCACAATATGAAATCAAGATCTAGAATGGATATTCTACATCCATGCAAAGATGGTGAGCATAACTATAGTTGTTCCTTATAGCTAAGACCCATGAACTTAGTCTGGCAAGTGAAATAAAGGCAGCCACCCAGTCAGGATATATACCAACTCAATTGCTGTTTCCATTAGTGGATTTTGAGATATTTCTTGTGCTACCATGAGACACGTGCCAAGAATCTTATTTGTGACCTGCTTCTTGACTAAGCTGGAGATTGAGCAGACAGAAAAATACATTGAGGGACAAGAGAGAGAAAAACAAATAGAACAAACCAAAATTAGATGAGCCAGAAAGTGAATACTACAAAAGACCTGAAAAACAAAACAACACTAGAAACTAGAGCCAACAAACTTAATAATTATACCGATGTGAAAATAATAGCTTCAAAATAGCTTTAAGATACATCGTTTTAAATCATTAAAAGTTGAAAGATTACATCTATAAAAATAAATGAATCATTACAAGAAAATAGAAGCAGCAATTTGTCAAAGATAGATGTCTATGGAAGAGAACTAATTAGAATATAGTATATAAACATTCTTTTTTTGTAATTAAGTTTAAAGAACCAATATAAGGAATCCACTCTAGGCTTGTCCAGTAGAACTTTCTGTGATTATGGAAAGATTCTGTATCTGCACAGTCCAATATGGCTACAACGAGCCACTCTGGCTATTAAGCAATTCAAATATAGCTGCTGTGACTGAAATAATAAAATTTTAATTTTAATTAATTATAATTAGTATAAATTTGTTTAAATAAGCATACATGGCTCGTACCTGTAAGACAGAATGAAATAGAACATAGTCAAAGAAAGAAAATTTGAAATGTAGCATTCAAGAATTTGTCCAGAAAGTGACATAAAGAGATAGATACAAAGATATAAAAGTATAATATAAAAAATGATAACAGATTGAGCCTCTGAAACATATGTGTAAATTAATTTCCAGTAGTAGAAAATAGAAGGAATGCTGGAGAATAAATACGTGAAGATAATAGCTGAAAACTGCATAGATACAGAGATTTCAGGTTGAATTTGCTCTATGATTAAGAAAATAAAGATAAAGACACATTTAAATATAGTTCAGTGAAACAGCAATATAACAAGTGTAAAAAAAAAAAACCCTAAAAATTACAAAAGGGAAAAGAATGAGGGTCTATAATTGAGTGACAGAATTACAGAAAACTTCTCATCAGAAATAATATTGGCCAAAAGAGTTGCATTTGTAGAATGAGGGGAAATAACTGACAACCTATAATTCAATTTTTAGATCAACTCTTATTTATGAGGGCAAATCATTTTTTCAGAAATAATACAAATATACATGTTTATTTTATAGATTTATTTAATAGACTCTTTATAGATTTATTTCATAGGTTCTTCATGCAGGAAGCATTTCCACATTAAGAAATGTTTATTCAAGAGTGAGATACAAGAAAAGAAAAAAAAGAAGTTTGCAAGAAATGTTGTTATATCTAACTACTGCAACTTTCAGGTTGCAAGTAACAGACTTCCTAGTCAAACTACTTCATAAATAATAAGGGAATTTCTGTGTCAAATAATTGGAAAGTGCTGAGGAAAATAAACATCTGGGTGGGTTGATTCTGTGGCCCTACAACAAATCTAATCAAGGACCATTTTCTTTTATTTCTCAATTCAACCAACTACAGTGTAAGTTTCATTCTAAAGGTGGGTCCCTTGCAAGTGTGACATACTTTGTAGCTAGAGGATGGTTGCCAGAAATGAGTTGTGTTACATGGACTGAGCTTCAAATCCAGCAGGAGAGTAATAGATTTCAGCTTTATTATGATTTTAAAAGCCTAGTATCGGTCATTGTGAAAATGAAAATGCATGTGCTGACTGTAGTACATTTGGGCTAACTGGACACCTAATAACACCGAGAGGGGCTAAATAGCCTATTTTATATAAACCTACAATGCAACTCTTAGGGCTTTCAACTGGTGCATTGGCATGGATATTAGGAAAACAAATATATTCACTTTAATCATTGGCTATAATGAATGTACTACTTAATTTCTATGCTTGCCAATTAAATTAAAATTGTCAAATATAAAAGGAAGATAGGTGAGGTACTTCAGTAGGTACTTAAATAATGCAAATTTCCTGTTTTGTGTTGTTTTTCTGTAAGAAGAACTAGGTGATGAATCAATTTAGAATTGTTACAGAAGTATAAACTTTGATCTGTTTGTCAAAAATTTAGAGATACACATTGAATACTAAATGAAATCTATAGTTTATAGCAATGAAGTGAATAGAAAATAAAGGAAATAGTTTACATTCACCAGAGTACAAAAAATAAAAAGAAGTAAGGAAGTTTTTAAAAAAGACATGATAAATTGAAAACTCAAAATGCATGACAGAAATATGTCCAAATATATTAGTAATAAAATAAATATGAACATATTTAATTCACCTATGAAAAGACAAAGACCATATAATTTTTTAAAGCTCCATTATATGTTCTACATAAAAAAACATACTGAAAAAATTACACTGAATGGCTGGAAAAGCTATATTTCACAAATATTACCCAATAGGAATTGGGTGTCATAATTTTAATATCAGACAAAATAGAATTTAAAGTAAAATATTAGTAAAGAGAAAGAGAAATGATCAGATAGTAAAAATAAATAAATAAATAAATAAATAAATAAATAAATAAATAAATAAATAAATAAAAAGAACAACTTATCGAAGATTTATCTCAACTATAAATATCTAGAACTTTTATAACATTGCTTAAAACTGTGCATGGCAAAGCTGGTAGACTTAGAAAGAGATATTGAGCAATCCACATTTATCCTGGGAAATTTTTAACCTGGCTCTCTCAGAAAGTTGTGGATTAGAAAAATCCTAAAATTCAGTTAAGGTGCAGAAGATTAAAACAACACTATTAATCAACTTGATCAAATAGCTTTAAATATAACTCTATGCTACATAAAAACATACATTCTTTTCTAACACACATGAACATTATGGATGAATTGACCACATAAAAATTATAAATATGAAAGAATGCATATAATAAACCACACACTCTAAGTAAAATAAACTTTAACTTAGAAAACAGTTGGGATCAATCGTTAGTAATTCAGATGTCAGGAAAAGAGAAGAAATGAGGAAACTATCTGTTAGGAGAACCTGGGTTCCAATAGTCTGGTTTCAGGCTACTCTGTGGACAGAAATGGCTAGGAATGACCTCTGATGGTGTAGAAAATTGAAGATCTATAGGAATAGAGGGTTTGATGAAGGTTAAGTTGTTTCATATTTTGTTCTATAAATCTCTTAACTTCAACCAGTAAAAGTCTATTAAATGTAACAAACATTTTATAGTTGTTTCATGCCTTGCAAAATAAAGTGGGCATGGTTATAATTCCCTTTAGCAAAAATATGGAGGAAACCCAGCAGACTCTAGCAGTACGTAGAAGGAACAGATGAGCCAAAGTGAGCTCAGATGGAGCAACCTTCATAGATGACCATGATCCATGGTCTCAGTATATGGGGAAGAGATGACAGACTTTCAACATCTGTGGGGTTAGGGCATAAGTGGTTTTCTTGGAATAATAAATGAAAGAGTAATCCCCAATGGGGACATCCAGGTTACGCTTCCATAAAATACCTTATTTACTTGAAGGATATGGTTTAGTAAACTCAAAGCCCATTTTGCTATAGAAACAGATTTTCAGTCTGGCACATCTGAAATTCATTTGCCACAATCTGTGTCTTTACCACACATAAAAAAATCTATTTCTTTGGTAAACAACTAAACCAAGGACATTGTGTTTCCTATGTAAGAAAGAAATGAAGATTTCTTATTAAAAGGCAAAACCATCATTTCAAAGGATGAATTGGAGAGTAGTAAAAAAAAAAAAATTTAGCTACTAAATGCACTTAAAACAAGTCTAAGAAAGTTTCTTAAATCTAGGCCCATAGAATTTAAATTTGGTTATGAGAAACATATACTTTTTTCACCATAAACCTCTTAATAATAAATAACAGTAGCTGAAAATCTTTTTAATTTAAAAAAATTCTCAACTTTTGTTTACTATGTGGCACCCTGGATTGCTAATATGTTGAATGTCCAAGAATAACTGGTATGTTGATTTATTCATCAATTAATTTAGACTTTATCTTTCAGGACTTTGAAGTTTTTTTTGCCAAAGTGGAGATCTATTAACAATAATTTATTTTTTAATTAGAACTTGATCTGAGTGCCTTTAACAATGAACCTCATCTATGGAAGCACTTGGTGCTCTGGGGTGATAGGTCTGATAGAATGGTATGTCCTACAATGTATCTTAGTAGCAGGCTTATTGCTGCCTCCCTCTCCCATCTGAAAAATATTTATTAAGTAAACCCCTAAGCATTTTCAAATTTTCAGTAGAAGAGTTTTTAAACAGGAACAATAATTAATACTTTAGTCCAAGAAGTCATTATAAAATCTTACAATATTTTAACAAGTTCCAGTCAGTTTAACAAAATTAATGTTTCAAAATTTTACACATTCTTGAATGTGCCAGTTGACTTTATTCTGTTACAAGCCAAAAAATGAGACAGCTACTGGTGAGAGAATGTGGAAGAATCAGTGTATCTCATCACCATTACAGAAAACCTATTTAGAAAGCATTTTTTTCTACTTAGTGTGTTACTTTAGGTCATAGTCAAAGCATCATCATAATTTAAATGATTATATAATTTAGATTATTTAAACAAGATTTCACTTTGTATTTCATATATAGTTTTTCTGATATGTTGGCTTTAAATGCATCATAGCAGACAAATAATATGATGCTATAACTCACAGCCACCATAAGCTGCAATTGAACTGGTGCTCTATCTCAACCGTAAACAGCATCTAAAGCACACTGGCACAAATCAGACAGCCAACCAACAACTGTAAGTGAATAAAAAAAGAGATGTTTCTAAAAGAGCTTTTCAAGAAATAGGACAGAAATGCAGTAAGTTCAAGATTCTAGTGCCTAATTTATTAATTAATTAATTCATTCATTTAAATTTATGCTATTGTAGCATAATATAAGAGAACAAAATCTGAGCCCCTGTTCTAAAGAATACTATTTGAATCACCTTAGACAAGTTATTTAACCTCTTGATTCTTTATTCTTACCTTCCTCATTTACAAAATGGGGCTAATGGTAACATGTACCTTACATAAATAACCATTTTATTATAACAATCAAAATAAAAGGCGCTGATTATAAAAGCACTTTGTATATATAGTATTATACATACTTAATTTAAAGTAATTCCTTCATCTAAATGAGTTGAAAGTTATTTCTATTAACAAAGAAGATTTGAATATTTGTCCTAACTTTCCCAGTGGCTATATGTAAATCTCTAATTAACCTAATCATAGTTGTTATTTCATAGAAAATAAATCCTATTAATTTTCTTTCTCAAGAGCTAATATTTCCTGATTGGGGTCATATATATAAATAATGAGATTCTTCTCCCCCCCTTTCAAAAAAAAAACTTGTTTGTTACATTAAATACCATTCAAACTTTGGAAGTATAGCTTTCTTTCTTTAGGGTCCTGGAAAACACTTTTTAAATTTTTTTAAATCAAGAAAAAGAGTGTGAAAGAAATAAAGAAATTAGACTAGTTGAACTTGCTGGGACATTGAACACGAAGTTCAAGGATTTGCCTAGTACTGGGATTGGTCTCAGAGGTTCATTATTCCCCTAAATTGTATATAGTAGGTTGTGTGCAAGTGCTTCTTGGAATAAGATCCTTTATCTTTTATTAAATGCTAAAATTTGTTCTTCTTGGAATAAGACCTTTTACCTTTATCAAATGATAAAATTTTCCCAGACTCCAAAATTTAAGACCCTCTTGCTTGAAGAAAATTGGATAATAGTATACAGGTAAATCATGTAGCAGGTTGTCATTTCAGTTACTGAATTATTAAACATGTTCATGGAACTCAGTGTTTATGGACGATCTTTGTACAAAATGCAGCAGTACTTCATTTTTTTTATTTCACTTTTTACTTTATTCTCTAGTAGGGAATATTTAAGCAATATAGTTTATGACAATATATAGTGTTCAATGGGATTAATTTTATGAAATTATGGTTAAATTTTAAACAAGGTTTCTTATAGAGTCCATAACAAAGAATTAGATCTTAACGACTAGCTCAATAGCCCTTCTCAAAGTGATATAAGGTTTAAATACTGCCTTAAAAGCACTTGGAGTACTGAAGGAATAATAAAAATGCAAGAAATTATTGTATTAATATTTTGTGTTGTGCACCTTTTTGTTTCTTATGTTCTTCTTTATAGCTTTTGTTTTAGGAGTTTAGAAAACCCAATAAAAATTGAACACTAAAATATTAAGCTTTTTCATTTTAGAAATTGTCACATTTTGGATTTCATAGAAGTTGCCTCATAAAGCCAATCGATTTTTAAATTTTCTGTCTTAAGTCATTGTATTCTCAGGTCAAATCTCAATTTTGCCTTATAGTTTCAAAGGAAGTCATAAAAAGTTCAAAACTTTTTTTTTAAGTCATTTTCTGTATTTGTGACTCAATATTATTGGAAAAATACCCAATAAAAACCTCAAACTTTGCTCTTTCTTTGTAAGATAGGAAAGTGCATGGAGTGAAGATTTTGATGACTTTTCTTTATCACTTACTTCATAAACATTATGAAAAAGATTGGTAAAGATTCCTTTTAATTAGAATATTGTAAAAGTAGAGTGTACCTTCTTCATTTCTTCATGCATATCAGAGAGTTTTGTGAAGATGAAAGTGGCAAGAGGGGCGTCTTTTTTTAAGGGGTTTATTAAACAAAATATTCCATAATAACTGAAGCGTAATATGGAGTTACCATGCAAATACATCAAAAATAAGATTTAAGACAATGTAGAAGAACATGTGATCGACTCATACTGTTTTGTACTTTTTTATAGGTAGTTAAATTTAGGAAAGATTTAAAATAATTTATGCTTAACATATATTCTATTCAAAATTAGCTAAGATTAAATGTCTCCTTTGTTCAGTAATCTTTTTGTTTCAAAGAATAGAAATCTATTTCAATTTATATAGGAAGACTCCAGGAGGAATGCATAGATCTCTATTTCTTTAGTGTACAAGAGGTAAATGCAGGAGTTATATGAACTAAAAAATCATCAAATGTATTTGTTTTGTCTTCTCTCTTTATATCTTTTTCTTTCTTCCTCCTTCTCCTAATAGTACACTGAATAGTTGTTCCCAAGGCTTTATTCTTTCTATATTATATCAAGGGTTATTGTCACATGCCTTCATACTCCCTTCCATTAGTGTGGGCAGAGTAGATTTTGTCACCCCATTAATGTTAGGGTTGGCTTTAAGAGTTATTTGACCAACGAAATGTTAGCAAACTAGCATGGTTGCCATGCTTTGGATAATTTACATTGTTTGGTTTGGCCTCTTGTACTGCTGTAATCCTCTTGTACTGCTATAATCTGCCATGAGAAAAGCACATCTCAGAAAGCCACTGTTTCATTATCCTGGGACCTAGAACATACACATATGGAAATATATGGCATCAGAGAGGAAGCCTGAAGTCCAGCCTCACCTGCCCTGCCTGGCTTGAACCACTGACCATATGCAAACTGGCATGCAAAAAAATTATAGTTATTATAATCCACTGATGTATGAGGTTACTTATAGATAAATCAGACTAAGAAATGCACCTGATCTTTTTTGTGTTTTCATTATTCTATATTTCATGACATATATTACTTCTCTGTTTACTCTTCAGCATATAAGTTGTCAAATTATTTGAAATATTTGCAGTTCCAAGCCCTACATGACTTTATAGATATACTATATATCTTAATACCATATGATTTTCTGTGGTCTCTGTTTCTTAACACAATATTTGAAAGAAAATCTGATTGTTAACCAAAATATAGATTAACCAGCAATGAATCACTGTCAGCTGGACTCGTAGTACAATCTTAGATACTTATTCTAGGCTGTGAGCAGAACATGTTTTCTTAAAATTCTCACTAAAATGCATATAAAGAGGAGATAGAATAATAATTTTCGAATACCATGTTTAAAGTAATAACATATGTTTTCAGTTCTCGACATGTAGATTGACATGACATTTTTTTAAGCAATACTTGCTTTGGCCTGTCCAAAATTTCCACAAAAATATATATTACACTATATAGGGACAATCACAAGCACAACATGTTGAATCTTGTCACCAACTTATATTTGGACTCCAGGAGATATTTTCACTAATATGAAACAGATCACAAGTTGAATTAAAAATCAAGGTCAATAGTGTGACATCAGAAAGATGGTAGAAGAGGAAACCTATACTTTGTTCCCAAGATATACTGACTTATTTACAATATACAATCCCAAAAGCCTTTATGAGAACTTGAGAAACCAGTTAGAACATCTCAAACTCAAAGCCAAAAACAGCTGCATTGAAATGGGTAAGAAAATACATCTTATTTGAACTATGTCAGCATCTCCCCCAAGCTGGTATTGTTCACACTGGAGAAAGAAAGCCCAAACCATAGCTTCATTCTTGAGAGAAAAAGAGAAAAGTGGTGAAACATATGTCCAAAATTCTGGCTTTTGGGGGGACTACACAAAGGACTGATTTCTAATTTGCCTAAGAGTATAGATGAAACTGGTACAGTTTGGATGCCTAGGGTCCATGAAAGACAAAAGAGAGCTCAGCAGCTTCTGAAAGTGCAATAGACCTTATTGCGGACAGAAACTGGCACAGCTCACAGAGATTAGGAGAAAATGTCAGACCAATGGTTTCTCACTTGAGAGATAAAGGAGAAGAGTGGAACATGTATCAATAATTCCAGCTTTTGGGGAGATTTCTGTCTCACCTGACTTGGAGTGCTCATGACACTGACATACTTTGTTTCTCAGGGTGCACAGAGAACAAAAGAGTTCAGTGGTTTGTGGCAGTCAGACAGATAACTGTACTAACATAAAAAGATACCAGAGAGCAAGACTACAAGATTCTTATTTGAGTCAAATACAGATAAGGAAGACAAGAAACACATAAATACATAATTGAGTTATATCATGAAGAAAACTAATCAAAACACAAATTTAATATTTTCACCTTTACAAAGACTATTTCTCATTTTCTAGAATCTGTGAAAAAAGAAAAAAAAATACAAATCTACAAAGAACTCATCTACAACCTTGAAACTGGTCTTTTACATTTATTTAAACATAATTCAATGAACCTCAAAATAAGTTTTTAAAGTTTTAACACAAAAAAATTTATAAAATTCTTTCATTAAAAAATATCTCTTTATGACCCTATAACTATTAACTTAGAAAGCACATCCAAATTATAATTTCAAAATATTGAGACTGTCTATCAGCATCTAAAATATTTACAGATATGACTATTATTCATATTATGCAACATATTAATGCATCCAACTAAAAAAATCATGCAAAAAATTAATAGCTGCTGAAAAATGCATTACAAATATAATTTTCAGTCTTGCAGAAGGGTGTGTAGAATGGGATGGGAGGTAGTATATCTTAAAGCTGCCAGCAGAATTTACTAAATTAATTTTTATTGTCATTCCCATTACTATTAAAAATACTCTCTAACATCGTTAATATTTACAATTACTTTTTACGAGATTTAGTTCAAGTATTAAGAAAAATCCAAACTAGAGGAGAAACTAAGATCATTGCTTTGATGAACAAGTATGACTACCAGTTCATCATTATAACTTAAGAATCACTCTGAAAATTTTGGCTAATGTAACTTCTAAACCAAATAATGGGAAAAAATAATATCACCGTTTGTAAATAATTATATATTCAGAAACACTGAAGAAATGCAGAATTATTAAAAGGATTAAGAAAAATAGCTGTTTTTTTAAAAAAAAACAAAAATAAAAAATGTCCTCTATATCAGTTATTAACATTTAATAAGTAAAATGCAAAAATCCTTTCAAAGAGAAATAAATCAAACTAATAAATTAAACATTAGAAATAATCCTAATAAGAAATGACTGCATCTAAGATTTAAAGTAATAAAAAATTTACTGTGCGATTAAAATATATTTGAGTAAATGGAGAGACATATTTCTTTTTCGGGAACCTTGAATGTGTAACATTTCATGTCTTTTCAAAGTTCATTATAAGTTCAACCAAAGTCTCAATCAAAATTTGTGTGTGTGTAAAGGATGTATAAATTCTAAAATTTCTCAGGAATAAAAAATATCCTAGACTAGCAAATAAATTATCTGAACAGTGGAGTAGTAATATAGAATATGCTCTGTGAAATATATATTTTATTACAAAAGTATGATAAAAAAAAGATTTATATTAGTATCACAAATGATACATCATAAGCTAATGTGGAAGAATTAAATAAAATAATAAATGATGCTGAGGCAAACTGTCTATTTAGAAACAATATTGGAGTATTGATTTATTTCATTTACTCCAATAAATTTCAAAGTTAATTTTAGAAAATTTAAAAATAAAGATGATGATATTGGACTCATTTAACTGCTTGCTGGATAGGAAATATTCAATGTGTTTTTAGTATTCATGAAGAGAAATGCCGCCATACTTTATTATATAATACTTAATATATTTTTGCTATTTAATACCAAAACAAGGTTAAATTTGGAGATTTGCAATAATGATGAAAGACAATATATTACATTCTTTGTTATATAAAAGAATTCTTATACAACTCGATAACAACTCGATAACAAAAAAAACAAACAATTTGATTAAAAAATGGGCAGAGGAACCAGATAAACATTTTTCCAAAGACATATAGATGGTTATCATGTACATAAAATAATGCTCAACATCACTAATCATCAGGGAAATGAAAATTAAAACCACAATGAGATATCACCTCATACCTTTTAGAATAGCTATTCTCAATTAGACAACAAACAACCAGTGTTGGAGAGGTTGTGGAGGAAAGGAAACCTTTCTGCACTGCTGGCAGGAGTGTAAAATGGTGTATCACCAAGAAAAACAGTATGGAAATTCCTCAAAAAATTACATGTAGAACTACCATATGATCCAGCAATTTCACTTCTGGGTATTTATGTGAAGAAACTAAAAACACTAACCCAAAAAGATATATGTACTCCTATGTTCATTGCAGCATTATTTACAATAGCCAAGATATGGAAACAACTTAATTGTCCTTCAACAGATGAATAGTGTCCATCACCAGAGGCAGGTGGTTGGGGGTAGGCAAATAGGAGTAAAAGGTATAAACTTCTACTTATAAAATGAACATATTATGGGGATATAATGTACAACATGGTAACTATAGTTAACAATACAGTATTGCATATTTGACAGTTGCTAAGAGGGTAGATCTTAAAAGTTCTTATCACAAGAAAGAAAGTCTGTAACTATGAATAGTAACAGATATTAACTAGATCTATTGTGGTAATCATTTCATAATGTATCAAAATATTAAATTATTATGTTGTATAACTAAAACTAATATAATGTATGTCAATTATACCTCAAATTTTTTTTTATTCATAGAAACTATGAAAACTACTTTAAAAATTGGGGGTAGACAAATTATTTACAGAAGAAACCTACAAATGACTAATGTACAAGTGATAAATAACATCTTCACCAACAAGATACCATTTTTTTCATTTAAGAAATTGTTAGATAAAATTAGAACTAATACTCAGTGCTTATGAGGATATAATAAAAAGAGCCAAGAAAAGAGACCCAACCTCCTTTAAAAGTAATTTGTCAGCATAAATTTTGCTTGATAAACGTTCATGCCTTTTTATCTAGAAATTCATTTTTAAGAAGTCTGTCCTCAGTAAATGATCAGTATTATTTGTCACAGAATTTTTATGGAGCAAAATATTGGAAACAACCTAAATATCCAAAAATTTAAAATTATTTTATAAATCATGATGCATATAAATGGTGGAATATTATACAATATTTAATTCTATGCACAATAGGTGTTTCTTACAGTTCTGGAGTCAGAAATCTAAAATTAAGGAATCCACAGGCATACTTTCATTCTAGAGGCCTGGGAGGAGGATTTGTTTCCTTGATTTTTTTCAGTTTCTAGAAGCCATCTGCATTCCTTGGTTCTTGGCCCCTTCAATGAATTATTTCGAACTCTTGCTTTCTTCTATTGTCATATCTCCTACTCCTCACTCAGATTCTCTTGCTTTCCTCTAAGAAAGATCTTTCTTGATTACATTGAGTTCATCTGGATATCTAGGATGGTAATACACCATTACAAGATCCTGAACTTAATCACACCTACAAGATCCCCTTTACCACGTAAGATAAAATTCACAGATTTGGGATTAAGATATGGACATCTTTGAGTGGGGTGACTATTATTCAACCTTCCATTACAAAACAAAGTATAAAAGAAGATACATACATCTATCCCTCTAAGTAGTGGAATTGTATGTGTGATAGCCATCTATTTCCAAAGTTTTTACCTTAAGCACATAATACTATTATAATCAACATTCTTCAATGTATTCTTCAGCAGCCAGAATCTTTCTAACTCTGAACTGTTTTTATTATCTTAAAAGCAGTTATAAAAAGTTTTTTTCATCTTAATTCATACTACATCAAATATAAATAAGTAACTAAGTTTGAATATCTAAGTAAATAATGTAAACACACATACTTGCATATTTCTTTAGATGTAACATATATAGCTTGACCTTACCCCAAATAAAAAGTCTGTTCCCTGTAAAATAGCTTCTTGATCTAGAAGAATACTTTAATGCTTGCATGAAAGTCAAATGAGTATCTTTACTTGATTTACATAAATAAAATAAATAAAGAGAAGTACATATTCTACTTGCTATCTTTTTCTAACCCTTGAAATATTATCATTGTTTTATATTGTTTGCTTTTTGTAAAAGTAAATGTTTAGTGGCTTTTAGGAATTTTTAGATTCTATTCATCATATTGCCATGAGGACTGAATAGTTTTTATCACTGATATAAATATTTGCTTTTTTTACAAAAAATATAGATAATCACTATAAATCAGTTCTCATAATAAAATTGGGAAATATTATTTCTTCTTTAACTAATAGTCTTGAAATAATTATTAATAGCTCTTTTTTACTCTTTATCTATTTTACAGGATTCAATCAGTTGGAAGTTTTCTTTTTAATTTTAGCCCCAAACACTCATATTCTTTGTTTTGTATTGACAACTGAATGTCATTCTTCAGAAACATATCAGTTATAAATTTTTTTACTGTACGATATTGTGCTGTCATTAAAATGATTTTCCTCTAAAAGTAGCATTTGATAGTAATGTTGATAATTACAATTATTTGTTAAACAGAAATATGAAAATTTAGTAGTATTTTACTGCTCTGAATAATATCTTATTTTAATCTGCTGCTATCAATTACAACAATCTCTAGTTGGTTGAAACAGTGGTGCATCCTCTGTTCTCTACCTTTGAATATTTCTATTTCATTTGATAACTATGCCAAGCCATTCTGCTGTGGGATTTATGATTAATCTCTTTGGTGAAAATAATGGGAAAAATAATGGTATTCATTTGGGTAATATCTTAATTATACACCTCATGGAGAATGTCACAGTTACATTTTAATCTTGTCTTTTACCAGTAGTTTATATTCATGACTATGTGTTATTTGTCCCTGTTTTTATTTATCTCTCCCACTGCATATTAGAGAACAAAGTCAATGGAAAGTATATGCTGATTTTCATTCTAATTCAAGTTAAGCTGGTTGAGTTTTCTTCCATTGCTGTGTGTTTTGGTCTTGCTTTGAGAACATTTAATTGGTTCTCTTCAATAGCATTTTTTATTTCTGTCTGGTACCATGAAGGTTTGACATACAAGGGTGCTTGGATAACTCCAAGAGGTCAATTGAAATCAAATTCCATAACAAAAAATTGACCCCTGGATGCTTATGGTGAAGATTTTGAATTCTTTTCACCTTATAATTCTATTGAAAAGATATTGTATCCCATTGCACTATTTCAAAGTTATTGTTCTTTATAACTCTATTCTTTACCATGTTTGATCTAAAAAACTTCTAAGTCAAGCCATCAAGTTGAGTAATTAAATATCTCATTAGCTTCACTTTATGTGCCAGTTAAAACCTTCAGCCTGCTTTAAAAGACTTAATTTGAATTGAAAATATTTACAATTCATGACAAAGATGTTTTTGATCTAATAGACTGATGCTTAAAACTTGAAAATATTTTGTTTTATGACTTAACAGATTGATATTTGATTTTAGAATAGATGGGTCAAACCAGTTGTGAAGTAAATCAAGAACTATTTTTATTTTTATTTTTTAGTATTTTCCAGCTTTATAATAGACAATTAGCTACTCGTATTTACATCGTACAATTCAGTGAGTTTTTTTTCAGTTATAGTTGGCATACAATAATATATTAGTTTCAGTTGTATAGCATAGTGATTAGAGATCTATATAACTCACAAAGTAATCACCCCTCTTAATCTAGTACCCCTCTTCCTCCTTACATATTTATTACAACATTAACTATTTTCCTTACGCTACACTTTATATCTTCATGTCTATTTTTGTAACTATCCATTTGTACTTCTTAACTCCTTTGCACTTTTTCACTGGCCAACCCCTCTCCTGTCTAGTAACCCTCAAAATTTTTCATGTATGTATGAGTTGATTTCTGCTTTTGTTGTTGTCGTTACTTTTGTTCTTTAGATTTCACATGTATGTGAAATCATGCAATATTTGTCTTTGTCTGACCCATTTCATTCAGCGCAATACTCTCTAGATCCATCAGGGCAATATCTTTTTTCATCCCCTTCCTTTTAGTCTCCATGTATCTTTTAATCTAAAATGAGTCTCTTGTAGGCAGGATATGTAGGAGTCTTGTTTTCTTATCCATTCAGCGGTTATCTTTTAGTCGGAGCGCTTCTTTTCCTTTTGAGGTACTTGTTGATAGGAATGTACTTATTGCCACTCTTAATTCATATTTTTGATGCATATTTTTCTTCTAAAAGAAGTCTGTCCAACATTTCCTATAATACTGGCTTCGTGTTGATAAATTCCTTTAGCTTATTTTTGTCTGGGAAGCTCTTTATCTGTCTTTTCACTCTAAATAATAGCTTTGCTGGATAAAGTATTATTGCTTGTAGATCCTGGGTTTTCATCACATGGAATATTTTGTGCTAAGCCCTTCTGTCCTGCAAAGTTTCTTTTGAGAAATCAGCTGTCAGTCTTATGGATACTCCCTTGTTGGTAACTAACTGCTTTTCTCCTGTTGCTTTTAAGATTTTCTCTTTGTATCTAACCTTCAGCATTTTAATTATAATGTGTCTTGGTGTGGGCCTTTTTAGGTTCCTCCTTCTCATGACTCTCTGAGCTCCCTGGGGTTGTATTTCCATTTCCTTCACCAATTTAGAGAAGTTTTCCATTATTATTTTTTCAAATAGCTCTCTGATGTCTAGTTTTCCTTCTGGTACTCCTATGACATGGATATTTTTACATTAAATTGTGCCCCATAGGCTCCTTAAATTATTTTTATAGTCTTGGCTTCTTATTTCTTGCCATTCTGATTGAGTGTCTTTGGCTTCTCCATCTCTATATCAATGGTTCAATCCTCTTCTTTATTCACTCTGTTGATTCCCTCTAATGTACTCTTCATCTCAAATAATGAGTTCTTCATTTCTGACAGGTTCGCTTTTATAACTTCCATTTCCATTTTTTTTAAATCTCTATTGAAGTTCTCACAGAATTCATCTACACTCCCCATAAGTTCACTGAGCATCTTTATAACCAGTGTTTTGAACTCTGTATCTGTCAGATGGCTTGACTCCATTATTTCTGGATCTTTGTTCTGTTCTCTCTTATGGTTTCTGCTTCTTTGTCTTCCCATTTTGGCTTTATCTATTTCTATATACTAAGCCAAGTTCTTAAGTCTCCCAGTCTTATTAGCATGGCTTTGTGTAGTAGGTGTCCAATGGCACAGTCTTGAGAGGGGTTCAGCTGCAGGCCACGTTTAGCCTCAGCCTGTGCTCCTCTAGGGCCACCTGTTAAGATTCCGCAAGCAATCCACAGATGCTGTGCTTATAGTTCCCTCAAGAGGCTGCACCAGAAACCGAGGACAGGTGCCACCAGTGTGAGTCTTGGCACTGCTCTGCAAGGAGCACCGGACTCACTGAGGACACACCTGGATGTGGCTTGGGTGGGACTACATGTTGGGGGAGGCAGAGTTTCAGGGATATAAAGTGCAGCATAAGGGCAGACTGAACTCTATTATCCAGTTTGATGACATCTTAGCTATGGCAGAGTTGAGTCTGCACACTGGGAGAAGGGAGGGCTCAACAGAGGAACAACGGATACCACCAGCACTTCTGCCTGGGAGAGAGCCTCTCTTCCAGTACTCACTCCAACAACTCAGTGTCTCCCTGTAAGTCCCTGGTGTCCTCCATGCAGTCCACCCTGTGCTGGTGCTCAGAGCTAGCAGGTCTGTCACAGGGAAAGTATTCCTGCAGACACAGCCCCTTTAAGAGGTGTCTACAGCTCTGTGCCACTCAGCTGCTTGGACTGGGCATTCTCACATCTTCACCCCATCCTACTTCCTATCATTGCAGGTTGGTTAATTATTTCTCTCCCTAGTTGTAATGCTTCTGTTCATCTAGAGTCCAGGCAACTTTATGTGCCGTTTGCTCCGTGTATCTGTCACAACTTTGATGTGGTCACAAGAGGGATGAACAAAGCCTTTATCATCTACACCATTTTTTCCCACTCTCTCAAGCAAGAACTTTTTTAAATGGAAAATATTTAACATCCCAATGTTAGATCAATATACATAATTATATTTACACAAGTAAAACTAATTTCTAGTCTTGTAAAACCTGCATCTCCTTTAAAAGTCATATTTAATATAAAATGTATTATTCCAAATATATGAAATTTTATTAAAATAACTATAATTATTGTTTCTTATAAAATCTAAATATTTAAAGAGGCCAAAGCAGCAGACCATGTAATGCAAATAATCAGATACCATGAAATGGTGAAGGCAGAAGGTAGATTATAGCATCAGAGCAGAGTGCTCACAGTGAAAAACAGATACATTAAATAAGCAAATGAAGAGGCTCACAAAGATCCACAAAACAGCACACTAAGCCATGCAAATGAAGGGGTCAGGGTTAAAATAACATTTTCTGTGGGATTCTTTTGGACTATGCTGAAAGTTCTAATTCCTAAATTATTAATCATGAAGTCAGGCAGAGGTTTAGGTACTCCAGTATTGTTAAGTCCCATTAATTAAGAGCAAAAGCATTATATTCATTAAAGTCAAGAATAGGCTGATGATGATAACTTTAGATATTATTATTAAAATAATCATAAAACTCCACATAGTGAAATTACATAGAGAAATAGATAAAATCGGAGTATAATAGGAAAACACTTTCTATTCTACAAATACTAATTGATGAGAAAATATAAAAGGGAACCAATTATTCTGCATTACAGACAACAAAAGTAAAGTACATAAGAATAAATTTAATTAATATGCATTAACAAGATAAATAAAACTTTTAAACTCCACTAAGGAATACTAAAGAAGACTTAGATAAATGGAAAGATGTACATTCTTCTTAAATAGAAAAATCCAATTATTATGAAAATGTTGAATCTCAGTTTCTGTGACTCCATTGAGAAAAAAAAAAGGTTTTTGAAAAATTGACAAATTTTATTCCAAGTATTTTAAAGAATATAGAAATCTAATCCTGTAAAGTTGAAATTCCAGAAAGAGAGTACTAATAATTTCCAATACCAGTTTTAAAATGCATTGTAAAGCTTTAATAAATAACTGGTCCTGCATAATTTTTGTCAGATGAACAGAACAGAATTTGGTCAATAATGAATGTGAAATTTAGAATTCATGATATGTTTCATTCAATAAACATTACTGAGGTAATTAGCTAGCCATTTGAAAAAAAATATATAGACAGATCTGTACACCTATCTCATTACTTATGCACAGCCAAATAAGTCTAAAAGGATCTAACACTTCTAAAAACTATAAAAATAGTAAATTAAAATTAAAAAGTGTAATATAGGAGTGGGAAGACTTTGCAAAAATACATAGACTACAAAACCACAGTGGAAATCTTGATAAATTTAACTACATAACAGTTTACAATTTATTTATAAAAAGATTAAAAAAAGTGAAATACAAGCAATAATATTGGGAAATGTTTTGCATTACACATAATAATAATAAAAAGTTTCAATTTTTAAATGAAGAACACTTACAAAAACTCAACAACTTTATGGAAGAGTAGGGGATAAGACGATGGATCATAGGTAGACAAACAGAAAAAAGAAAGGCTCAATTGTTCATAATTAAAGGGTTCAAATTTAAATAAGTGTGGGATATCGTATAAAAGTATTCAGTTATAAAATTTACAAATCTTGAGGGTACAAAACTTCAACCATTCTTTAATTCTGCACTGAATTTGACATAGTCTTGAGACATTAAAAATAAATCCTTCTAAATTCCTGCTTCCAGTTCATAATTATTTCCAGTTTGAAGGCCAATGCTATTAGTAATTTCTCAGTTCAGACTATCCATTTGGATTAAAAATAATTCAATCTTCAGTCATCATCTGCATTCATCTGCATCTCAGATTGGTCTTTAAATTCCTGGGGAGAGATTAAGTATGTCCTGGTGTCAGATTTGAGGAACAGCAGACCTTAAATTAACCTCTCTTTTTGCTGACCTTGTCCTTGGATGGGTAACTGGGTAGCTATTATATTTTAAATTCATCCAGGAATATTCCTACTGGAAATTCATGTTATTAATAAAACAAAACAAATCAAATAAGTGTGCTAGGATATAAATATGAGGATATTCAGTTCTGGCATGGTTTTATAATAACAAAAACAAACCAAAATGAGAAATTCTCTAAATATCAACCAATAAGAAGCAATAGAATATAACGTAAGTTTTAAAAAGAACAATGAGCTAAAAATTGTCATGTTAGCAGGGAAAAACAGGTAGGACAGTATTACCCTTTTTGTGTAAATGTAGGATATAAATAGATTGAACATTTCTAGATGAATATCTGTAGAACTGAATATGGTAAGAAAATCATCTTTTTTACTTAACTTTTTATTTAAAAAAATTGACTTAGAGAAGTGTTAAAATAATTATACAATGAGCAATACCTTTTATCCATTTTATCATGGATTTAGATCTTTGTACGTAATAGATTTTGTTATAAATTTATTGAACTATGTAGATGTAATGTATGTGTCACGTGTTCTCTTATCCAGGAAGAAAAGACCTTACTCTGAAATAATTTTTGTGATTGTTATACCATTCAGTATCTAACTTTGGTCTAGAAGCACAATAAGAATCAACTAATAGTTTTTGATCTTTAACTAACAAATAAACTTTCTCCAATAAGTGATATCAATAATTTTGAAAGTTTGTTTATACCACTCAAACTTTCAACTCAACACAAAGCATAGTTTAAACAAAATGAAAAAACTGAGCATATTAAGTCATGCTTTATAATCATCAATTTTTAACTACCTGTTTACAGACATCTACATTGAAAAATGGCTGAAATTATTTTAATGTTAATAGAGAAAAATTCTCCTATATTTATAATTACATTTTTACTTGACAAAGTTTGGAAAACATTTTGAGAAAATGACAAAAACAATATTAACATGAGCAGAATTTACTAAATTCTATTATGTTAAGTTATTTAAAGTTTCACATATTGTACTATGTTTTAGTTTCACTTAAGTCAATACAAGGAGAGAGCAGAGCAAGATTAAAGTATTAATTTGATTCAAAATGTTTCTGAAATTTAATATCCAGATAATGCTAGGACTGTCCATAACCCTAATTTGAATAGACAGCATGCAGACTGAGAATTCAATTTTATAATACAGATTTCATTCAGTTAAGGGAACAATGAAACTAAAATGTTCTTCAGAAAAATGCTAAACTGCTTATTGACCAGAGAGATAGAAACTACTAAAGCAAATAAAATTTTAGACTTACATGACTTACGGCAGTCCATTCACAAGAAGCAAGGCCAAGATTTTAAGAGAATGGGAAAGATGCAACTGTATCATGTTTTTTGAGCAGAGAAAAGGCTTATATATTTTAAGCAAGTCAAATATGACACCTCAAATTTCTAATCGTATTAGTTCAAAATTAAAACCTTTCTCACAATATCAAAATTTAGAATTTTCTCAAACATAGGTAAAATAAGATAGTTTTTTAAAAAATCGGTGCAGCATTTATCTACAATGGCTTCAAGTTTTGAAAAAAAGAATAATTCAGTTTTTAAATTTATTATTCTTATACTATTTTGAAACAAAACAAAGCAAACTTTAGCACATACTCATTGTTATTAGAGAATCAATTACCAGCCTTTGAAAAAACTCTTGATAATCAGATTAATTTAGAAAATTTTAAATAATAATTCACAAGTAAAGAATTATGGCCGAAATTTTACAGAGTATGTTGCATAAGTGATATGTGGAAACTGAATAGTCCTATTATAAAAAACTAAGTATTGAATGGAAGGAAAAAAACAGCAAACCTATAGATCTTTCTCCCTCATTTCTCATTCCATTTATTGACAATGTCTTGTCTCCATTTGTTCTGGAAAAATTATTTGCTTCTGAACCCACTTTTCTAATCTCTGTTCTCACTTCCCCTCCCTTCCCGCTTCCCCTCTCTTACCTACTACTTCCTTTTTCTCCCTTCCCCTTACTATTCATCTACTCAACTCTCTATTCTGCCTCTGTCCTCTCCTCTCCCCCAACCCTTTTTTTCCTGTCCACATCCTATCACTGGCATTCATTTCAAGATTATCCTTCCCAAGAATCTTTCTTCATTCAGACCCACACAGTCATCAGAGCTATCTGCCATCAAGATAATGCTATTAATATTTTTTAATAGAATATATAGCTAAATTATAAAACTTGAAACAACTGAAGTTCACAGCTTTGAAAGCTCCTATTAAAGCGGCCCTAACCTATCTGTTCAGTCTGATTTCCAGCCTGTTTGCTCTTTAACTTACTCTTTAGCCATCCTGGAATGACTACTCTCAATTGTCCAAATTTCTCCTTAAGGAAAATTGCTGAGTCTTTTTTATGTGAGTTCCCCTATACCAATCCACTCAAGTGGAACTTACATGTAAGTTTTATCTCTGTCACTGTCGTTTTCAAGAAATAAGTGCAACAATCAGATATAGAATAACTAAGCTTTGTTCAATTAGCACAATACAGTTGAAATAGAAAACTAATCTCTAGAGTTGCCAAAAAAAGAAATATCAATTCATTTAATGTACCTGCTATCTGCCAGTCACATAAATCAGATGGACTTAATCCTGCCCCTAACAGAATTTTGACTTTAGCAGTAAACAAGAATTTTCATAGACTTTATTGGAGAAATCAAAGTAGAGGCAACTAACTTCTGCTATATTGATTAAAAATCGTAAAAATAAGTTACTTTGAAACTGAAGGGGATGTATAGGAGTTCATCAGCTGAAGAGAAGGTGGAATGTTCTACCCACACATAATGAAAGCCTGTGGACAAGAGAAAAGCAGGAATGAGTCACCCAAATGAGAGTTCAGCATAACTGGAACCTAGTGTGAAATGGCAGACGTATTGAGAAAATGATTCAGAGCCAAGAGATGTGTGAAGGGGTTCAAATTTTATCCAAGTGACATGAGAAGATAATGAAAGTTATTTAAGTATGTGAGTGTTGATCAGTTTAATTTTTTAAATATATTACTTTGTTTTGTGGAAATGTATCTATTCATAAAAATATCTACATTTACATGACAACAGTGACTTATAGTTTGAGCTTCATATGTAGACATATATTCTTTGCAATGTCCTTGGAGTCTGAAGGGCAAATTTAGCAACATTTCAAGACTGTTCTTTACATATATTTTTTCAAAGGCATGATGTAGAAGTAGAAAGATATATTTTAGATAAACATGGATAGTAAATTAAAATAATCTGGTATGTTTAAACCAAAAATTACTATAATTTAATAAATTATGTTAATAGTTAAGTATAGATAGACTAAGATTAATAACAATTATGAACAATTGATAAGGCTTCTCAACATTGAACATGTATACTGAATAGGCTTATGAATAATATATAATTTATTAGATGAAATTTCCCTTGAAAATGTTATCTTTGGTGGGTACTTTTATATATTGTCTTCAATCAAAGAGAATATTTAGAATACACTGTTTTACTAACTTACTTACATGATGTTATTGAGCTCTGTTTTCAGATAGTCATTAGTTGTGATTAGTTCTCTCTCATGTATAGGATCTTACTTCCTGAGAATGAATGAGTATAATTGACCATGGCAGATTGTTGGCATTTTCTAACAATAAAGTAAGCTGTGTCTTCCCAGAAATGGTTCAATTCATGCCACCAGTTTGAGAAAATTTAGTTAAGGATAAATATGGTAAATCATCTTTTTCAATGGAGAAAATAATTATTCAGAAAAAAATTTTGTTTCAAGGGCAGATTTAAGTTTTGTGGAGCTACTTTAAAAAGAAAACAATATTATAACCACAACATTTGATAGGAAAGTAAATATTTACACTGAGAAAGAAAATTACATACAAAAATTAACTAAAATGTGACATCTACCACAAAAAATTTAAAATTCGAGAAGAAAAAAATAATATTGATTAATTGACTTCCTTACACACCTCTAATACATTATTTAGTTGCACACTCTTGATCGCCTCTTCGTGTGACATTGATTTCATGATATCATTTTCTATCAAGTAGACAAAAAGATAATCATTCTGTCTACCAGAGTAGTTTAAAATTATTGACAGGATTTGTAAAATGAATTATAATTTATATAGAGATGTTTGTATCATCGCTTACAATTGGTGCTCTACAAACACAAGAACACTGTTAAACTATATTTTGTAAAATTTCCATCATAAAAGAAAAAAATACATGGTACCATTTTAACTTAACTCTCCGCATTTTTTAATATATTTCCCATAGGAATTTTCATTTTGACAAAGCATCAAATAGACATTCTGCTTGAAATTTTGACATTTTCGAATATCGAAAGTTTTCCACAGACTATCTTCTTAGTTCTGTACATTTTAAAATCCATTACTTTCTCCTCCACTACTTAAATATTTCTAGTACTCAGCACCATAAGACATGCCCATAAAATGATCAAACCTCTGGTCTTGTCACTCAGTCAGAGTGATTCAGCAATTGGGTAGTAGGAGTTCTCCTGAACATCATTACACATGAATGGCTAAAAATAACCCAACTTCTATGAAAGTGATTACAAATTATATAACCTACTAAATATAAATATTTCAATCATTTCAAATTTAACTGACTAGATTCCCAAAACGGCCATTATTAGGCAATATGAAAGAGGAGAAGTCAGAGAGGAAAGTGACTTACTGTAGTTAAAATATATTCATTTTTCTTAAATTATGAAAACATATGATCATGTAAACATATAGTAACCAAGTCTCTGGAACTTGGTTACATCCTTCTACAATATATACAAGAAACTTATAGTGTTCCTCTTTACCCAGATTCCAGAATAATTGCTCATTTTCCTTGTGTCTTCAAGGAGTTGTAAGCCTTTTACTCTCCCTTCCACCCAAGGTACAGTATTACGAGAACTAAATTTCTGTGCCATTCCTTAAGGTTTTCCTGTACCACGCCTATTCCTCTTAATTTGTTCCTTTATTTAAAAACGTTTATTAATTAATCACTAGGATCATACCAACTATTTGCTACAAGGAGTGTGATTGATACACTCTCTCATCCTTCAGTTCTTATTTTAAATATAACTTCATTTTCGAGTCCTTTTCTAAGCATCCTATTGGTTCTATTTTTTCTATTACAGTGCTTCATTCATTTTTGTCACAATGCTTATCCAAATTAGTTATTATATATTTATTTGTTAATTTACTAATGGTCCCCTGGTTCCAAACATGGTGCCTGCCACATAAGAGGTACTAAGTATTCATAGTAAAATACCACGGTAAGGTAAATTTACCCAGCCCCCATTCCCAAACAAGGAGAGAGGGAGAGGTGGGAATAGAATAGAGAATTGACAGGCAATTCTATCTTGGAAAAGGTGTCTTTTGATTTTCCCAGTATGCTTCCCAGCCTGTTCTCGTTGGACTGACAAAAATAATGGGATCAAAGAGCTATGAGATTACTAAAATCACTGCTACTGTTGCATATGTTCCATCACAGCCACAAGAACAAGCATTAATTCTATTGTTGATTGAGTCAGTGTGCACATCTGTTACCAGGTCTTGCCAAACCACAGTTGGGATTAAAACTCTTGGTAGGTTTGTTAGACCATAATCACTTCCAGTCATATTATTAAATTTGCAATACTGCTATCTTGCATTTATAACACTGGATTTTCTAGATCCCATTTACCACTTTATAGTGGAGCTTTATTGTATTGTATGAAAGAGTAAATAAGCTCAAGTTTATCAGTATTTCTCCTATGTCAATGATAAATATTTATGGTTAAAATAATGAAAAGAGTTTATTTTTTAAAGACCGAACTTAAACTAGCACAGTATTTTGAAGGAAATAAAATCATTTAACTTTGTAAATAGAAAATTAACTGCTATCTAAATATTTTAAATTATTTTTTTAAGAGAAATATTCAACATACTGGGAATTGGATATGCTGGGAAATCCAATCTGTTTCTATTTTTATACATATCTTTTTATAGAATTTAAAAAGTAAGTTTACATCCATTAAATCATTAGGAGATAAGTCTCCTTGATATAGCACCCTGAGCTTTCTGTTCCATTACTTTTTCATTCTGACTGAAATGTAGCCGTGAAGAGTGAAGATACCAAAGCAGTGATATTTCAATGATAAAGAAAAGCCTCAGAACATCACAAGAGTTTGGGCCTGAAATCCTAGAGATATTGAACCAAGGCTAACAACTGCCTACTTCTTGGCATCTTGTTGAATGCTAATAAAATATATCTCAAATTTATTTAAGCTTAATTTAAATTGAAGTTTAATTTACAGATGGATAAATTGAAGTTCAGCATCACTTGTACAAGTTTACACATAGAACAAGGAATACAACCTGGACCTAAATCAGGATGTTAGGAGAAAAAAGTATCCCATTCACCAAGAGGTTATCATCTCAGACAGAAAAAAAATTTGCATTGAAAATAATATATTGAAATATGTGATAATTTATTAGGCCAGGTGGTTTAATAGTAAAAATAGCTAACCTTTTCTGAGTAGTAATGTATTATGTATCAGTCACTTTACTAGTCACTTTACATACATACTCTTTTTATTAGCATAACCTTATTACATTAGGTGTTTTATTATGCACATTTTTACAGGACAGAACACTGACAGTATGAGAAGTTATGAGTTTTTAAGTAACTTGTTATAAGTGACACAGCCAATAAGTTACACAACTGGCATTTAGACTCAAGCAGTCCGGCTCCAGCAATTATTCTCTTAACTATTACCTCACATTATGTCTCACTGGTCTGTTTATGTCAGTCTTAATTTTAGGATAACATAATTAAAACTTAAAAATTAAACAAAAACAGTTTCAGATGAAATAAATAAAGAGAAAATATTAACACATAGCACTTAGTATGTATTAAGCACAGTTCCAAGTAATTTATATATATGAACTCATTTAGTCCTCATGATAAAATAACAATTCTATGAGGCTGGAATTATTTATTATCTCTATTTTATATAAGAAAAAATTGAATCCCATAAAAGCTAAGACATTTCCCCAAAGTGGTGCAACTGGGCTTCTAACACAAGAAATCTGGCTCCAACATTTGGCTCTTAAGCACTTTAATATAAAGGCACATAACCTTCCACCTACTGCACAAATAGTAAAGGCTAGTAAAATTTATGGAAGAGATAGAGAATATTTACTGAACAGTCAAGGAAAGCTTCATGGAAGGGAAAATTTGATAGAATGACTTTGAAGAGAGTAGAAAGTAAGTAGCATTAAGCGATGAAATTGAGGTTCAGAAGTTATAAAAAATGAAGAAAAATCTGGGAATAATTCCAGAATATTAGAGTCAAGTATAAATGTGATGAGTTTCAACAAAATCAGTTATATTTTTAAAAGCAACAAATCAACTCTAATTTCTAAATTTAACAATTTTTTTAAAATCCAAAGTTTAACTTGTTCTACTTTCATCCACCAATACTTGTTCACTTCAATTCTTTACTATTATCAATTTATTTAATTTACTTCCACGACAATTTATTTTCTGACTGGCAACTTTTAGTTCCCATGAAAATAAAATTTGAAAGCTATCGTTATTGCCTTCAAAGAAATTATAACCTTTAAAATTTTTATGCCATGTAACTATCAGCAGCTGTCATGTTCACCATCTCCCTAATGATTTTTGCATCTAACTGATTTTAAGACATTCCTAAATAGTTCAATAGATCAGTTTAATAAACATTTATTGAGCAACTACTATCTCCAAGATATTGTGCTAGGAGCTGCAACGATAGAAGCTTGTTAGAAGAGAAGACACATAAACAAATAATCACATTACAATGTGGTAAGTAATGAAACAACAAGGTCCATGCACTCTGGCATCAGTAAAGAGGGTCATGTTGAAAGGGATCACGAGAATTAGACATATTAAAAAAAACTTAAAAGCTTTTGTTCAAGAAATATTAGTGAGTGCTTACTATATATCAGGTACTGTGCTAACTGATGGTGATACCATACTGAATAATTCAAACCTCATATCTGTACTTGCCAAGCATATAGACCAACAGAATTAACATAATCCTTTAAGACTGCAAAGTGCTGAAGAATAAAGAAATAGGTGATGAAAGGAAGAAAGGAATGAAGGAAAAAGGGAGACACCACAGAAAAGAATTTGAAACCAACAGAGTCTGTTCAACCTCTGAATCAGCAACTTCTCAAAACAGGGAGGTGCTACAGGAAGAGAGCCAACTGAGAGAGGAAATAAGAATCAACACTGCACTTGAATTCAGTAAGTTTTATCGTCTGAGAAAGGTCAGATATCCAAAGAAATCTGGAAAGAGCAAGAATCAGTGCATATAAGAGATGACTGAAAAGCACACTGGATTGATAATTTGGAGTAATAATTTTTTTTGAAAGTGGCAGCCTAGATCTTTCAGCTATGCTCTACCAAGTTAAATTTTTGTTGTGTTGTATTTTATTTTGTTTTGTTTTGTTTTCTTGGTGCCCTTGGAGTACAATGTCAGAATCCATGGGAGTGAGGTGTATTTCACTTTACAAAGTTGTCTGTGAATAAAATTTATGCATATTGAATCACATTTATATTTCTCTTATGGAATGCAGACCTTCACTTCTGTGAATCTAATTAAAAAACAAAAAACAACTTCTAATAAAAATGATTTCTTTCTACTTCTTTCTTTTTAGTAAATTTGAATTTCATGCAGAAGTCTTTTACTGATACCTTACTAAACATGTTTGGTTTTTTCAATTGCAATGTTAAACTCAGTGTGATGTACTATGATGATAAGATACAGTTGAAATTTTTTGTCAAGATGCCTTTGCAGGTTCAGGCTTTAAGGAGCTCTCTTTGCTACAAATATATAGCAATGACATAAAATACAAAATGAGTAAGCCTGTCATACATAGCAAGATTAAAAAACTAAGTAAATAAACCCGAAACTAAAATATCAGAAGCCAGTAGAGATGTCTAAGAAGTCCATTCCTTCTATAACAGAGTTAAAGTGCCCTTTAGGAGACAAAAAATTAGTCTCAATGCATCACACAAGGACCTGGGGCTATAGGGCCTCCCACTATATCTTTTAAAAGAAAGCTGAAATATGCTATTACAGATCTGCCTACCCCTCTGGTTTATATTAAGCTATGCACCTAATTAGGGAAAAGAACACAGATAAGTAAACCTTCTAAACAGCAACTTAGCCAAAGCAACCAATGGCTCAGTACATATTTGGATATTGTGATAGGACAGTGTTCAGCTTCCATTATAGGTATGTAAGCTCATACATAGCCATCCTCTAATCAATACTCTGGACAAACGACAAAAACAACTACTAATGGATACTGAGTAGTAAACAGGCAGAATGTAGAGAAATGAAAATTTTTGTTAAAGCCTTTCCCTGCTCCTGGGAACTTCAGAGAAAGCATCTAGGGAGGCAGCATGTCCTGATCCCCATGGAGCACGTGGCCTGGTGCAGGGCAGGGCCAGACATAAGGTAAGCCAAATTTGTGGTCAGGGGTAAGATAAACATGCTAGAATCTGAGGCTGTGTACCTGCACCCCAAAGACAAAGTATAAATAATTCTACAATATTCTAGTGGATTTTAAAGTAACAATCAAAATATTGGATTATGTTGTCAGTGTTTAGGATATAAAATATGTGTTAAAATTAGAAATAGAGGAAAGTTTCTGAGTTAATCAAGAAAGTTTACAGTAAAGAAAAAAAATGAATTACATAGGGAAAATAAGATGAAGTGTTAAAAACAAGAAAAAAATAAAACATGTCAGAACTTTAAAAAAATATATCCACTGAATAAAATCCAAATTAAAACCGATTGAATTAAGGAAATAAGACAACAGTAAATTGAAATACTGAAGTAGGATGTAGGATAAATAAACAAGGGAAAGGAAAAATTATATAATAGATACAATACACAGAAGATAGAGAACTAGGATTCAACCCAAGAATTTTAGCTATTCCCAAAGTCAGGTCAGAACACTTAACAATTGCTGTCCACACTCCACTCAATTCCAGTAGAGAGTACAGACAACCTATAAAAATATGAAGTAATCATCCTCAGATCAAAGAACCCTGTTTTTATCCTCGTTTACCATTTCAGCTTGTCACATTGTTCTATTGAAAGAGCAAAGCAAACGCAGATCACAACTCATTTTCAGTTCTCTCAACTGATGAATAATTGAGGCAATTCAGAGCTCTGCCACCAAGAAAATGTAGTTCTCTCTTTTCCACTTCAAACTGACAATTCAAATTGAGCATATGCAATAACTGAAATGATCTCTCGTGTATATTTTGATGTCATATCAATGAAGTTGTGCACCATCACTGATGTGATATTAGAAGACCAAAATGTTTTTGCCCATAACATTTCTTTAATAAAATGTCTTTTACCTACATCTTGTTTTACAATAAAAGATAAATAATAGACATTTTGAAGATTTTATAGATTGTACTGAATTTTTTTAGTTTGTAAACAACTCTCTGAATAGAGAAAACACAAAATATAGAGAATATGAAATTAGGAAGCACTGGGCCAGGCAGCTAACATGAACATAAATAAGAAACAATCCATCCCCCCAAATGTTAATGTTGCACTATTTTTTACACAAGTTATAGTTTATTTATGTATAAATGACACGTTATGAATATATCTAATATGTTTGGTTTCTTTAAAAGAGTATTAAGAAAAGGTATTCTCATTCTAATCCTATTTAATGAGCAAGTTTACAATTATTAATGATAGTAGTATCTCAGACTATTGAAACCCAACAAAAATTTCAAGAAGAAATTAATGTAAAAAATAATATTGTAAAGATTGTGGTAAAAATTATCCTCACTAAGTATTATGGAGCTTCACATACAGTAATTAATGAACTTATATGAACACATTATTTGATAGTGATATTAATTCTTGGGCAGAGCAAAACAACTACAATAAACAATTAAAATACAAAAACATTCTAAAAAATTGTGTATGTCTTAGTGTAAATTTCTACTAGATGTGCATTATAACTCTATCAGGAACTTTCTAGAAAACATAGGTGAATTTACTGATACTTTTTCAAAGAAGTATACTATATAGGAGATTGTGTGACTCAAGACTGAACATCATCTTAGAAATCATTTCAAAAAGATTAAGAATAGATGACATAAAGAGATGCTAAAAAAGTCAATTGAATTAAGTTAAAAAGCTTATTTCAAGATATAAAATTTTAGCAAGCTACAAAAAAAGCTTAGAGTAGGGAAATTAAATTAGGGAAAGAACAAAGGGAGGCAGGTCACAAACTCTAGCAGCTATACTAGGGTAATCCAAAGGTCTCATCGACATTGGTCACCAGCAGAAATTTCAGTGATGTCAAGCCATGACTGGTCCCTCCATTTTACGAGTGTGTGGATGCTGTCACCATTATTATCACAACCACCAAGCACTGAATTCAGTGTTCTGTGTCAGGTACCAAAAGGTTTTATCTGGTATAATGCCACAGAGTGTTTTTTCTCCAATTATTCAATCAGTGAACCCCTACTCATCTTCCAAATATCAAGTCCCAGAAGATTATAAAATAAAGCAAGAGGGGTAATTTTATGTTGATTAAACAAAGAGAATACAATCAAAACTGCAGCAGGCTTTTTTGTAGAACTTGACAAGTTGATTTTTATTATTTTTTTTATAGAAATAGCTAAAGCAATTTTTTTAAGGAATAAAGTTAAGTATCTTGCCATATCTCATTTCAAGACATATTTTAAAAGTATGCTAATTAAGATAATGTGGAATTTGAGAAAAGCAACATGTAGATCAATGGAACATTGTCTTCTAAGCAATTTAAAATGTTATTATATCAATTGAATATCCATCTGGAAAAATAAATGTGTGACTCTTATCACACACTATACAAAAAAATTATTCAAAATGGATCATAGACCTAAATATAAAACCTGAAACTATAATTCTCCTAGAGTGAAACATTAAAGAAAATTTTTACAACCTTCAAATGATCAAAGGTTTCTTAGATACAAAACAAAAACAATGAACCATAAATTTTTAAAAGAATAATAAAGTGGACTTCATTAAAATTTAAAACTTACTTTTCTAAAGACACAATTAAAAAAATAAAATGGCAATTCACAAACTGGGAGAAAATATTTGTAATACATAAATCAGACAAAGATATAAATGCTTACAACCCAATAATAACAAAATAAGTCATTTTAAAAATGGGCAAGAATATATATTTGCAAGCAATGCTTCTGATAAGGGCCTAATATCCAAAATATAGAAAGAACTCATACAACTCAATAACAACAACAACAACAACAAAAACAAACAATCCAATCAAAAAATGAGCAGGGGACCTGAACAGACACTTCTCCCTAGAAGACATATAAATGGCCAACAAATATTTGAAAAGATGCTCAACATTGCTAGCTATTAGGGAAATGCAAATCAAAACCACAATGAGATACCATCTCACACCTATTAGAATAGTTATAACATATAATATAATCAACAGGACAAGTAATGACAAATGCTGGAGAGGATGTGGAGAAAAAGGAACCCTCATACACTGCTGATGAGACTGCAAATTGGTACAGCCACTATGGAAAACAGTATGGAGGTTCCTCAAAAAACTAAGAATGAATCTATCATATGATCCAGCTATCTCTCTACTGGCTATTTACCCCAAAGACTTCAAAACTCATATCTATAAAGTATTTGCACACCAGTGTTCATAGCAGCATTATTCACAGTGGCCAGGACATGAAAGCAACTGAAGTGTCCTAGGATAGATGATTGGTTAAAGAAGCTGTGGCACATATATACAATGGAATATTACTCAGCCATAAGAAGAGATCAAATACTGCCTTTTGTGACAACATGGATAGACCTCGAAATAATCATGCTAAGCAAAATAAGCCAGACAGAAAAAGTTGAAAATCACATGATATCACTTATATGTGGGATGTAAACCTAAAAGTGACAAGTGAATAGGACAAACAGAGACTCATGGACATGGACTATAGACTAGTAATTACCAGAGGGTAAGGGATAGGGGGAGAGGGGAGGTAAATGAGGTAAGAGGGATCAAATATGTGGTGACAGAAGAAATCTAACTACAGGAGGTGAACACACAGTGTAAATATATGTGTGTATATAT
Organism: Eidolon dupreanum; assembly: GCA_028627145.1. Lineage (NCBI taxonomy): Eukaryota > Metazoa > Chordata > Mammalia > Chiroptera > Pteropodidae > Eidolon > Eidolon dupreanum. The sequence goes on from CM053514.1 coordinate 36,349,476, forward strand.
ATATATATATATCTTATTGTTGAAGTGTACAGCTGAAACATTGTATTTCTTTAACCAGTGTCACCATAAAAAATAAATTAAAAAATTTTTTTCCAAAATTAAAAAATGAGAATAAATTAATAAATAAAAATGAATGATAAAAATGTTACTTCAAAAGATAAAATATACAATGAGCTACAGACACATGATGAACAGCATCATTAAACTTTGAATGTGTGAATTCAAACCACATTGTGATACAACACTACACCCATCAGAATGAGAAAAATTAAAATTAAATTAAAACAGAAATAGGAAAGATATAGGCAAGTAGTACTTTCATGCATAGTTAGTGGGAATATAAAATGATATAACGACTTTAGAAAAGAGTTGGGAAATTTCTTACAAACTTAACACATACTTACCAAAGATTCAGACATTCTACTCCTTAGGTATATTTACCCAAAAGAAACAAAAATATGTGACCATACTAATACGAGGTCACAAATGTTCATAACAGCTTTATTTAAAATAAAAACAAAATAATCTAAATGTTTAAGAACAAATGAATGGGTAAACAAATTGTGATATATCCATTCAGTGAAATACTAGTTAGCATGAAAAAGAAACTATTAATTCATGCTTTAACATGAATAAATCACAAAATCATTTTTCTAGGTGAAAGAAGCCAGGGCCAAAAATGAAAACAAACAAAAACATTTTATAATTCCCCTCATATAAAATTCTAGAGAATAAGCTATAGTGATATAAAGTTGGTCAGATATGGTGGTACAGAAGGGATGGATAGTAAAGGGGTACAAGGCAACTTTGGGGAGAAGTGGAAATGTTTGTTATCCTAACAGATTTGTATAGGATACAGATTTGCATATACCCAAACTGCTCACACTTTAAAAGTATAAAGTGTAGGGAAATTTATTTATACTTCAATGAAGTTGAAAGAAGCCAAAAAGTAAAAAGGGGTAAAATTACATTTATTTCAGGATAGGGGCTTATCATAAAAAAGACATTTTTAGGATAGGTTGCCAAAAACTGGTTTATTTGAGACTATTTTTTCTATAACTACTGTCTAATAACCACTTTTTCTAAAATTTATCACCTATTAAATAATCAAATGTCTGTTCATATTTATATTTTAAGGTATTGGGAGATACTTCTTGCCATTTTCAGAAAATTGTAACCAATTTATTCATTTAAAATTTAAACTTATTTAAATTTTAGTTTTTCTGGCAAAAAAAAATATAAAATTTACAGCATTTTAGGAATGATGCACATTTTTCTATCTCTGTGAATAGTTTTTAAGTTTATCTAATTGTGAAATAATTTTTCAAAATTATAGTTAAAGATAGAAAAATACACTGAATTGTATACTTTAAGTGAGAGAAGAGCAAAATCTTTTTTAAGGTTTACATCAATAAGAAAATTGAGAAAGTATTCTGGAAAGGGAGACTTGTTAGGGAAACTAATAAATTTTAAGGACCTTAAATACCATTCACTGTTTAACATGGAATATGTATTTTATCATCAAAAGTTTTGGAATAGGACAGTACTGATCTAGGCTACGGTTTGAGAAGATTGATCTGATAGTGCTATGTAGATTCAACTGCTATTAGAAGACATGAAAATCCTACTAGAATGTTACTAAAATTAACTGAATGTCAAATTACAGAGGTATAAAGAAACTAGAAATAGCAGTAATAATACTTTCTATAAAAAGTGAAGGGAGGATAATAAGAGAATTTAAAACACTACCACTCACTAGTTAAGGGATTAATGAGAACTGAGGAATCAAAGAGAACTCTGACTTCGTTTTAGTGTCTGAGAGAATAGCGTCTCCATTATAGAAGTCAGGAGAGAATTCAGGAATTTTATTGGTCGGAGGGTTTATTATTGAGTAACCTAATGTTCAGGTTCAGACTGGTCCAGTTAGAGTCTACCTGGACATACTATCTCTCCAGAAAGCCATATCTAGAGATACAGTAGGCAACATCTGTCATTTTATAGCTGCTCAGCATTTGAAATCCTTGTCTATATTTAGGGAATTGGACATTATTTTTGTTTTACATAAATGGCCAAGTACTTGTTCCTAGCCCTTAGAGCACATCTTGAACTTAAACAATCAGATGCTCCCACTCAGAACATGAGTCTAAAGGGGCTGACACAAAGAAACTAAGAGATTTGGTCTCATGCCATTCACAAAACACCCAGTATCTGTGCCCAGTGGTGGCAGAGGCAGTATGTACCCAGGAGTGTCAGGACCAGTGGTAATATGAAAACATGATTGGTCCTGTGGCCAAAGGTGCTTGTGTCTTCTGTTGACTGGCTCTCCTTGGTCCCTGACTGACTTTTTAAAAACAGCTTTCTTGAGACGCAACTCATACAAAATAAAATTCACCCATATAAAGTATACAATTTAGTGGGTTCACAGGGTTTGCAAACATCACCATGATCTAAGTTTAGAGTATTTTCATCATCCCACGAGAAACACGTACACATTAGCAGATTTGCCTCACTTCAGGCAACCACTTACCTACTTTCTATTTCTATATAATTGACTATTTTGGACATTCATATAAATGGAATCATACAATATGTAGTTTTTTGTGAGTGACTTGTTTCACTTAGCATAATATATTCAAGGTTCATCTATGTGTAACCTGCATTAGTACTTTCCTCCTTTTCATTCAGTTGTATGAATATACCACATTTTATTAATAATTGTATGAATATGGACATTTTGGTTGTTTCTACTTTTTAGATATTATGAATAATGTTGCTATGAATATTTGTATGTACATTTTGGTGTGGACATATGTTTTCGTTTCTCTTGGCTATATATGTGGGAATGGAATTGCTGGGACATATGGTAATTCTACATTTAATATTTTGAGGACCTGTCAAACTGTTCACCAAAGTAGCTACACTATTTTACTTTCTTACCAGCAATGTATGAGCATTCCAATTTCTCTGCATCGTATCTGACACTTACCATTCTGAATCATTTTTATTAGAGCCACCGTAGTGGGTGTAAAGAAGTTTCTTTAGGATTTGGCTTTACATTTCTAATGACTAATGATGCTGAGAATCTATTTACTTGCTTATTGGTCATTCATATACATATTCTTTGGAGAAATGCTTTTTCAAATTATTTACCCATCTTTTTAATTGAGTTAATTTTCTTTATATTACTGAGTTATAAGATTTCTTTCCTGCTTGATTTTTGAATCATGTTCGTATTCAGTCTTCCCATTAATTCTTTTCTGCTTAAAAAGAGTACAATGGCTATCTGCACCTTACAACCAAGAACCAGAGATCAAGTCTAGACATACATATCTTGAGTTTGTCCAAACAAAATGGATATTTGATTTAATAAAAGTTCATGAGATAAATGAAGGAGAGGATATAAAAATTAAAGGATTAACAAGTGAATGGGGACTTACAGAGAATAACCAGTGACTGTAGAATAGTTTTATTATTTTATTATTCATTTTGATGATGAAGGACAAATAAGAAATAAGTTAGTAGCTTGAAGCATTAACAGATTTGTTTATTCAAGGTAAAAATTCAAAGAGACAATATTAAACATGAACATATGGGAGTAGATAATGAAAATTCTTTGAGAAAGCAGGCGAGAGATGGGATAAATTATATTCAGAAAAGAGGACTATTTTTCTTAAAGAATGAAGAACAATAATAATAACTGAGAAGAGGAAAGTAAAGAAATTCTGAAGTGGAGCAGGTGGCTGTGAACTTCCCTAGAAATAAGAGTCATGTTATGCTAAGACCAAGGGTCAGAGATTGGATTGGATGTTAAGGGAAGTAGAGAGTAGCTGAGGTAGGAACAAGGTAACACATCAAAGGGAGTTAAGGTCAAAATTTTCTAGCAAAAATGATGTTCTAGCAGTAGTGAATTCAAGCATATTTTAAATTCTTCCACCCAAATCTTTGAATTCTGTTTTTTTTTTTTCTCTCTTATACCTTATTTAATAAAAATGCAACATAAGGGAATAAAAGCTTCAACTAACACTCAAACATGTGGAACATTAAATATACATGAATTATTGGTCTCGCTCATTCTTTTGAAGTTTTTCCTTTGCATACTTTCCCCTTTCTTCTTGTTTTAGGGTATCCATTGCAAAATATAAAACTGTGATGCAAACTGAGGAATATTCCTTTTTGGGGATTGAAATGTAGTTTTCTAAAAATGTCTTAAGTTTTAGAGATGCATTTGTTCATCTGTTAACATCGACTTAAACAACAAAACTAAAAGTGATTTCTATCAATGATTTATAGAGTTCTTCTCAATGCTTCTTTCAAAATAGATATTTCACTTAACTCTTTACCATTAATGAATCTTTGTCATTTTATACGGATAATTTCTTCATATTGTAATGTTAATGAAACAAAACCTCTTGACTACATGACTTTTGCTTTTGTATAATCTATTTGCCCATTTTTTTTTAACATTATAAATTTGACATGGAAAGATCTGAAATGATATCCTTGGTTAGAGATCAAAAATTTGAAGTCCTGCATTTAAATCACTAGTTATGCTTGTACTACATAATAAGAAAATCAAAGATGAACAGAAAAACATATAATTTCTATCCTCATCTTTTCAGTAGATTCTCTTTGTTTTTCTTTTTGAATTTGTTCATGTATTTTGCCTTAGTGTACAAAATTAAAACCATACCTAAAAATAAAAATGTCATGGATAGATAAGCCCACATGAGCTTTAAGATACTTTTCAAAGTGGAAAAGTGCTACACTTCACATTTCTGTGAAGTTAGGGAGTTAACATCCTACTGAACTCTTCAGCTGCAGTTAGCACTCCAGGGTATTTCAAATCAGTTCAAAGTTATATGGTAAAGAGAAAAAGAAAAAGAAATGGGCGAAATTCCTTCAGATCAAATTTATTGTTTAGCATTTCAAAGCTTCCATCTATTCTCTTGATTAAAGCCCTGGTTTCCTCAGATTTATGGATTTGTCTGAAGCCATAACTATGTCCAAATTCACAGCAAGCATTTATGTACCCAAAATTAAATCAAGAAGCTTAATTGGGAAATCTCCTTTCATTTCAGAACCTACCTGAAGCATACTCAAAGATAGACATAATTTGTATACAACCAATAACATTTTAGTCAATACATTGAGATAAGGAACAAACAGAGCTGAGAAATTGTAGGCCTAGAGTTACCCCAGCTCTTCTATAACTTCAGTATATTTGTCCTTCAATAATCACTACATTTCTAGATCTTAATGTGATCTGCTGTAAAATAATGTAGGATACTTAATGAAATGGGGTGTTCAATTTTAATGTTTTGTTGATCTATTTTGAACATTTTTTAATGTATACTTCTTTCGGATATTTATATGAAACATAACATTTGCTGTGTATAATAATGTCTAATAGATGCATATACAGAAAGCATATTTATTATGTGCATATAATGACTATAATAGTATGTGTGTGTATATATAAAGAATATTTCATATTTTTAGAATTATATAGATTATCACCTCAGAATCTAGCCATTTTACCAGAACACTAATTTCCCATGATCAATATCCTGATATTGAACAAAGGTTAAATTTATATGGGGAAATAATTTTTTTCAAACTATAGTTGTTTTATGATATATCAGTTGAACTTAAAATTATCCTTTGCCTGCTAGTAGGTCATTTTTCTAATAAGCACTACAAAGTTCCTGAGTTTTTTTGTAACATGAGCTTGCATTTGCATACTGAAACACATCTAATTAATATCTACCCAAACTTTAGTCTATCAATCAGTTGGAAAATTTTCTATTTTTTAATAATTTTTCCTATTCTTCACTGAAATAATAATTTTAGAAATATAAAAGATAATTTAATATTGGGGAAGTTGTATATACTGTGAAGTCTCAAGTTGAAAATTAGAAATTTAAACCAAAGTATTTAGCAAGATAGTTGCTCTTCTCAAATTTCCCATTCTTTAATATTGAATGAATAGTTACTCTAATATTACTTAGTCTAATTTACATATGACCAAGACTTGTCTTAAGAAAAAAGCAGAATAGATGTTAGCCTGTGAAGTAACTCTAAAAGTCACTAGCTAAATATTTTTCTGTCATACTAAAAGACTTTCATTGATATCTTACGTTCCACTAATAAATGTTAAATCTGGTACATAATTAAAGTGTATTTTTTTATTCAAAAATATGTATCGCAGGATAAATAACATATGTAAGATTTATCATTATGTCAACCTATTGAAAATGATATTGTTACATTCTTTTTCAAATGTTGACTAGTTATAAATAACTAAATTTTGGTATCTCAGAGAAGTACAGTAGTTGCTCCTTATCCATGGGGAATATGTTCCAAGACCCCAGTGAATGCCTGAAACTTTGGGTGGTATAGAGCCCTGTATGTACTGTTTTTTCCTATATGTACATACCTAAAAAAAGTTTAATTTATAAATTAGGCACAGTAAGAGATTAACAGCAATAACTAATAATATAATAATTATAATGTACTGTAATAAGAGTTATGTGAATGTGATCTCTCTCTTAAAATATCTTATTGTACTGCACTCACCCTTCTTGTGATGATGTGAGATGATAAAATGCTTTATTAAGTTGAGAACTTTATCTTTTCAAATAAAGGAAATACTTTCTGGCTTCTCTTTGACATATCTGAATTGCCAACACCACTACTCTTGCATTTTGGGACCATTGTTAAGTAAAATAACAGTTGCTTGAACATAAGCATGGCAATACCACAGCAGTAGATCTGATAATCAAGATGACCACTCACATATCCTAACTAAGGGGCAGGAGTGTATACAGCATGGATACCCTGGGCAAAGGAATGATTTGTGTCCCAGGCAAGACAAAGCAGGATAATAGGAGATTTCATCATACTACTCAGAATTTCGTGAAATTCAAAACTTATAATTGTTTATTTCTACAATTTTGTATTTAATATTTTTTACCATGGTTGACCAGGAGGAATTGAAACCACAGAGAGCCATACCATGGATTAGAAGGGAGTACTGTAATTTTTAAATGTTCCTTCAATGGACCTTAGAAGCTTCAGAATGTGTCTCAGGAACCTCAACAAGAACAATTGTACTTATATTTTTTTCTAACACTTGGTTTGACAAGACTAGAAAATGGAGAATAATATTTTTAATTTGTATAATAATAATAATAAACAATGCACCCATGAGAATGGACATAAGAATGAAAGAACAGGGAGAGAAGACCTCAGCAAATAAGGAAACAAGACAAAAATGGTACATAGAATAATGGCTATCACAGGAAGGAGTTGGAGAATGGGCATTAAAATGGATCATTGAAATAAAATATCTATTTTACAAATTTTTTTTATCTTTGCACATGGTAAAATATCCAATAATGTCTCAATCCAACTCTCAAGGTGATGGTTATGATTGCAAAGTCCAAAAATTGTTTTGGTTTATGTTACAAAACCTTGTAACATGAAAATCATAAAAAAAATTCTCAATCACAAATTGATGTTAAAAACAAAATTTCAACCTAGTAAATTTAGAGATCTAATTGGTTTTATTAAATGATTCATTATGCTATCTCGGTACTAGAAGGGAACTCTGGGAGTTGTGCAAAATATAAGGTTTTTATAGAAAGAAAAGTGTGACAGGGAGTTACTAGCAAGAAAAAAAGAATTATTTTTAGACTAAGACATCTTCCTTTTGGGGGGAAGGGAACAAAAAGAGTTTTATCATGGCAGATTGTGTCTTCTTCCTCTGTGGGGGTGAGTGAAGAGGGCCTATGTGGCAGATTACCTTATTGATGTTGACCAAACTATTCCAGATTGGTTGATTAAGAATACATTTCTAGAGAAGGTATAAACTGCAATTATGTCAGATAGTAAGTCTAGGTTCAGTATCATGGGCTTTAGTACAAGTGATGTGATTTGCGGCCTGTGGTTTACTCTTTAACACTGTCCCTTTAAAACTGGTGTAGGGATGGATATTAATTTAAAACATTTTTCTTTTTAATTAAGTTTATTGTGGTAACATTGATTAATAGCATTAAGTATCAGTTATACTACTTTATAATACAACTTATATATACTACATTGCATTGCTCATCACTTAAAGTCTAGTCTCCTTTTGTCATCATATATTTGACCTCCTTTACCTCTTTGTCCCCCCACATCCTCCCCCTCCAGCAATCACCATTCTGTTCTCTTTATCTATGAGTTTGCTATTTATTTGTTGTTGTTGCTTTTTAATTTTATATCCCACATAGGAGTGAAATCATATGGTTCTCATCCTTTTTCATCTGACTTACTTCACTTAGCGTGATACTCTCGAGATCCATCCATGTTGCCATAAATGGCAATATTTCATCATTGATTTCAGCAAAAGAAACTATCAACAAAACAAAAAGACAAACAACTGAATGGAAGAAGATATTTACAAATCGTACTTCTAATAAGGGTCTAATATCCAAAATATACAAAGAACTCATACAACTCAAAAAAATGACAAATAATCTGATTTAAAAATGGGCAGAGGAGTGGAACAGATGCTTTTCCAAGAAATAGATACAGATGGCCAACTTCAGAAAGACAAAAGTCTCAACTGCATTAGCTATAAAGGACATGCAATCGAAACCACAATGAGATGCCACCTCACACCTGTTAGAATGGCTATTACCAATAAAATTGAAATAACAAGTGTTGGAGAAGATGTGGAGAAAAAGGAACTCTTATGCATTTTGGGTAGAAATTTAAATTGGTGAAACCACTATGGAAAACTATGGAGTTTCCTCAAAAAATTAAGAAATAGAGCTACCATATAATCTAGCAATACCTCTTCTGAGTATCTACCTGAAAATTTTGAAAACACTTATTTATAAAGATATATGTACCCTATGTTCATTGTGGTCAAGGCATGGAAGCATACCCAGTGGCCTGCTTCAATCAGAAATGGAGAGGGAGCACCAAAAATAAAACCTGTTCCATAAGATCAGCCCCTCCCAGGCTAATCCTCACAACCAATCAGCCCTAGGGGCAATCCCTCCTATCGAAGTGCAAACAACCACCAAGGTTCAACTAAATCAGGAGAGCACACACAACTCACACAAGGGACACTTCTGAGCACTTTGCTCAGTTGACCAGGGAAGGCTGTGCCACTGGGCCCCACAGGACACCTACTACATAAAGCCACTCTACTAAGACCAAGAGACTTAGAAGTCTTATATATTACATAGAAACAAACACAAGTAAGCAGCCAAAATAGTGAGACAAACACATCCCACATGAAGGAACAGAACAATGCTCCAAAAAAGAACTAAGCAAAGTGGAGACAAGCAATCTAACAGATGCAGAGTCCAAAACACTGTTTATATGGATGCTCAAGGAACTTAAGGGAAGAGTAGATGAACTCAGTGAGAACTTTAACAAAGAGATAGAAACCAAAACTGGAGATGGAAAATGTAAAAGAGAACCAGTCAGAAATGAAGACTATCTGAGATCAAGAGTACATTAGAGGGAATCAACAGAGTGGTTGAAGTGGAGGATTGAATCAGTGATTTAGAGGATGAAGTCGTGGAGTGCACCCAGTCAGAATAGCAAAAAGGAAAAAGAATCCAAAAAAATGAATGTAGTTTAAAGAGACTCTGGGACAACATCAAGAGTACCAATATTTGCATCATAGAGGTTCCACTAGGAGAATAGAGAGACAAAAATTGAAAATCTATTTCAAAAAATAATGACTGAAAACTTTCCTAACCTGGTGAAGGAAACAGACATACAAGCCCAGGAAGCACAGAGTCCCAAACAAAATGAATCCAAAGAGGCCCACACCAAGAAACATCATAATTAAAATGCCAAAGTTTAAATACAAAGAGAGAATCTTAAAAGAAGCAAGAGAAAAGCAATTAATTACCTATAAGGAAGCTCCTATAAGACTGTCAGCCAATTTCTCAACAGAAACTTTTCAGGCCAGGAGGGTTTGGCACAAAATTTTCAAAGTGATGAAAATCCAGAACCTACAACCAAGATTACTTTACCCAGCAAATGTTTCATTTAGAATTGAAGGACAGATGAAGAGCTTCCCAGACAAAAAGAAAAAAAAAGCTAAGAGTTCAGCACCACCGAGTCAGTATTATAGGAAATGTTGGAGGGACTTCTTTAAGAAAAAAAAAATATATCAAAAATATGAATAAAGAATTGTAATAACTATGTATCTATCAACAAGTACTTCAAATGAAAAAGAATTAAATGCTCCAATAAAATGATAGAGTGGCCGAATAGATAAGAAAACATGACCCTTATATATGCTGCCTACCAGAGACTCACTTCAGATTAAATGACACACAAGGACTAAAAGTAAGGGGATGGAAAAAGATATTTCATGATAGACCTAGAGGATTGTACTGAGTGGAGTAAGTCAGTTAGAGAAAGACAGATGCCATATGATTTCATGTACATGTGGAATTTAAAAAACAAAATAAACAAGAGCAAAAAAACAGAAACAAACTCATCCATATAGAAAACATTTTGAGAGTTACCAGATAAGAGGGAGGTTTGGGGGGAAGGTGGTGAAAAGGGGGGCAGGGATTAAGAAGTACAAAATGGTAGTTACAAAATAGTCATGGAGGTATAAAGGATAGTATAAGAAATATCAATAATATTGTAATAACTATGTACAGTGTCAGGTGGGTAATAGATTTATTTGAGTGATCACTTTGTGAGATATGTAGTTGTCTAATCAGTATGTTGTACACATGAAACTAATATAATATTGTATGTCAACTGTTATTGAAAAATAAAAAAATATTATTTTAAAAAGTAGCAAAAAAAAGAGATTATTGACATGAGTGACTAAGTCATTAACTCATTCTCACTACAGAAATTTGTACTGTGTTTTTACTTATTTAGTGTATAGAACAAGTTTTTAGTTATCTAGTATATAAAAAAAAGTATGTCTTTTTCTATTGTTTCATTCAAGAGCATTTACTGATCATTTAATATTGGTTACAAACAAGGCAGATTTTAATCTCAAGGAACAAAGAGTAAAGTATTATTTTTTTTGCCTCCAAGAAGTTTTCAGTCCAAGGTACATATATAAGTAATCAGAAAGTGCTATAAGATTTATATTTTCATTTCATCCTTCAAATATCTAAATTAAAATATAACAACCCTTAATTAATAACTTAATGATAATATGGTTAGAATTAAAAGACATTGTTTTTCCTATGAAATTCAAGTTTCGTAACAGAATTTAAAGCCCATCATTACAGATTGTGTTTCTTTTCATACTGGGAGAATTGATTTGAATGTTTAAGTGCAAGAAGAAATATGAATTATATTTTTTACAAGACAAAAGGCATTGCAAAACCTAAGATTTTGCTTTTGTCTTTCAACTTTTCAATTAACATTTAAATGATTAAAAAATGTACATCTTTTGTTCAATACTATGCATAATTGTAAGGCAACTTATAGTTCTAGCTCTGTGGTTCTCATTCTAGATTATTCTGCCCAACAGGGGATATTTGGCAATGCCTGGGGACATTTTTAATTGTCACACACTGAGAGGAATGTTACAGGCAAGTAGTGAGTAGACCAGGGATGAAGCTAAACATCTTCCAATGCACAAGCTATCCCCCAACACAAAGAACTGTCTGCCATGTCATGTCAATAGTGTTGCTGCTGAGAAACCCTGTTCTAATTAAACTTACTTAGTACTAAAGTTTATTATCTATCAAGGTATAATTAAATGTGCCTAAAAATGCACTTGAAATTTGCGGACTCTGAGAAGGAAGATTTACTTGATATGAACTCTGAGAAGGAATTTTTCTGCTGAGATAGACGATAGGCTCCCCATGGTCAATGGAGGGACCAACTTTTGTAAATAAGAGCCTAGCATCCATTTGCTGATAGGGGCTTCTCAGTATTTTCTGTACCAGAAAGAACTTCACATTGAGCTCTCAGCATCTCAGCTTCCCTCACTATGCCCGGCTTATTTATGTCATCTGAGTCAACCACTGCAAGGAAGTTCTAGCTTTGTCTTTTGATCAATAGACTGAGACCTGCCCTGTCAAATCAAAACTGTGCTATTTGGAAGCCTCACTTGCATAAAACTGAGGAAATTTTCTGCAAAAGATAGCCTCCCTTTGTCTCAGCAGAAAACAATTTAGATTGCTACTTGAATCTGTGTCTTCCTGGTTGCAGCTCCTTTTACTCAATAAATGCTTTTTATTCTTTATTACAGTCTAAATTTCATTTTAGTTTACAAAATAATATGGTTAAATTTAGAATAAAGCATTTTCTCTGTGGTAATAAATATTCTAATTAGGTTAATAAAATTCCCAAAAGAGAAAATTCTTCATGATACATTTCTTGCAACCGGTTGACTAAGAAAGTGAAAACTTAGACTTGATTAACAGATGGTTCTGTACAATATACAGACATGACCTAAACGTGGACAGCTACAGTAGTACTGGTCCTATCTGGGACAACCTTAAAGGACAGTGGTAAAGGGAAATTCTTCCAGTGGGCAGAATTTTGAGCAGTACATGTGGTTATTTATTTTGACTGGAAGGAGAAATAGCCAGATATAAGGGTGTAAAATGATTCATGAGTTGTGTTCAAAGTTTGGCTATACGATAGAAGATTTGGGAAAAAACATGATTCAAAAATTGGTGAGAAGGATGTTTGGGAAAGAGGTATACAGACAGACTTCTCTGAGTTTCCAAAGAACATGAAGAGGGCATTTATGTTTCTTATAAATTCCCATTGAAGGAGAGGAAGAGTTTTACTCTACCCTTCTAGTTTCTTTGGCTGGTTTACTAATTAAATTAACATAAGACAAATTAACAGGAGAAAAAAACAAATTTAACTTTGTACAAAGAAGGGCTCTATAAGAACATGAGACCCACAGGCAGTCAGGCAATTGAGGCTCATATGTCATCCTGTGGTAAGGAGAAGGAAGTATAGGTTGGCAACTTCAAAGAGAAGGAAAACAATACATAGGAAGATGGAAGAGAAAATGTTTAGTAAGCAAATGTTTGCCACACAGAGACAAAGAAACACAGAGAGGAATATGGACAAATAAGTTCTGTTACATTTCCCCCCATTTACTACACCTAGCTTATATTCTTTGTAGTTATCTCTCATGATAACTCTCTTCCTGGAATAAGCCCTTTATCTAAATTCTTTTTAGGCAGTTAAGGGAGAGACAAAAAGAAATACTTCCTGAATATTCTTATTCTTAAAAATAATCAGCCTAAAATAATCCTCATTCAAAAGAAACACATTTTGAGGTGAAAAATTTTGCTTCCCTTTACAGCCAAAGGGTGGCATCAAGAGTGGAGGATTTTAATAATCAAATAAGGTGACTTGTTTTTGGAAATTAGCCTATTTCTTTTCCCAGTCACTACTGTTATTTCCCAATGGACTCATGAACAAAGCAGCCCTTTAAGCAGGAATGGAAATTATCCAAGAGTTAATCAACAGGAACTTCTACTTACGAAGACTGACCTGGCTATGACCATCACTAAGTGCCCAATAATCTGCCAGCATCTGAGATCATCACTGAATTCCCGATACAGCACTGTTCCCTTGGGTAAACAGCTAGCTACCCATTGTCAGTTTGATTACATTGAAATGCTTCCGTCATAGAATGGGTAGTGCTTTGTTATTACTGAAGTAGATACTCTGGATATGATTTTGCCTTCCCTGAATGCAATATTTCTCCTAAAATTATAGTCTTTGGATATGCTGTATTTCTTACCTACCATCATGGTATCCCATATAACATTGCTTCTGAACTCACTTTATAGTAAAAAGGTACATGCTCATGGAATTTGCTAGTTTTGCCATGTCATCCATAATCTTGAAACAGTTGGCTTAATAGAATAGCCTTTTGAAGACCCAATGACAATGTCAGCTAGGTGGCAATACCTTGTGGAGCTGGGAAATATCTTCTAGGGTGCTTGGTGTGCTGTATTCAGTATTCAATATATGCTGCTCTTCCTATCATAGTCAAGATTCATGGATCCAGGAATCAAGGGGTGCAAATGGAAATACCAAAACTCACTAGTGTTCTACTAGCAAAGATTTTGCTTCTTGTTTCCATTGCCTTAGGCTCTGCTGGCCTAGATGTATTAGTTCTAAAAGGACAAATCCCTTCACCAAGAGATACAACAATAATTTCATTGAACTGGAAGTTACGACTGCCAGCCGCCACTTTTGGATCAACAGGCAAAGAAGAGAGTTACTCTACTGACTAGAATGATTTAACCCTGATTACAAAGGAGAAATTGGGTTGCTAGTACACAGAGAATGTAAGAAAGAGTTTGTATGGAATACAGGAAATTCCTTAGGCATCTACCATGTCCTATAATTAAAATCAATGAAAAATTACAAGAACCATATTCAGAGAGAGGATAGGGTTTAGGAGATTGATTGCGATGGGGTCAAGGGCACTTTTTTAGAGCGATGGAAATATTCTATATCATAAATGTGGTGATGACTACACAAAAACATACAATTTTAAACTCATCAGATTGTACACTTAAAATTGATGTAAAATTGATGTAAAATTTACCTTGGTACAGTTGAATCAAAAAAAATTTATGACAGAGATTCTCAAACAATGTTGAAAAACAAAAACAGAGAACATGTTTGCAATACACATACTCAATAAAGTATATATATATCAACCACAAAAGAAAGAATCTCATATAAACACATTCATTTATTCATTCTTTATTCAACAAATAGTTTTTAAACATATGCCTTGCATCATGCAAAGGTTCAGTTGCTGGTGCTACATCAGTGAAAAACAAAAATACAAAATAAAAACACAAAATAAAAACAAGAACAAAAAACTACCCTTGTGGAGCTTACAATCTAATGAAAGGAGACAAAATTAAATAAATATGTAAAATAAATGCTATGATCCTGATTGTGGTAAGGCTCTGTATTTTAAGTCTGGCTCTTCTACAGTGATTATACAGGTTTTATGGAATATACATTTCTATTAGCTTCATTTGTAGCTCATTTTCTCTCTGTTGCTTTTTTTTTTTCCCTCTTTCTCATCACTTTTAACATATACAAACTTGTTTCTAAACTGAAAGGTAGAGAATAGATAGAATAATCAACAAAAAATGTAACACAATGTTAAAATTAGACTAATTTTATTTCAATTAAGTCTAAAAGGCTGAGAATATAGTTTTTAGTAACTACCCCCAGTTTTCCAAGTGAGAGAGTAGATCTTTACGTAAAAATTGCCAAGGAGGTATCTCGAAGGCTAGTTTTGTGATCATCAGTCTAACACTTATCTCAAATGTGTAAAATGGTTGAGATTGAAGAGACCTGAGGATCACTTAAAAAACGTGCCTACCTAATAAATGAAGGCTTCCTAACAGAGGCCAGGCTACCTCAGTAGAAGGACATTTTAGGCATCAAGGTAGGGATTTATTTTGAGAAATAATTTGGAGTACTTAAGCATTTTCTCTCCACGATCACACAGGGGCTTAAGGAGATCATTTTGACAACTGAATATGTGCCCCATGGAACTCAGTGGGCAAAGGGCCTGTTTTGACTCTGTATTAGAGAAGAGCGAAAGTGAAAGGCTCTGACTGGATTACTTGCTGACAGTAGAGTTCACACAAGTGACCACTGTTAGATCAAGCAAGCTCCCCAGAGATGTTATTTCCTATATGCTGAGTATAGGCCCTGTGTCAGGAAGCCAGAATAGGAGCCACTTAAAAAGGCCCCACTCAATGCTGGTGGGTAACAAAACTGGCCAGCTGGAAGAGACATAAGGCATGAAGATAACCTTGCTAGGACAGTCATATTTTGATATTAGTATACTCTGGCAGATATACTAACTGTTTTTATCATGTTGTGCTGTCTTAGGTTTCTTGAAGATCCTACTTCTGAGAACAACTAATTGCAACTACTTAAATGAGGGCAAAGCCATTCTGCCAGCCAGCTGCTTGCATGCCCCCTCAGCTCCTATATCACACAGTATTCTGCAGGCCTCCTCCCATTCAGAGCAGGGCAGCTCAAGAAGCCCACTTGAGTGAGACCCATTTTAAAATGACATCAGAATCACCTCTTCAAAATCAGCCCATACATCTTATATGATAAAACTAGATTTTGAGCCATCTCCATTGAATTTCCTGCATAATTGTCTTTATAATTCACGTAAGAATATGACAGAAAATACCACCTATTGGTTTGTTTTTAGCCTTCGGACTTCAACTGAAGCTGAGGCAGAGAGAATTCCATTTTTAAATTGTGTTAATAAACAAATGAATCAGGATAAAGTGTCAGTGAAGGAGCAACACCATAGAGACACTAAGAAAGAAAAAGTCAACAAAGCTTGGATATGGGGAAAAAGGAGAAGTGAGAGTCAAGTATGATTTTAAGAATTAAGTTTGGGGTGTTAAAGAAAATGATAGTGAGATTTCTGCATAAGTAGAATAAATTGACAATAGATTTTTATTCACTTTCTTTCCAAAATTTCTACTAAAATGCAACAAAGAATTAAAAAACAATTTCCTATAAAGACAAAGAAAACGGGGCAGAAGAAAATAGTCAAGGTTATGGTCTGCAAAAACAGGAGCAAACCCTACCCAAGATTTGGTTTGGTTGTCGAGACTGATGATGCAACACAGATGCCAAGAAGGTAGTGAAGGTTTCTTATATAACTGAGGTCTCTGGGAAAAGATTTATTTTTAATTGATTGAATTACAGTGATGATAATCCTGTCACCTGCTCATATTTATTAGAAGATGAAAACAAAACTCAAATTCAGGGTTTAAATAATAATAATAATAATAATAATAATAATAAAAAAACCATATAGTGTTATTTAGTTTTGTTTGTTTGTTTTTTGGGATGAGAAACTCTAAGCTAAAAATTTATTAAAGGACAGAAAACTGAAAATGAGATCATTGTTTTCACACAATTAACTAGTTTTATCTTTTTAATTTTTTAGAACTCCAGTCCTTCTATTTAAATTGGTTAAACCATTTGTACCCAATTCATCTACTTTGGAATATAATTTTTTTCTCAGTATAATATATACGTGATAAAAAGAATTTTCATTTTTTATCATTTTTTTCAAATTATAAAATATGATATTTAATAATTCACAAGTTAAAAGTGTTGCTGTTTGCGAATTATGTTGCTTAGTTAATTGGAATTATTTAGAGGAATATTAATCTTTTTCATGCTTGTAAGTCTTAGAGTAGAAACTGTACATATTTATGTGCCACAAAGCAATATCTTGACTTAAAGGCAACTAGAATTTTGAAAATAAATGTTAACTCCTGTTCAGTGCCGAGATGATCAAGAAGGGAAGGTTTCTGTGGTGAGACACCCAGTTGGAAGAATGCAAGAGGGGCCAACATGAGAATGAAATGGCAGGCACCAACTTCATTGAGGAGAACACACTATTGCTCCTACTCTCCTAGGAGACTGCATGGGCTCCACATATGTCACAGTACAATAGTGGCATTCTGCCACACATGCGTGATACAATAAGCTGAAATACGTTTACATATGTTAGGAGCAGGCACCCTGCTATACTAATGTAACATTCTAAATCTGGGGTCCATTTCCTAGCTACGAGCCTGGATAACAGCCAGATCTCAGACCAGCCAGGCTTGGGATCCACAACTTCACAAAATCAAAACCTTGAAAAACAGGAAAATTTTGCTAGCTAAATAGTCATATTGTCTTGCTTATTTAAAAAAAAAATTTTTTTTTTAGATGAGAATCTCTTGGCCAGTGCTCTAATTGTGTTCTCAAAGGTTTTTACATCTGGGAAAGGGTTGCTAACAATAGATAATGAATCACATACAAGAATTAAATATCTAGCCTAATATCACACAGAAATGGCAGCTTCAAGAGTTGAATTCGTGTCTTAATTCCATTCTGAATTTTAGATATTCTATGCTGATCTCTCATGTTTCTGTTCAAAGTATTATTAAAAAATGCATTATCCACTATTATTGATCCATCATTTTATATACATATTAAATTGGGAAAATGTTTTTCTTATAGAAAGTGTAGATATCAGCCTTTCACAGTACTATCACAGAATTATTGAATAAAATTCTATTGTATTTCCTGTTCTTCAAGATGGGTAAATTAATTAGTTTATAGTTTTCATTTTCTATTATCAGAAAAAAAGGATTAAAAAATACTGCTTGTATGAATTCCAATAAAATATTAAATTTTAGGTACTAGATGATAACAATCTGATATACTTTTCTCCTATTCCAGAGACAAGGAAAAATTATGTGGTGCTATATTTCTGTTGTAGGAGAGTAAAGCAAAAAAAAAAGGTAAGTAAAGGAACAGATGCTTTCAGGAAAACAGAAATAATAAATACTGAGACTACAGGCACTTCCACACTTTATGAATTTCTATACACGCTAATGCTAAAAGCAAGATGTTACCAGAATTACAACCCAAATAGAGACGTGAGGTCAGATGAGGAGCAATTTCTAAGACTTTACCTTAGAAATTGTCCCAAAACTGATTTAAAAGAAGTTTTCTCCCTCCTTCCCTTCTTCCTTGCCTCCCCTTCTTCCTTCCTTAATGTCTTTATTTGCAATAATACTAGATCATCAGTCTTTCCATTGCATTGCCATAGATTTTTGGAGAGAGTTTTTGAAGAGAAAAAAACTGATTCAAAATATAGTAAATAAAGCAAAGAAAAAGAGGTAGCCAATCATCAAAATACAGTAGGACTTTATGTTCAAGAAAAAATGCTTTATTGAATGGTACACTTCCCTGAGTTTTATATTCCTAAATTCCCAGTAAAGGGAAGCATAGACCAAGTTATCTGATATACGTTTTGTTACATGTTTTTTCTTTATAAAAATAATATATTTCCTAGTGATTAAAAATTGAGATAAATAAGAATAAAATTATAATATTTTTACCTGAAATAACTACTTTTTCTTTTCCTTGTAGTGTTCTTTATGCCTTTGCTGTTTTATAATTGCTGTAATCATAGAATATGTCCAATTTGTTATTCCAACTTTGTCATTTCTAGAACAAGAATTATTTATTATATAGTCTTCAGAGTCAACATTTGGGATATATATAATATTCCTTCTCATTAATGTATGACACTTTATATCTTGCTGTTTTATTATTAGAATAATGCTTCATTGAACATCTGCAAGCATATAACTTTCCACATAGCTTAGATTGTATTCTGAGAAATAGACTTATAGGTTAAAAAAAAGTATAAATTTATTATGGCTTTTGATAAACACTGACAAATTGCTTCCTGAAAATGTTATGCTGATTTTGAAAGCCAATAGCAATAGTTCGCATTTACTATATGCTTGCCAGTATTGACATAATTTTTTTTCCTTTAATCCTTTCATCTCTTCCTTCTTTCCTTCCTTCCTTCCTTCCTTCCTTCCTTCCTTCCTTCCTTCCTTCCTTCCTTCCTTCCTTCCTTCCTTCCTTCCTTCTTTCCTTCCTTCCTTCCTTCCTTCCTTCCTTCCTTCTTTCTAGGCTTTACTTTTTAAGAGCAATAAAAATTTTTATTGATTAGTAGACTATACATTTCCATCTGATACTATGAGCAGAGTTGAATTTACTTCAATATGATTTTCTAATATTTCTAGAATTTGAATTCATTTTTTCTTTTGAACTTCTAATTTTATTCTTTATTTTTATCTATTCATATTTCACCATCCATTTATTAGAGATGTATCATTTCTTCTTATGGATTTGCTTGGGACATACACACATCCCTTATCACATATATTTTGCAAATATTTCCCAGAATCTTATTTCCTCTTTTATTTTCAGTATGTTTTACATATTCAATATTTAAAAACATTCCTTACTCAGATTTTTCTACCTTTTCTTTACTATTTTTTTTCTAAGATTTTCTAGATTATAAATTATAGGGAAACAGAAATTTTGTTTCTTTTAAATCAGCATTGTTTCACACCTTTGTAACACAAAGCCTAACTAGTAGAAAATATACAAAACAAATGAAAGGAGCTTAGAAACTTCTTCACTGTTAGTAGTCCACAATTATCCAGTGACTGGTAAGGGATGAGACTAGTTACTGAGCAGCTTCCTGAGGCTTTGAAATAAGTGGCTCACACTGCTGCTTTTAATAATTTAGTAAAATCTATCAACCAACCAAACAAAAGTTTTACAAAGAAGTGACAGATCAGATACAGACTGGCTTTTAAATTAAGTATAAATGTGATGCCTAGGATATTAAGAAATACATCCTTATCGAAAAATACATCTGATATCCTAGTTAAATTTGCTTCATTAACTTCATTAATTTCTTTTTTCCATATAAAAATAGAGGTGGAAATGGAGATGGAGATGAAGATGGAGATAAAGACAGAGATATAATTTTAAAAACTGTCTGCCTGTGGAAGTGGTAGCATTCTCCCTATCTTTGACTGTCAAAATTAATTTATCCACCAAGATCAAATCAAACATATATTATCAATTCTACTTATTTATTATTTTGGATTCAAGGAATCGTAACTCTATCAAAGAAGGCTTTTCTCACTCAATTTATTATACTTTACTGTGTTGTAATTTAATAATTTTATGGGTTTAAAATATTACTTTAAATACTTAATTCATACATGTACTCATTTATCAAATGCATCTTCTATTTGCCAGGACCTGTGCTATTACCTTATTTCTACAGAGTAATATATAGACTGGTATTATAAGATAATGTAAATTTTTTCTTATAAATGTGCTAAAAGGATTAATAGTTATTGAGGATTTTAATTATCCTTATTTTCTTAAAATAAAGCCTACTTGGTCATAGTATTCTTTTACCAAACTGTTAGATTTAATTTGCAAATTATTTTTTTATTTTTTGCATTGATATTTGCTTTATCATTTTTTTTCATAGATATCTATCAATCATGCTTCATTTTAAATCAAGTGATTGATTGGACAATCCACTTTTCCTGACTAGTTTAAAATGTGATTTGTATCATGTGAAGTTTCATACATACATAAATTTGCTTTGAACTCTACTCTCCTTCATTTACCTACTCTCTAATAAAGGTTTAGAGAATGTATCTCTCTCATAGAGCAGGATATTCCTCATTGTTCTTTTTATTTCCAAGTTGCCATTATCTATTCTTTTACCCTCTCTTCTTTTATTTGACCTGTGAAGTTAGATTGTCAAATTTGAAGATCTTACTGACTTAAATTGATATTGAATTGAATTTAAAATGTGAAGAAAATGTATATCTTTACATTATTGACTCTTCTTATTTAAGAATGTGGCTAGTATATTTTATTCAGATCTTTTTTGTTCTCTTCAGCTTCGGGGGCATCTTGAATATTGCTTAAGAATTTTATAACAAATTTCATAGTCATATTGAATATTTTGAAGGATATCTATTTTAATGAAATTTTCTAATGGGCTATCATTGAAGTAAAGAGAACTATATCTTTAGTAATACTGAATTCATGTCTATTCACCTTTAAAACTCTGATTAGTTTATAAACTTTTAAATAGGATCTCACATATATTCTCAGTAGATAATAATATTGAGGTGAATAATGACTTCCATCATTTCTTTTCTAATATCTCATATATCATATTTTTTTTCTTGTCTTATTTGATTGCTTAGATCTCATTCTTGATTTTAATAAAATTTTCTTAATTCAGACTATTAAGTATGACATTAAGTATGTTATAGGATTGCAAGTTTAAAATATTTATTCTTGTCCTAGTTTTACATGAAGTTTTATAACAGTAGCTTTGCATTTTATCAAATACTTTCTACACAATAATGCATAGAATAATGTAATGTAATTTTTTCTATGTTAATATGATAAATAATATTACTTATATTTTTTAGATAAAGTCTACTCACCCAGGTTATTTTCTGATAAATTGCTAGATTTAAGATTCTTAATTTTGTAATATAAAATTTATACTAATCTTAAAAAATGAATTGGGAAACTTTTGATTTCACATATAAGATAGACGAACTTAAATTTTTTGATTATTGAAGCTACTATTTTTTATTACAGGTTACATATGGTTTACTAAAAGTAATCTGAGTATAATTGCTGCTAATGTAAGTTTTCTTATTTCTAGAATACTTCATTCAGCTTTTCAAAAAAATTTATATACATTTGAACTTGACTTTTTCCCAGTAATTCATGTATGTAGTTATTACTTCTTTTGAATTGTATTTCCAGTTAGAATTGCCAGTGCTTTGCCACTTTATTGGTCTTTTCAGTGAACCTGTTGCAGAAATAAGACCAGCGAGAAACTGAGCACCACTTGGAGAGTTGGAGAACTCAGGTTTATTACACTGGCAGTCCCAGAATAGTTTGCACTCTGAAGATCTGGGCCTCGAGTTCGGGGGCAACCTTACTTCTATAGGGCTTAACAAGCAATGGCAGTACATCTCTTCTTAACAAGCAAAGGTAATACATCTGTTATCTAGACAGAATAATCAAAGGGGAGGCTGAATCTTTAGTTGATTTTGAGATCACTCTGCCCTTCGGCTTATGCAGCAAGCATGTCTACAGAAGCAGAACAAAGAGCTGATTACAAGGTTAGCCATTTGAGTGGAAAATTCCTCTTCATTCCTCCCTTTTGATGCTCTTTCAATTCTTATAGGGCAGCAACTTCCTGATCTTCCTCATCTAGGGGATGGTATAAGGGTGGTCCGGATGTCACAACCATCTGTAAATTTATGGACTCTAGGCACAAGGAGACAAACTCGACAAGATAGTTCAGGATACAGGGACCAAATAAGAGAGCTATGAAGAGCATGAGGAGAGGACCTGCAAGTGGGAGAAACCAGGATCCCCAACTCCATGTTCTGGACCAAGACCCCCATGATTCATTCAATTCTTGGTGGATTAGAGCGTACCCCTTCTAGGATAGGATGACCTCAGTGTCTTTGCAGGCAGACCCATAAACCCCCTAATTTTCCTGCCTAACTCCTTTCTAAGAGCACTGACCCTCCTTATTATTAGTATGGATATTGAGGGATGAGAGGTCTCTTTTTCCATATCTGCTTCCTGTTGAGAAGGGTTGCAGTCCCTGCCTACTGGGGTTTCATGGAGCATTTTCCTTTTCTGTCTTAATCAGGGTGAGGTCTTGGGTTTTCTGCTGAAGTGCAGCCTCAGTCCCTAGACAAGGAAAAGAAGATGCAAACTGGTTATTTAAATCACATATCCATTAAAGAAATTAGGCTTGATTCTAAAGAATAAAAAAACCTTTGGCCTAAAGTCTCCTCCCCTCTCAGACTCTGAGGACCCTGCCTGGCTTAGGGCTATTTCTGCATGATGGTCTGAGGATCCTTATCAAAAGCCAGAGGACCTTTGAAAAAGGGAGAGGGCCTTTTTCCCAAAGAAAGGAGGGAAGAAACTTAACTAGGTTTCAAAGGACCTACAGGTGGGAGTGCATTGGATGCAGCAACAAGAGATAACTCTTATAAAGATAAACAAAATGAAAATAAGAAACGCTTCCTTAGTACAGTAAGACTGGGCAGCCAGGAAGTGAGGGGGAGAGATCAAGACTGAAAATTCCTGTACACAACCTCATGAATTTGTTTTACTTTTTTTCTTCAATGAGTTGTCAGAGAGAATAAAACAATATAGTCATTCAACTTCTTCACATCCATGCTTATATCTGAGTAATAGGTTGTCTGTAGCACGGTGTTTTCAAGGATAGCTTCTCTTCAACTTTTGGAGATTCCTTTGAATATTGGGCACAGACCAAGTTCTGAAATGTATAGCCAGGAGTGTCTGGCCCTCAGATTTTGGGCCAATGTTAGTATACTCTCTAAAAATCTCAGAAAATTGGTTAAGGCAACATAAAACACAGAAATTATTTTGAAAATTTCCTCTCAGGATTTTTCCTCACAAATCTTCTACCACTTTCCTCATTCCTTCAGTTTGCCTCTTCCCACTCATTTAGAAATAACCAACTTTAAGACAAACACCTTTCCTTCAATTCCCTTCAAAATAAATCTCCATATTTCATACCTTCTGTTACCAAAAACATTTTTCCATCATAACTAGAATTGTTAACTGAACCACCATATTACATATAACACAGATAAATATAGATCAGAGGTTATGCATATACTCATATTTCCCCATCATCAGTATTTGTAACTTCCCTGAGGGTACATATCTAGTTTCCTCAGGGAGCGATGAAATAGATGGGGTCCCAAGAGAACTCATTTCCCCCTCAGAGTCCGAGGATGAAGGGGGAGAAAATTCCTGATTACCAAGATCTCTGGGAAGGTGCTCCTATCATTGGGCCAGCTAATAAGTCTGGGTCTTGGTGAAGGAGCATAGAAGCTGAACTTTTACTGGCACAGCAATCCTGGCTTGCCTGGGCTTGCCATTACACTAAGCCATTAACAATTAACTTGTTGGTCAATGTTTTTTGGTATATTAGCTGATTCTTGATGCATTAAAAAGTCTGGGGGGTCTACACCCAAGTTGTAATATTGCTCCTAACTTAGTTAAAATATCTCATCTTAACAAGGGAGAGGGGCAGCTTGGAACTATTAAAAACTCCTGCTGAAAGATCTGATGTTCAAATTGGCAGGTCAGTCATGGAGTAAAATGGTTGACCTTGCCTTTCTCTTCTACTCATGATAATCGTAGTTCGTGAGGAGATTTTTCCTGCAAATGCAAGAACAGAATGGGTTGCCTCTGTATCTAAAAAAAACAAAACAAAACAAAAACAAACAAACAAACAAAAAAAACGAATTTGCTTACCCATTACATCCAGAGTTACATCCTGGGGTTCCTTAAAAGTAATGACCACATACCTGGACAGGGGCAGTGAGGACGATCCGGGACGTCTTCAGTCACACAGTTCCTAGTCCTGAGCTACTAGGGTATTGGCTGGCCGCCCTCCTCTTTGGGAGTGTGAACAGTCAACTCTCCAATGCCAGGGGTTAGTACTGGTTTCTTTGCATGTGCAGCAGGGGTTCAGGGGCTTTTAGGTACAGTCCTTTGCCCAATGTCCTACTTTCTTGCATGTGAAGCAAGAACTCAATGTCTATTCCCTAGACTCTTAAAGGACACTTGTCGGGTACTAAGGGCCTGGCCAATTGAGACAGCCATAATCCTATCTTGTTGTTTTCCTTCATTCTCTGCACTTTTTCCCTCTTCAAGATCTTGAGTGTTATAGATCATGAAGGCCATATATAGTATTTAGTTAGTCTGTGGCCTCATTTACAGCTTTTGAAGATTGCGTCTGATATCACGGGCTGACTGGCTAATAAAATGCTGGTTTAACAAAGCTAACCCTGCAGGTATACATTAGTATACCTCCTAAAGGATTCTTCCAGCTGGCTAAAAAGCTGGACAGATTCTCATATTTTTTTTGAGTAATAGTTCTAAGCTTCTCATAGTTCACAGCTTTAGTATTCCTTTTTTTATTCCCCTCATAAGGGCCTCTAGAAATTTGGCGCATCTAGCCATTCCCTCTTGGGTATTATAATTCCAATCAGGATCAGCTAATGGTACTACCTCTGTTCTAGGGGTTCCTAAAAAAAGACCTCATCTGCCTCCTGATGGGCCACTGTTAGAATGTGGTCCTTTTCAATGATTGTTACTTTATGGATACACAGATGAACCAAACTGGACTTTGTAGCCTTTAGGGGACTTTAAGGATGCCCAGCCATGGAGGACACAAATTCACACCTGACTGAGTCAAGCCGAACAGGACACCCATTCACTCACTCATTCACACACCCAGTTAAAATATTGCCTCTTCACTTTTGGAAGGCTCTAACCTATGTCTTCCTCCCTGGGAAGATCCTGATGTTTTCCCCCACTTGGAAGCCCCTGATGTCCTCCCCACTTGGGAAGACCCTGATGTCTTTCTCCCCTGGGAAGACACTGATGTTTCCCCTCTGGGAAGACCCTGATGTCTCTCTCACTAGAGAGATCCTGATGTCTTTCCCCCACCTTGGGAAGACCCCAATGTCTTCCCCCACTGGGAAGACCTTGACCTGTGTCTTCTAACTGAAGACTAGGAGGTGATCAAGTTCCTCTTCTGTCTGGAGAAGGGACCTGACTAGGGACCTGAGCCCTAGGGTCTTACCTTATCTTGTGGCCATTCCTGGTGAGTTGGTCCGTCCCTCCTATGAGTCAGATCGGCCATCCTGGGAGTCAGAGTGCTGGTCCAAAAGAGAACCCAGAATACCATCAGGTAGCATACCTCCTCGTTCATCTTGGAGCCCCTCTACCCTGGCCTGGCCGAGCCACCGGTCCAGCGGCTCAAAGGGCCAGTGTGGTTGGAATCTCACTGGTGCCTCCAGAAATGTTGCAGAAGCAAGACTGGTGGAAACCAAGCACCACTCAGAGAGCTGGAGAACTCAGGTTTATTATGCCGGCGGTCTTGAAAGAGTTAGTGCTCTGAAGATCTGGGCCCTGAGCTCAGAGGTAACCTTACTTTTATAGAGCTTAAAAAGCAAAGGCAATATATCTGTTCTTAACCAGCAAAGGCAATATATCTGTTCTTAACAAGCAAAAGCAATATATCTCTTATCTAGAGAGAAAAATCAAAGGAGAGGCTGAGTCTTAAGTTGATTTCGAGATCACTCTGCCCTTCCGTCTTGCAGCAAACATGTCTACAGAAGCAGAACAAAGAGCTGATTACAAGGTTAGCCATTTGAGTGGAAAATTCCTCTTCGAAACACCTTTTGATTTTTATTAAACTTTTATTTTTATTATTGCATTTTTCTGTTGATTTCTTTATATTGATATTAAACTTTATATTGATATTAATTCTTTTAATTTTCAGGTTTATTTTGTTGTTTATTTGCTAACTTTTTGAAATCAATGGTTACTTAATTCTTTGTCTTTCTTTTCTCTAATATAGTAAGCACTTTATTGACAGGTTATGTGTCTTAATTTTTTTCCTACTTCTTCTCTGTATTCACAATAAAGCTAGAAACCTGGATGTCCACTAGACTTTTACCTATGCTAGATCTTTTCAGTTTATTTATGTATTGTATAATGTATGTAGTTGTAGCATAGTGCTTAGTGCATGTTGTATTTCATAAATACATATTGAATATTTAATTTTTTGTTACAATGTCATTTACAATAAGTGTTCAAGAATTATGGGAGTAATGAATAAATAAATGATTGATGTATTACATTATTCTCAATGCAGTTGTTCATGTAATAAACATGAGTCTTCCTATGTTCCTCCCTTTCTCACTGTATTCAGAAGATACAGAGTTATCATTTCTATCTAATAACAATAATTAGCTAACATTTTGATGCCAAATTATAAGTTCCACACATTGTGCTAAGTATCATAAAAGAAATCTCATTTCATTCTTACCATAGTCCTATGGAGAAGGTTAATATCTATGTTATACACAAAAGGAAAATAAGATTTAAAAGAGAGACGTTAAGTTAATCACTCAGAGACCCACAGGAATTAGGTGATCAAACTGGGAAGCAATCCAACCTATTTAAGTCCAAAGTCTGTATACTCAACCTCTGTTGGAAATTGCTCTCTGTATTGTGTATTTCCTAATTCCATCTTTTTCTCCATTCTCATGGCCATGAGGTGCAAGCCTCCTTATTTACCCTCTAGATCACTCCCAGCAATTGTTAAAGAATATATCTTAAAATGTAAAATAATTGCAATACTCTCTTAATTAATATGCATCAATGGGTAATCCACAAAATAGGATAAAATCAATATTTCGACCCTGACAAAGTATTTTATTATCTACATCTATCATACTTCTCTAGACTAATTTCTTCTAAATCCTACACTCATAACTGGGCCTAAAATGCCCCAATAGTTTGTATTCTAATTTTAGCTCTCTTATGTACACATTATCATTGCCATTTTATGGAAACTGAGATGTCAACGAGTTAAATACATTACTCAAGTTCTCACAAAATTCAGTAGTAGAACCAGAATTTTAACTGTGGAAAACTTTGATTCTTAATCCTATGCTCCAAATTAGTATTTCACAATACAAATATTATATAACTAAAGCAAAGATTTAATTTTTCCTTTAATTTTATGAGTTTTTATCCTACAATTTAGAATGCCAGGCTCAACATCCATATATTTATCAATAAGTTAAAGTAATTTATCAGATCACCACATATTAACTTAAGAACAATGTTTCCAAAATTGTGATAAGAATTTCCATAGCCAAATTTATTAAACGACCGTGTGTTCACATTTTTAAGAAATAAAAACAATGTCACATTAAAATAAAGACAATATATTTCTACTTAATTAATTTTCTATTAACCAAGAAATAATTCATGACACAATTGTAAATAGATTATAAGATGCAAGGACATGACACTAAGACAAAAAAGACCCCTTAGTTAATAACACTTACAATCAAGAATATCATCTCTTTGAAAGAAATCAGAATTTCTTGATACTGTTTACATATTTTATTGTAATCTAAATTAGGCTGATAGACTGTAGATGTTTCTTCAAACCACAGGTTATGCCAATTTTTATCACACAGCTTTCTTGAGTACCAACTAAAAGAATAAATTAATCAAGCACAACAAAATATATTTGTTCCCATTACTATCACTGTATTATTTTTTCTATGTATTATATTTAACACCTAATTCTGAAGTATTTTGAAATATTTAGCCAAGAGATGCTGTGTAAATAAAAGCAGTTATAATTATAGTTATTTTAAGTGGTGGGTTAAAATATTTGATCATTCTCTTTCAATGTAATACCATAATAAAAGAAAACATCCAAAAATTATATTAGAAATGAATGTAATCTAAGCTATCATTTCCAAGAGAAACTCAATAACTTTATATGTTGCCTCTTCTAGTAACTAAATGAAGGCAACACAGGTAATTATACCATTAAAATGATGTAATGATTCATGGGGTTGAAAGGTACAGGAGAATGTGACTCATCAATGAATATACATTTCAGGGAAAAAGCGGGAAAAAGCAAAGGGTCGATTTAATTAAGGAATTGTAATTTAATAGTTATCATATCTAACAAGAAAATTTTACCATTAAAAAAATTGTAAAAACGTTTGCTGATGAAGAGAGAGAGAGAGAGAGAGAGAGAGAGAGAGAGAGAGAGAGAGAGATTTCTTGTTTTCTTCTGACTGCATTTTCCTAAAGGCCAAATCTGAAATTTGTGATCTATGGAGTGTAGTGATACCACAATTCTATTTAAGTAGATGCTATTTGCTTAAATGTTATTCACAATCACATTGTTGATAAGAGAATTAGAAAGGGAGCTCATCACAGATGTAATAAGAAAGTATGGGACCAGTACTTAGTATCTAAAAAGTACTTAAATTATTATTTAAAAGATAAAGTTTCTCTCACTTATAATTTAGCAAAAGTCCTAGCCTCTGTCACAATTTTAATTATTTTATGATTAGAGTGAGTTTCCTATACTCTTTCTCTCAGAAAAATCTGACATTATTAGCACTTTGTTGACTAAAAGATTGCAAGGCTGAGCATGATCATTTTGCAACTAGAACTATGCTAACAGTTTACTACATAAATTTGCTAGTTTTTGTTGACTACTCTAAAATTGATGCTATTCTTTTACTTGTCCTTTAGAAAAAGTTCCCCTTTATTTTAGTAAGACTGTAGTGAACCAAGACAATTCAAAAATAAAATTTTCATAATGACTTAGAAATAGATACAATACATGTTGAGTGTGGAAAGAACACAGTTAACAATTAGAGAGCTGAGTTAACGACATGTTGAGATTGCAGACTCTCCATCCAATATTGCCCTTCCACTGATTGTCTGACTCCCTTCTCCTTAACTTACTTGTCTCCATAATACATATCACCTTCTAACATACTATATAATTTAATCTGCTGACTCTTGTAGTATTAATGATAAAATTCTGAAAGGGACATATTTGTATAATGAATGAATGTTTCTACAGAGTAAATGAACAAAGATGTAATGGGAGAAGCTCCTTTATCCTTTTTTTTTACATTTTTGGCCATAAGATCCAAAATAGGAGAGAGCCAATATATACTTCATGAATAATATTCATGATGTTGAATAACATTCTGATCTTGGAGTTAAAAACCTTAGTGATCTCTTAGTGAATTTCTGTTCTGCCCAAGACATTACATAAATAATGATTATGTAAGGAGCACATTTTAACAACAAATTTAAAGCACATGTTTTCTCCAGATAGTTTTGGGAAGAAAATAAATTGAATAAAAGCTAAAGGTGCATAGCTATGTTTTTAAAGTTATTGGATTTTCTTATATTCATATAAAATGCAGTCTCTAATTTAATACCTATTTATATTTTTGATAGTCATTTTCAAAAGGTTTTTATTTAAGAACATGATAACACTCTGACATTTTTTTTCCAATGCTCATATATAATTAGAAAACAACTACTTGTATTCATTGATTTTTTAAAATGTATTTAAAAAGGAAAACTATAACAGGCTGCTTAATATCAATTCCCCCCCCCAAAAAAAAGATGTTCTAGGTTTTACTTATGTAGAAATAAACTTAGCATATAAATACTTTGATATTTGTATCTAAATATTAAAATTAAAGCACAGGAAACTGTCTTTTTAGTACAAGTTATTTGCTGAATATAAGCATAAAAATCTCTTCAAGGGATGAAAAATAGCAAAAAATTTAAATGTTAACTGGAAAAATCTATTTTTTGATGAATGATATGTGGGTTTATGTTATTTTCCTTAAAAGAGATTTTTAGCCTTTACTAATGGTCACATAACATAAACATGATCTCAAACATAAAACCACCTTCTTAAATAGCAAACTTGAATGTTTCCTAGACAAGTAGGACAAAATAATTATTTTTAAATTTTTTTTGCTTTTTTGTGTGTTTTTCATGTTTTGGTTTTATAATGGATTTTTGGGATAAAATCATCATCACAATATTTTCCAAAAAAATTCTGGGTAAAAGTTGAGATTAAATATAGATTACAGTTAATCTTTGTCTTGTTTACTATGGTATTATCTACCTTGGTTTAAGAGCTGTAATAAGTATTGATGCTTTTGAGGGATATTTCTGTTTCTTTTCTTCTAATCCATGGCAAGATTTTATTTGTTAGTCCTCCTGAAGTTAGATGTGGCCTTATGACTTACTCTGGCCAAGAAATGTATGTGAAATTGTTGTGGGTAACCACCACTGAAAAAGATTTCAAGTGCCACACGTGATTCATCCTCTTTACTTCCTTAGCAACTAGTGACAATACAGGTGGTGGATTCTCTAGTATCCTGCATTCCTGAGTAAATATGACATAAAACAAAACCTTCAGCAAACTTTTAGTAGACATGTAGA
The DNA here is from genome assembly GCA_028627145.1 of Eidolon dupreanum. Lineage (NCBI taxonomy): Eukaryota > Metazoa > Chordata > Mammalia > Chiroptera > Pteropodidae > Eidolon > Eidolon dupreanum. The sequence continues at coordinate 36,380,811 of CM053514.1, forward strand.
AAGCAAAAGAAATAAATCTATATTATATTAAGCCAGAAAAATAGAACCAACAAGATATATATGTATGTGTGTGCACACAGAGAAAAAAGAAGACAAACAGAGAGAAACTGAGAGAGAGATTTTTAGGAATTAGCCCACATGATTCCAAATCTAAATTCAAAATTCATGGGTTAGGTTGGCAGGCTGGAGACCTAGGGAAGAGTTGCAGTTTGAGTGCAAAGCTACTCTGCTGGCAGAATTCCTTCTTGCTCAAGGGAGGTCAGTCTTTGTTCTATTAGGGGCTTTAACTGATTGGATAAGGCCCACCCACAATATAGAATGTTATTTGCTTTACTCCAAATCCACCGAAATAAATGTTAATCTCATCTAAAAAAACATTTGTGGAAATATCCAGAATTTTTTTGGCTAAATATATGAGCACTTCGGTCCAGACAAATTGACACACAAAATTAATCACCACACTCTTCACAAAAATCACTAAATTAAAACCTAGTAAGGAAAAGATATGCATCAAAAGGGCATTTCCAATATAGCAAACAAGTAGGTGAACAGGGTATAGTAGGAACACATTCAAGTATGGATTACAACCCAAACTGAGAGGTCAGGAAATATTTCTGAGAGATGTTAAATCATGAATGGAAATGAGAAGTTATCCTTATGGAGTGTGTATGTGCATGTGTGTGTGTGTGTGCATGTAGTAATAGTAGTAGTAGTAGCAGCAGCAGTAGCAGCAGTAATGGTGATGGGGTAAGTTCAGTCAGAGTAGCTGAACAAGCTTGGAATTTTTCTTGGGAAGTTGGTGGAGAATTTTGGGTTGAGAGAGACAGGATCAGATTTGAATTTAAGGACAATCACTTTTACTTCAGGTAGTGAACTGAAATAGGGAAAGGCCAAAAGCAATGGAATCAGCCTGGAATGTAATGTTTATATAAATATTAATCAGAAAAGATTCCAATTTTCAGATATCCCAATTTATTGAGAACATTTCAATTTATGTTCATCAACTAAAAGACATATTTTCAGCTGAATTGCCTTAAACTTCGTTACTGTTTTTCTCCTAGGGTTATTTTTTCTGTTGAATTTAAATTACATGGGGTCCAAATTTTCTAATTAATAATTGATACTAAACATATAACACTGAAAGAAGATATATGAAGCATATCTAGTGAGCTTGGAATAAATCCTTTTAACAAGCACACTTATGCGACAGAATTTAAACAAACAACCACTCTCACTCAACACTAGCATTCCAAATCTAAACCTCATTCACATTCAGTATTTCACTGCCATTGTCATTTGATTTACTTCCTTGGATTGCTTCTGTAAGTGTATTTCTCTCTCATTTTAATGTACTTTGAAAGCAGTCTAATTTTTGTCCCATGCATTAATATTTGACCATAACAGGTTCTAAATAAATTGCATAAATATATAGATAAATAAAAGCAGAGCATTTTCAAGCCCTAAAAATTTATTTGATGATTCAAGCCCCAGGAGTGTCCTTCTAAGTATTGATAGTAAATAATCACTACATAAAGGAAAACTCATCACCTGTTAAATAATGAATTGTCTAATTAAAAAATAAAATAGTTATAAATTAATTTCTCAGGGCCTGCTATCTTTGGTCTGCTTACATGAGACGAAGAAAAAACAATCGGATCATTGGTTTGTCTTAAATAATTGCTTATGGGAAGCTTTCTGAAAATATTGTCCATTTTAAATGCCCTTGTTAATTCTGCTAGTTAGAGGTGGTAATTTTCAATTTTAAATAATACAATGCTATAAGTTAAATTAAAAATTGGTGTATTAAAACTTGTTTGTGTTTAAAATGAATGTCTATTTTGTATTTTAATACATGTTATTTATTTAAAATATGTATTATTTTTAATTTTACTGAGTGGTAGTGAATGAGAACATCCAAAGTCACAATCCTCTGCTTATATAAATATTATTTTGGGCAAAGCCCATTTCAAAGGGATATAATATGGAGCTATAAGAATAAAATACTGACACTGAATTGTAGCACCATTGGAATGCATCGTACAGTATTTAACCACTCTTTGTTTTATGAACTGTAAACTTAAAGTAATGGACTGAGGTAAAACCAGACTAAAAGAACAATATCTGTGCAAACCAAAAAGCAGGAAGAGAAAGAGACTACTTAGGACATCTCAGGGGTAAATTAAATATTACTTGTAAAATGTTTCTATGATAATTTTTCTCTTGATCAAAAAGTTCACATTAACCTTTATTTTAGAAAGACTCTACATATCATGTCCGTCTCTAAACAAGCTATAACTCCTCTTGAAAAGCCCTTATGGACATGGTTATTGATAATAATAAACTTCAAATTCTGCAATATTCACAAAGGAAATTTTCTCCTGGTGTTACTATATTCACCTGTTCTTTACCTGCATTCACACAACCAGACAAGACAGGTAAAAAACACAGAATCTTACTTACCAACCTCACCACAAATCTATGACCATTAAATCAAGGAGTTTCTCACTGCTGCCCATGAGCAAACTACAGTTTCTGGACCATATAGGCTTCCATGCTTCTAGAAGGCTATTTTATACCTTTATCTCTTTCTTTGAACATTATTCCCCATCCGTATTTCCAACGTATAACTATGCTTTCTATTTATAAGAGGAACAAAACAATAGGAAGAGAATGTTCTCAAGTCTGCACCACCAGATCTATCCACCTACAAGTATCAGTGCCCATGAACTTTGACTTCCCTCTTGTTATTCTCAATAAACTCTCTTGGTCTTTAGTTATGGCCAATCCCTCCATTTTTGCCCAAGTCCCTTTCCCTCTCATAAAGTTAAGGATATTTTATGAGCAATTCTCTCCTGATTCATCAGTAACATCAGCGTATAAATATGTTATTTCTTCAGTCTTAGAAAACCACCCTCTGTTGTACTAATTTCCCTTACAGCTACCTCTGTACTTTTCCACTCACTTTTTCAGACACATTCCTCAGAAGAGTTTGCTATACTTATTGCTACAATTTGTCTTATCCAATTCTTTCTTGAACTCACTCTATTCAGGCTTTTGCATATGATGTGTAACATGTAAAATTGAGCTTAATACTCCTGATATTCTTATCCTCTCCACATGTACTATTCTTAAAACTTTTCCCATCTCATTCCTCCAGTTCCTCACTCCAGAACTCTTGGAGCCACCTTTTATCCTTCTTTTTTTCCCAACCACACAGACAGTATACCAATAAGTTTTGCAAATTTACCTCCAAAAATATTTTAAAAGCATACCAATTCTTACATCTGCACTCCTGTCAGCTTGTTCTAAACCACCATGATATTGTCCCGAAATTTTTGCAATATGCTACTTACTGATCTCCTTGCTTATACTTTTGTTCTGTGTCAATCTATTTTTCACAATAGAAAACCAGAGCATGTCATTTCTCTGTTCAAAATCATGCGATGGTTTCCTTATCATTCAGAGTAAAACCAAAATGACTTACTATAGCCTGCAAATCCCTACATGAAGCCCATCTTTATTTCTCTTCAATCTTCTCTTCAACTCTCTAATGGTTTTTTTTTCTGTTCCAGACACCATGTCCTTTTCACTGTTTCTCCACCATATCAGATGTGCTACCATTTCACAGTCTTCTTCCTTATCGGTCCTTCTATCAGAATTGCTCTATATGGCCTGCTCCCTCTCTCCATAGGCTTTTTCTAAATATCAGATTTAAAATTCAAATCTGTCATCCATATCTTGTCTTTGTTTCCCTGTTTTATTACTCTCCTTTGTAGGTATCACTATCTACCATACTAAATCAACTATTTATCACCATACTTATGTATAAAATCATATTTCTTGGATTTAAGTTTGCTTATAAACTAGCTTTCTGGGGGAAAATATGGCCCTGGCTTGTAGCATTTACTGAATTCCATGGTATTCATGGAGCTGAATTGTGTGTATATCTTTACAACTTTTGTTCAGTGACATTCTATTGGTAGCCTAAAATTGGTCATGGTTAGTGCATAACAGGAGGTTAATATTTGTTGAATGAATGAATTAGTAGGACAGAAGAACTCAGGTAAAATATTTTATTTCACCTAAGAGGAAACAAATAAATTAAATACAGCAAATGGCCCATGACCATATATTCAAGTGGATTTTGGACATATGCAACACAGTGGGAAGAAGACTGCTGTGAGAGAGATTCTAAGAGGAGGACACAGTTAAAAGCATTGTTAATAAATGGTTAAACAAACAAACATGTAGCTTGAAATAACACAATCCATAAAGACTCTGTATGTTTCTCAAATAAAATATAATATATTTGAAAACTAGAAAAATACCTTGTGCAGTGGATTCATAGACACGACCAGTGTAGGGTACCATGAAGCACTGTGTTGTTACAACAGAGGTCTTGGACATCTTTGAGGATATGTAGAAGGCAATATAGAAAGAAAAGTTTTGATGAAGGCATTGAGTTATAAACTATATGAATAATTGTTCAAGAAATTTAAAAGCCATGTAAACTTGTAAAATGTGAACAACTTAAATAAAGCAATTTCAACTGATGGTGGAGCTGCAGTTTTCCCAGTGAATTTAAGAGACCCAGTGGCAAAGGTGATTATATTACACAGCAAATGTTCACTCTTAGTTAAAGTAGGGTTTTCTTCCTTTCTTCCTTCTTTTCTTCCTTCCTTCCTTCCTTCCTTCCTTCCTTCCTTCCTTCCTTCCTTCCTTCCTTCCTTCCTCCCTTCCTTCCTCCCTTCCTTCTTTGTAAATAAATAACTTCTCATATATTTATTTGAGAAGATTGGAACGAATGTAGCAAGACCTATTACCAAGTGGGATAAAATTAACCTGGATTATGTTTTTAAAAAATTGAAAATAGCCTTAAGCTTGGATAAGGCCATTCTCCTGTTCCTCAAACCACATGAATCAAAAACAATTGCAGAGAGATGGAATAATAATAGACAATCTTTAGGCTTCTTACTGAAAAAGAGATTGAGACCACATTATAGAGATCCTTGAATACAAAGAATATTAAACTTTATTCTGTAGATATTAAAGAGGCTTAGAAGTGTCTTCCTAAGGAGGAAGCATGGTAAATTCTATGCCTTTAGAATGTTTTATCTGGCAGCAGTGTTTAAAAGAGATGGGGAAAAAGAAGAGATTGAAAATTGAAAAAAAAATTAATGCATTAGTATAAGAGAAGCAACAAAATTTTGAACTTGTGAACTAGCAGTGGGAATAGGTAGAGTCACATTTGAAAGATACTGCTCATTTCATATCTAAAAATTCAGGGATGAATTGAATTTAGGGTATGAAGATTATGCAGAATTTTAAAACTGAGAGAGTAGCAGTATGATAATTTAGCAACCCAGGAGGAGAGGTAGGTTTATTCATTCAATGTTTATTGAGCTTTTACTATGTGCAAGGCACTGAGCTATACACTGTATAAAAAGATAAATAAAGTGGTTCTGGTAAAGATAGCAGAGTAGTAAAATGCCATGCTGACTTCCTCTTTTGACTACATCAAAATTACAACTAAATGACAGAACAATCATCAATGAGAATTGCCTAAAGTCTAGCTGAATAGAAGTCCTATAACTAAGGATATACAGAAGAAGCCAAGTCTAGACTGGTAGGAAGGGCAAAGACACAGAACAATCTGGCCCCACACCCACCCAGGGAAGTTGAGAATCAGGAAAAATTTCTCAGCTGCAGAGGTTCCCCTAGAGGAGCAAGGGGACCCAACCCCACAACAGGCTCCTCAGCCCCAGAGGACCAGTGCCAAGAAGAAAAGTCTCCACAACTTCTGGCTGTGAAGTTTGTAGGTGAGTGAGACTGAGGGTGACTGGAGTCACAGATGATTTTTTTTTTAAGAGGACAGCAAGCAAACTTACTTGCTGATGGACTCACTTACTCTGAGCTCCACCATTGGGGCGGCTGCTCAAAAAGTGTCAGGGACATATAGCGAGGAACTCAGTTGTCTGGCTTCAGGGTGAGGGCTGAAGGGGAAGCTTTCTCCCAGACAGAAGTGCTAGCAGAATCCATTGTTCCTTTGTTGAGCCCTCCCCGCTCCCAGTGTGCATATTCAGGCAGCTGTCACATCTGAGTATCCATCAGACTGGCTAATACTGGTCACCCCACTCTGGTGAGTCTCTGACACCTCACCCCACCCAACTTGTGGGTCCCCCCTAGCTATTTACAGTGGCTTTTTCATACAAGTAACCTGTCTTGGTTTATGCTTCAGACTTTTCTAAAATCTCTTAAAGGTTCACAAACCCCAAACAAGCAGTGTCTGGCTTTAGCGTGCCTCATACCTCTTGCTGAGCAGCTCTAAGCCCTGCACTAGTGGCAGCCAGGCTTGGTTTGCAGCTTAGCCTCTCTCAGGTACCTCCAAGCCCAGCTCAGTTGGGAGACATCTACAGATCACTTTGTAACCCCTATAAAGGAGCCTCCAAAGCTGGCATACCTGGTAGCCACTTCAGACCTAGCTGGAGCACCATCTGGCTGCCTCCACAAATGACACACGCAAAGGGAAGACTCAGCAGGAACTACAATCCTGCTAGAGCAAGTCCTGCTCTGTAGGGTCACTTCCTGTACAACAGTTCCTCCACTATAGTCATGGCCAATCCTCATAATCAATCAGACCAAGGGTCAATCCCTCCATTGATGTGCAAACAGCAACCAAGGATCAACTACAGTAGTAGATCACACACAACTCGCACAAGGGACACACACTTGGAGCATTCAGCTCAGGTGACCAGGTAGACTGTGCCTCTGGGCCCCATAGGATACCTACTACATAAGACCACCTTATTAAGACCAGGATATAGCAGTTCCACCTAATACAGAGAAACAAATACAGAGAGGCAGCCAAAATGAGAAGACAAGAAAGTCCCCAATGAAAGAATAGAACAAAGTTCCAGAAAAAGAACTGAATAAAATGGAGACAAGCAATCTACCAGATGTAGAGTTCAAAACACTGGTTATAAGGATGCTCAATGATCTCAGTGAGAACTTCAACAAAGAGATAGAAAACATAAAAATGAAGATAGAAAACATAAAGAACCAGTCAGAAATGAAGAATACAATAATTGAAATGAAGAATACATTAGAGGGAATCAATAGTAAATTAGATAAAGCAGAGGATCAAATCAGTGATTTAGAAGATAAGGTAACAGAAAACACCTAATCAGAACAGTAACAAGAAAAAAAAAATGAGGATAGTTTAAAGGGCCTCTGGGACATCAAGCATACGAAAATTCGTATCAGAGGGATACCAGAAGGAGACCAGAGAAAGTAAAGAATTGAAAACCTATTTGAAGAAATAATGAAAAACTTCTCTCTAACCTGGTGAAGTAAATAGACATACAAGCCCAGAAACGCAGAGAATCCCAAATAAGATGAACCCAAAGAGGCCCATATTAAGACAGATCATAATTATAATGCCAAAGTTTACAGATAAAGAGATAATCTTAAAAGTAGCAAGAGAAAAACAGTTACTGACAACAGAGCTCCCATAAGACTGTCAGCTGATCTCTCAACAGAAACTTTGCAGGCCAGAAGAGATAGGCATGAAATATTCAAAGTGATAAAAAACAAGGGCCTAAGACCAAGACTACTCTACCAAGAAAAGCTATCATTTAGAATCAAAAGACAGATAAACAGTTTCGCAGACAAGAAAAAGCTAAAGGAGTTTATCACCACCAAATCAGTGTTACAAGAAATGTTAAAGGGACTTATTAAAGAAGAAGGAAAAAAATAAAAAATATGAATAATAAAATGACAATAATCACATATATAGCAACAATTAGTTTAAATGTAAATGGATTAAATGCTCCAATCAAAAAACAGGGTGGCTGAATGAATTAGAAAACAAGACCCTTATATATGTGCCTACAAGAGACTTACTTCGGATCAAAAAACACATGGACTGAAAATAAAGGGATGAAAAGAGATATTTCATGAAAATGGAAATGGAAAAATAAAAGCTGGGATAGCAATACTGATATCAGACAAAATAGACTTTAAAACAAAGGCTATAACAAGAGACAAAGAAGGACCCAGTAATTCTACTTCTGGGAATTTATCCAAAGAAACCCAAAACACTACTTTAAAGAGCCATGAGAGTCTACATGTTCATTGCAGCATTACTTAACAATAGTCAAGATATGGAGGCAAGCTGCATGTCCATTAGTGAATGAATACATAAAGAAGAGGTAGTACATATATTCAATAGAATATTATTCAATAGAATATTATTCAGTGATAAAAAAGAATGACATCTTGCCATCTGCAACAACATGGGTAGACCTAGAGGGTATTGTGCTGAGTGGAGTAAATCAGACAGAGAAAGACAAATGTCATATGGATTCACTTCTTTGTGGAATCTAAAGAACAGTGCAAACAAGCAAACAAACAACAGAAAGAAGCTCATAGACACAGTGCATTTTGATGGTTGCTGGATTGGGGGCTGGGGAATGGGTAAAGGGGGAGGAGATTAAGAGGTACAAGTTGGTAGTTACAGAATAGTCATGGAGATGTAGAGTATAGCATGGGAAATATAGTCAGTGATATCGTAACAACTATGTATGGTGTCAGATGAGTACTAGATTTATCAGATCAGGGTGATCAGTGCATGAGATATAAATGTCTGATCACTGTGTTGTACACCTGAAACTAATATAATATTGTATGTCAACTATAATTGAAAAAATAAAAATTAAAAAAAAATAAGACAATCTCTTCCCTTAAGTAGCTTGAAATTTATTGGGGTAAGAATGAAATAAGATATAAGTAAAATATTAGAGTAAATTTAAGGTCAGGAGAGCTCCTAGGAATAAATGTTTATCACATATTAGAAATGTGAAACAGATATTTTATATTTATTATCCCATTGATATTTTTTATTCTAGAAAATAAAAAGTTTTCCCTCCATCTTTGCAGCTATGTATCACCACTAGTACAAAGCTTATAGAATCAAACTGTGTTTTTCTTTGTTTTTGGTTATATAAAATGTTTTGTTAGAAAAAAAATGAAGTAGTTTTAACATAATTCAGTATAGTAAAGCTATCCTTGGTGCCAATTTGGTCATAAATTTAATTATAGAAGATATAACTTTAAAAAAGAAAAGTTACAAATAAAGGAAGAAAAATTATATGCATGACCAAAGAAAATGAAACATTGCAGTTTTAACTGCAGCAACATGGATTCTATTCTGAAAAATTAATTATACCTATCTCCACTTGTTTATTTGACTAAATCTGGTCAGACTCTACAGAAAAAACAAGATGGAAAAACCTGTTCATTTTTAAGAGGGCATGTCTGCTGTGGCTGTCAGAATCTTTGTCAACAAAAGGACAAAGGTTAATTTGTCATTGAATCTCATTACCCCATTTTTCCTAATGTATATACATCTCTGACTTCAATCTACCATTACATATTAAAGATGCCATATATACATTATAAAAGTATTGGATGTAGGTTCAAATATCTAAACTAATGTTAAACTCACATATACAGTCACAAGCGCAAATATTTCTCTGTAATTGAATAATCTTTTGAAATGTTAAAAGGCCTTAAGTATGGAAATGAAAATAGTTAAGTAGTCTTACACTAGAATGAGGAAAACTTACTCTTTCACATTACAACTTTTTTTATCTCATACTTTACTAAAGCTCCAGATTAATTTGCGCATGAAAAACTAATTCAAAAAAGATAAAAGCAAAAGTTATGATTAATAGAATGAATTGTATGAAATTATTCTTAACATCTATGACTTTTTAGGCAAACATGCATGAAAGAAATTGAGAACTATGAAGTATGCCAATATTACAAGTCCATTGTGTTAATAAATACATTAAGCCTGGCCCCAAAACCAAAACAATAAGGAAAAAAAATGATTGTTGGTGTAACAATCATTTTCACCTAATTCTCTTTTTTCACCTAATTCTCTTTCAGTTTCAGTCAGAATTTTTTACTCAGAATGATACTAGAAACCTTTAAACTAAAGGAATAGTTCAGAAAATGTGTTTGAAAGAGAGCACATTTTAAACATACATATAAATGACTACCTGGTTCTAAGATAATTTTATTTAGGAATCAGGGCCTTGCATTCTGGTGTTAATGTTGGTGTGCATACTCTTCAACATATCATTTCAAGAGAAATGCTGTTCATCTTGTCCCACATGTAAACTGGTCTCTTGGAATTAGAGAATTCCTTCTCTGAATATCTATTGATTTTTGCAACTGAAATCAAGGAGGAGACTTTATGAAAATTTTATTCAGAAAACAAAAATGTACAAATTCTTCTATAGCTTTGCAAAGTACCTTAAAAAACTTTGTGAAATGTGCCTCTTAATTTACTCTATAAAGGTTTAAATATGCATTTTGCATATGATATGATATATACATATCAGATATGTGTGTATATATATATAATATATAATATATAATATATATGAGGAAATTGAATCAAAGAGTTAGATTCCAATAAAATTTAAAGTATAGTTTTGTAAGAGGCTGTAGACAAACCTCGACAGCTCAATGATTTCTATTATTGAAGTTAAAATGATGGCAGTCTACCTAGACCTGATTTGACCTCTTCCGACTTTTAATTAAAATACTCTTAAAATTCATAAAAAGAAAGAAGCTTAGAACCACAATTTGGACTTAAGTGAACAAAATATCATGTCTCAAATATCTAGAGAATAATTCCTAAGTGCATCACTAATTGTGCTGAATTTTTAAAATGCTTTCTGGAATTGCACAGGTTCTGCACTCTTAAACTGGACTGATAGTAGCTCTAAGATAGAGTAAGTCTTTGAGTTACATAACTGCCTGATTCTGGTGTTAGGGCCTAGGGAATGTGAGGATGTAAAGTCTACCTAGATGTTTTTATGCTTAATTAATGATAAATATTAGTAAAGATAATGGTCCTCCTTTTCTTGTTCCTAAATTTAGCAGAGCGTCTTCTAGTGTTTTACCATTTAGCATAATGCTGTATTTGGCTTCAAGATAAATATAATTATCATGCTTATTTACTGAGTTCTTAATTTTGCTAAATTCCAAATTTTCACCACTTATAGAAATTATTAAATAATTTTTCCTGAGCTCTACTAAGAGGATGCATAATGTTAGCATATTTCCCAATTTTAAGCATTTTCTTCCTTCCTTCCTTCCTTCTTTCCTTCCTTCCTTCCTTCCTTCCTTCCTTCCTTCCTTCCTTCCTTCCTTCCTTTTTTTTCTTTCCTTCCTTCCTTCCTCCCTCCCTCCCTCCCTCCCTCCCTCCCTCCCTCCCTCCCTCCTTCCCTCTCTTCTTTTGCTGTGTGTTAATGGTTAGCTAAAATTTTTAACAACTTATATTGACTATTCACTAATTTCTTCTTTGTTTTAAACTGTTACCTTTATCATTTGTGAATATACTTGGTTTTATCTTAATGATGGCTTCTTGCCACAGTATACTCTTCTAAGACACTTCCTATTTTTTCTTCAGTAGAGTTCATCTCATGGTGAAACACACCACTTCTCACCACTCTCTGTCTCTAGTGTTGCTGATATTTTCACTGTCAGTATGCCCCCTGCTAATGTGGTTTACATGACAGAGTCACCTGAAAAAAGCTTGAGCCCGTCACATGACCATGAAGGTCTCCAAATTGAAACATTAAGGCTAAAAATGCAGATATGAGTTTGAGAGAATTAGAGGCATGGAGTTGCTGAATTCTTAACTGTAACTCCCTCCATGTCGTGCATCATATCTTGTGTGAGAACAGCTTTCTCCTATGAGGCCTACCATAGACTTTATAATGCCTATGTTTGGACTGAAAGATCACACAAACGTTTTTGGTTTGGAGCTGGACTCCTCAAAAGTCATCATGTGTAAATTATCCTGTAAACTGGAAGTAAGGAAATATTTTCCAACCATAATTCAAAAGCAATATGGAAAAAGATAAACACATTTGATTATATAAAAATAAAACTTTGCATAGTAAAATATACAATGAGCAAAGATAAAGGACAGATGGAAAACTGAAAAAAGGATTTATAAGTTATGTTACAAAGGGTTACTATCTACAATATATATACAGACTTCTAAAAGACAAAAATGGACAGAAAAAAGACCATCAACCCCCTTAGAAAAATGAGCTAGAAACATGAAGAGACAGTTAAAAATGTAAATGACTCTTACCCACATGAAAAGATGCTAAGCATCACTTATAATAGGAAATGCAAATTAAACCTACATTGAGATACATTTCTCACATATCAGATTGGAAAATCAGAAGTTTAACAACATAGTCTGTTGGTGAGATTTTGAATAAATAGGGACTTTCACTACTGGCTGTTGGCGCTGCAAAATGGTAAAATGCTTATGAAGGGTGTTAAATAACAAAAATTCATGCCAGTAAATTTAAAGATCTAATTGGCTTTATTGAATGATTCATGACTCGGGCAGTGTCCTATCTGATAAACAGAGAAGTTCTCCAAGAAGTTGTACAAAGTGAAAGGTATTTATAGGCAGAAACCATGTGGTACAAGAAAGTTACAGTTGATCCTTGAACAACACAGGCCTTAGCGGGACCAACCCCCTCTGCACTCAAAGATCCTTGTATAATTTTTTACTCCCTGAAACTTAATTACATTTAGGAACTTGAATATTCACAGATTTTGATATTCGTTGGGGTTGGGGTCCTAGAACCAACCCCCTTTGGACATCAAGTGACTACTGTACATAAAATGCTGTAGAGTGATGCATACAATTGGCCCTCTACATCTGAAAATTCCCAACTGTAGACCGAAAATACTGTTTTTGATTCACAATTAGTTGAATCTGAGAATGTGAAAGCTACTGATAGAAGAACCAACTATATACTTATTGACAAAAATCTGCAAATAAGTGGACTCAAACAGTTCAAATCCATGTGTTCAGGATCATCTGTATTAAAAAAAAAAAAAATTAAAGCACTGTTTCAGGCAAGGGCATCTTTCTTTAGCAGGGTTTTTATCAGGCAGGGCACTTCACTAGTGTTGATTAGGAAAAACCAGACAGGTTGTTTTAAGGTCACATTCCTGGGAGGTATTGAAACTGCAGTTAAATCTTGGTCTGTTGTGCTAGGAACAAGCAACTCTACCTTGGCCTATTTCCTTTCCTTAACAAAGGGATACTGGAATATCCAGCAATATTGCATATATATTTACACTTTGAGTTATCAATCTCACTTCTATGAGTCTAGCCCAAAGTTACCTAGCAAAAATACAAAAAAAATTAAGCATAAGTCTATTTATAGTAGCACTACTTGTTAATACCTGAAGACTGGAATGTTTATATCAAAAGAGAATAGATTGAATAAACTCTGGTATATGCATAAATATTAATTAATGTACTCCCTGCACTTAGTAATAATCCGTGAAGTGACATTACATTCTATTGTAATGCAACATGGCATCTCTTACCTCCCTTATCCTCATTCTCACTTACTTCCGCCAAAGGTTTGAAGTAGTATGTAGATACTACAAAACTCTTCATGCTTATTAATTACAAATATTGTCATCTGCACTAGACCAACATTAAGGTAATAAATTTGACACAAAAGCTATGTGAAGCAAAAGCTAAGTAATATAGTTAGTGTATTCTTGGAACTCTGTATGAGCAGTTAAAAATGACACCTTACCCCCAAATACTAGTATGTTCATGTTTATGAATGTAAGAAAAAAATTCTTTTCTGTAAGGCTTAAATATAATTCACATCTTTTGAACTAAGAAATTTATTCTTTTATTTTTAAAAACTGTCACTAAAATTATTAAGTCAAAATTATTATTCCTACAATTTAAAATGGTGACATCTTCAGGAATTTTCCTTCCAAAAATCGAAGAGGAAATGTGGCTTCAAACAAATCCTTCTGACTTAGCAGGTAAATATTTAATTTATTCAGGAGATAAGAATTTTTCATTATACATATAAGTTAAAAATGAGCAATTTCTCTAATATTCACTGGCTTCACAAATCAAACTATGGTTTGATTTTTCTGTACCATCATAGACCTATCTGGGAGAGGAGAATAAAGAAACACAGAAACTTATGGTCTCAGGTGCTGAGTAAATGTGAAAATAAATTAACAGGTAAATTGAAGTTCTTTTGACAAGGAAAGTTGATGCTTGTTTTCTAAGTCTAAGAAATCATGCTTCCACAAAAAGCACATTTTACAATAAATGAAACCATCTGGAGAGAATGAACTATGTGAGTACCTCGATAAGGGAAAAATCCTACCTTTAATAAGGCCATCCCGAATGTTTTCTGTTTTTTGAGTTGAAGATCCTTGTTTTAGTCATCATGAATGACTATAACTACACACCATAGACTGAGTGGCTTATTCAGAGGAAATGTATTCTCTCAGTTCTGGAGGTTCGAAGGCCCAGATCAAGGTGCCAGGTGATTTGGTTCCTGGTGAAATCTCTTTTCCTGGCTTGTAGAAGGCCACCTTCGTGCTGCATCTTCACACGGTGGAGAGAGAGCATGAGCGAGTAAGGACACTAGCACTATCAGATGACTTCATTTAACCTTAATTACCTCCATAAAGCCCTCGGTACAGTCACATTAGGATTTGGAACTTCAACATATGAATTTGAGGAGTGCACAAACATTCAGTCTATAATGATCATTTTAGCTAGGATTTCAGTCTTCAGTTTCCAAATCTTTTAAACATTCATTAGCTTCTTTGGCATGCAATATTTCCTTCTTTACCTATAGATAATATTGTTTCATGATGAATCTCTAGCCATTCTTTTCTCTTTAGAATAAGTGATAAAACTGATTTTGAAACAGGAAAATTATGTTTCTCAAATTAATTTTGTCCTGTGAGGAGACCTCCTGTGAAACCATTAACTATAGATAATGTCATATTTAGTTTATGATTTTAAACTTCTTCCTACAATTTAATGTCTTTTAATAAGCTACTAAGAAGTCAATAAAATTGGTTGCTTCCATATAGCATTTTGGGGATTTTGTGGGTAATTAAGGAACAGGGTAGTATAAGAATAGTGAAGTCTTTTTAAAATTACCTCTCTGCTAAATCACTTGCTAGAAGGACTGCGGAGAAGGAGTAATGGTCCTGGAGATTCAGAAGCTAACTATGTCCTTTTGCCCTCCCAACTCTCTCAACAATGCAAACCATAGCACATGATAATTTTTAGTATTATAGTTATCAAAATCTAAATTAAATATAATAATACCATGATTAGGACCAAGTGGGCTTCAGAAGAACATTTTAGAGGGGACATTGGCAGGCCAATGTCTCTCAGTAAGTGATACATGCCTTCTCATTCTTTCTGATCATCAAGTTTGCAACACACACACACACACACACACACACACACACACACATTATGTATACTCACATTTTCACATACCCATACATATACATCATCTGAGGACATATGTTAATCCTCCCTAATAATATACCCAAACACATTAGAAAAGAGAAACATTTTCTTAGAACAATATAATGTACTCTGAATATTCCATTCACATGAAAAAATTGCCTTACATTATAATGTGAACGATGTCAGTAGTCACTTAGTACATCCTACTGTAACCCATGCCCAGATTCTTTTCTGTGCATGGGAAATGTTTGTCTCATACAACTACTCTTTCAAGCAACAGAATAATCAGCCTTTAACGACCATTTTTTTTTCTGCAAAAGTGAGTACTAGCAAAAGCTTAAATTTTGAGCTTCTCCAAAAAGCTTATGAATTGCTTTTATCCTTTACTGTAGGACTCATACAATTCTTAGGTGAGACTTTCCCAGACCACTTACCGTGTGAAGATATATAGACACCTTACAGACTAGAACCTGAAGATAAACTCATTCTTTCTATTATAATGTATTTTTAGCAGTTTTACTTTATATTCTTAGTTGATTATGAGATTTTTGTAAGCAGAGAATGTGTCTTATCAGTTTTTTGATAGTATTTTTCACAGTAACCTAAAAGTGAGCACATTTTCTAAAATAAAAATCCATTCTTTCCATCTAATTAAGAATTTTTGATTCATTAATATTTATATAAAAGTCTCATGAATCTATAAAAATTATATTTACTTATAAATTTAATGGAAATATTTCAAATAGACATTAAATGATAATTTAATGCTTTTTATTTAACTAGTACATAAACTTCTTCCTAATTTCATTTTAATTAGGTATTAGAGATAATTTTTAGGTAAGAGAAAGTGGAAGTGGGTGCCTTAAAATTGCTTGCCTTAACTTAAATTGATTGATAGGAATAAAATAGAACCCAGTTTCATGACTAATGTTGTATGAAGAGTTTCAAATTATTTCCTGTGATAAAAGAGCACATTAATGTGGTTTGTGAGGTTTCTACAGGTGATCTATGAGTTTTTACAAAATATCAAGAGGATGCCTCTAATTGTTTACCAATCCTTCATCCCTTAACCCCTTCTACTGTGGTTTTCTCACACAACACTCCACTAAAACCACACTATTATAAGTTATCAATGATGTATACTCCATCACCATCTTTTGAAATACCCATCTCACCCAGAGCATTAGAATATCCCGGTAATTTTTTCATCCTTTTCCTATGCCTCTCCCCTTTACAAGGTCTTCTTCCTCTGCAATGCTACAAAATATGGCAATAAATTTTCTCCAGGGTTCCATCCTTGACTTTCTTCTTGTGCTTTGAGCACACAGATCTTGTATTTTCTGTTCATTATCTTCCCAAGTGACTAAGATAATTTTTCAAATGAGCCTTAAAATTATATCTCTGGCTTCTCTAATTTAATCCTGACATTACAAATGCCAATTAAATATTACTACAGGTGTTAGGTTGTAGTCATTGGAAGAGTAGGAAAAGGAAAAATGTAGAGATGGTCTTCTACATATAGGGAGATATGAAATTTAGAAAAACCTGTGAAACAAGGAAGGAACTGATGAATTCCATGAAAGAAATTCTATGTACTCAAGAATATTTCGCTGTTAGGTTCTACGGTAAAAATTGATTATATTGAATCCATAAGAATGGAATTCTCAATTTATAAGAAAATGCCTTGGTCAATGAGACACTAGGAGATTTCAGGCTTACATGAGAAATAAGACATAAGGACAATAAATGAGTTTTGTTTTGTTATCTTTGTAGAATTGAAAGATGTATAAGAGGTCAGAGAGTGAGATTACATGAGGAATGTTTAAGATGATGGACAAAAAGAAATGCATGCAACCTGGGAGCTCAGCACATCTTGAGCACTACCTATGCCTATAATTTCTCCCACTGCTATAATGGCAAATATAAGTAACCTGAAGATATCCACATTATGTCTATTGTCCTGTCTACTGTCATTGCAGAAAAGGAAAATCTAAAGGGAGCAGAATAAAGCATCAGAAACAAAGTGTCTAAACTCCTTTGCATTACTCTCCTTTTTTCTGACCATCTAATCCATGTTCTCCTCTTACCAATGGTGTCATCATTATCATATATTAGGTTCTAATTATACCAACTTTGGCATCTTCCCTACCCCAATGCCCACATTAAATAAGTCAATATTTTCTGATTCTTCTAACAAAAACTTTCTTTGTTAATATATCTTTTCCATTGTTACCATTACCACCTGGGTTTCAACACCTTCACATCATTAGACTATTACAAAGTACCTCTTCACAGATTCCACTCTATTCTATGCCCTGCTCACAAGCAATTTTCAAAAAGCACTTCTTTGATTATTTCTGTCTCCCGGACTATTCTGTTTAAAATCTGCTCTGGTGCAGCAGAAGGCATAGCTTTAAAGTTACAGTGTTGTACTGGAGTTTGAGGTATGGATTACTGTCCATTTTGTGGCACTACTTATGTGGTCACTAATTGAAAATGATGGTCTCATTTTAGACTAAATTTCTGTACCAAAGATCACTGCTCTAAGAAATAAACAGGCATGACAGAGCTGAATTGAGGGTTACAAAGACGAAGCAGAATACCATTGTTAGGAATGTTCTTAGCTAAATATTACCCTTTAACTGAAAACTTCCCTGAACAACTTTTATTAAGAAAGTCTTTAATTTTTCTGAAAAGAATTAATATTATACCCTCAGAGAAAATAAAGAAGATTATGAGACCTGTGAGACCTTATCACCTTCTCTCCCACACTACCTGGGAAATTTCTTCATTTTACTTTTTAAATTTGAGGCTCATGCTCGGTCGATGATTTTCTTTTTTCTTTTTCTTTTTTTTTCTTATACATACATATACATTTCAGCTCTGAGCACAGCTTCACAATCCTTTTAACCATATTTTGTTACCTCTCTATGCTGTTCCCACAGTACTTGTTCCAAAACTTCACACTCTACAAATTCCTCAGGTTCTCTCCCCCAAATTTTCTCCTCTCCCTGTTTTCCGACACAGATGGTTCCTCCTATATTATAAGACAAATATGAAGATTGTAATTTAGTCTTATTACTGAGGGATTGAAATTTATAGGTGCAAAGAATCAGAAAAAAAACTTTAATTAGAATGAAATAGCCATACTGAAGAAATTAAGGAGAGACACAAATAATTGCATTTTTATCAATAGTGGAATAAACTGATGTGTCTAACTCTAATCCATAGTACTAATAGAAGTCATGAAAACTGGTCATACATACCACAAAAGCTCCTGTTGGGTTTCATGTTACTGGTTCTTCAACATAGATCTCACTTATTTCTAGAAAAGTTTCACACTGAAAATCTGCTGTGAAGATGCAATGGAGTACATCAGTACTTGAGTGGTATTATTTTTAAATCGTTTATTGAGGCATTCATCTGCTTTGACTGTCAAAATTTTAAACCAGTAATAATTTTAATTTTTCTATTTTTTAAATAAATTTCACCTGTATCATTTATCTCAAAAACAGTTTGTTGAGTCCAAATAAATTATATTCTAGTTCATATACTTTCCCTTATTTATGAAAGAGAGTCATTATGGAGACTTCCTTTATTTCATTCTGTTACATTATTTTTTTCCTTTTCTCTGGTAGTTTAATAACCAGTAAAAGCTAAAGGCCATTTGAAAATCACATTTCCTAGCAGAGGCTTAATGTAACTAAAAAAATGGTAGAAATGTTCAGAATCTGAAATATGATGTACTTAGAATCTTCTCTAAAAACCTGCCTCCATCCAATGTTCTTTATCTCAGCAATAGTCACACAATAGTCACACAGCACTCTGACCATCTGCAAAAGCAAAAAACTAGGTATCGTCCTTGATAGTCCAATTCCTCTAATTGCATGTATAACCTATTCCCAGTCCTGCTGCCTTTATCATTTGAATATTTCTCAAACTGCTCCACTATTTTCCCCTTCACTCCCATCACCCTAATGTCAGTCATCATTCTAACTGTAGCCAGTATAGTATAAATAATTAAAAGTATAAGCTTAGGAAACAGTCAATGCTGGCTGAATTCTCTGTTCTGCCTAGTCTTAGCTGTGGTCCCTTGACATATGTTTTTAATTTCAAATTTCTCAATCATAATGGAGCTAATATGAGTAATATTAGTACTTATACACTTCATAGGTTTACTGCGCATTAAATGAGATAATCCATGTACTTAACACAGTTTTTAGGACATACCAGAAGCTTCTAAATGTTGGTGTTTGCTTTCAGCATATTAGCATTCTGTATCCATTATGTTAATCAATGTATCACATTAATCATGCATTTTTTAGATTTGTGCTATCCAATATGGTAACGGCTGGCCACGTGTGGTTACTGAGCTCTTGAAATGTGTATAGCATGAACTGAGATGGTCTTGTAAGTGTAAAATTCACACACATTTAAAAATTTTTGTTATTAAAAATGTCAAGTATCTCAATAATACTTTTTATATTGATTATTGGTTAAAATGTTAATTCTTTATAGATCATATTAAAATATGTTATTAACATTCATTTTATTTTTACTATTTTTACATCTGTTTATTTTTACTATTAAATATAGTTACTAAAATATGTAAAATTGTGTGTGGGGCTTACTCTTAAGGTTAATATTATATTTCCATTAGTCAGCAGCGATCTAGACTTTGCCCATTCTTTCCTATTTACACCTTCTAGAATGGCTAGCTACATTTTCCAATTTGTTTTGTTCTTTTTCTGGAGCTTTGTTCTGTTCTTTCATTTGGGACATGCTTCTTTGTCTCCATACTTTGGCTGCTTCCTTGTGTTTGTTTCTTTGTATTAGCTAAGGCTGCTATGTCCCCTGGTCTTAGTACATTGGCCTTATGTAGTAGGTGTCCTGTGGAGCCCAGTCTTCCCTGATCCCTGAGCCGGGTGCTCCAGGTGTGTCCCTTGTATGGGTTGTGTGTGACCTTCCATTGTAGTTGAGCCTTGGTTGTTGCTTGCATGTCAGTGGGAGAGATTGGCCCTTGGGCTGATTGATTGTGAGGACTGCCTGATGAGGAGCTGACCCAATGGAGCAGGATTCACCTTAGCAGGGCTCTGGTGCTGTCCAGTCTGCCCTTTGGGTGTGTCATCCTAAGAGGCAGAACTGAATGTCAGAAGCTAGCCACTGGGCATGCCAGCCCCAGGGCTTCTTGGGAGGGGCTCTGCCGAAGGCCAAGTTCAGTCATAACCTATGCCCTTCCTGGGGTCATCTGGCAAGAATCACCAAGCAATCTGCAGATGGACACCACCAATGCTAGCTTAGAGGTACCTCAAGAGGCCTAACTGCAAAGTGAGGCTGACTGCTACTCGTGCCAGGCTTAGGGCTGCTCAGCAAGAGGTATGGGGCACATTGAGGCCAGATGCTGTTTGTTTCGGTTTTGTAAATCTTTGAGAGATTTTAGGCAAGTCCATAGCATGAGCCAAGAGAGGCCATTTGTATGGAAAAGCCACTAGAGGTGGCTTGGGTGGGCCAACAAGTTGGGTGGGGTGGGGTCTCAGGGAATTACTAGGGCAGGGCAATCACTGTTAGCCAGGTTGATGGAGACTCAGATATGGCAGCTGCCTGCATCTACAGAGGGAAAGGCTCAACAAAGGAACAGTGGGTTCTGCCAACACTTCTGTCTGAGAGAAAGCTGCCCTACTATCCTTCGCCTTGAAGCCAGACAACACAGCTCCTCCCCATATGAATCTAGCAGTTTTCAAGCTGTTGTCCCAGCATTGGAGCTCAGAGTGAGTCAGTCCACACATGGTCTCCTTAAAAAGGACATCTGTGACTTCCACTGTCCTCTATCTCACTCAGCCACAATCTTTGCTGGTTTTCCCAGCCAGACTTGTGGGGACTTCTAAGCACTGAAACCCTGGGCTGAGGAGGCCAATGTAGGCTGGGCACCCATGCTCCCCTGGGGGATCCTCCACAGCTGAATTATCTCTCTCAATTCTCAACAGCCACATGCCTGTATGGGGATCAGCTCACTTTGCATCTTTACCTCTCCTACCAGTCTGGAGATGGCCTCTTCTATATGTCCCCTTTTGTAAGCCTTTTCTGTTCAGCTAGAATTCAAGTGACTCCCATTGATAGCTGTTCTGGAGTTTAGTTATAATTTTGATGCAGTCATAAGAGGAGGCAA
The DNA here is from genome assembly GCA_028627145.1 of Eidolon dupreanum. Lineage (NCBI taxonomy): Eukaryota > Metazoa > Chordata > Mammalia > Chiroptera > Pteropodidae > Eidolon > Eidolon dupreanum. The sequence goes on from CM053514.1 coordinate 36,402,347, forward strand.
GCACAGCATTTACCTACTCTACCATCTTAACCAAAACTTTTTCTTATTCTTTTTATGTTTTATTATTTTTCTGATTTAATGTCTTGTCTAGGACCTCAGGTCTGTGTTGAACAATAATGATGACAGCAGGCTTCTCTGTCTTGACACCCTTCTGAACAAGAACTAACCTAAAATGTCTCCATTAAATATGATGCTTACTATATATATACATGTAGTGTAGATATCCTTTCTTTTAAGTATCTTTTTTTCCTCATTTGCTAGGAATTTTTATCTTAAATGTGTAGTAAATCATACTGAATGCTTTTCAGTTGAAAGATTATATATTTTTTCTTCTTTGGCAAGTTAACGTGGTGGTTTTTAATTACACAAATAGATTTGGAAGCTGAATAATCCCTACATAATCTGGATTAACTTTACTTGACCATAGTCTATTTCAATGTACTGTTAGATTTAGTTAGCTAGTATGAGGATTTTTGCTTTTATGTTCATGAGTGAAATTGACCAATAATTTAGTTCTTTTGTACTGTCATTACCCAGTTGGATACCCAGTTTATATTAGCCTCATAAAGTGTTTTGGGAAGGTTTCCAATTTTTCTTTTTCTTTAGAAAAGAAAATTGTGTGAAATTCATGTTCCTGGAAAACTTACAGAACTCACAGCTAAAAGCATTTGGTCTTTTTTTTTTTTAGGGAAGAAAAGTTTTGTCCAGAAAATACCAGTTTCGTCTAATTTTTAGGCTTTTGATATATAGTTGTCCATTGCACATTTGTAGAATTTTGCTTATATTTAGTTATTTCCCTATATGCATTCTGCACATTGTTTATTTGCATCTTCTCTTTAAACGTGATTGATATCACTAGGTTTATTTTTAAGTCTTCCACATAGCCTCATTTTTGTTTCCTTTTTCAATACTTTATCTATCCTTATAATTATGTACTCCTCTCTTTTTTATTTTTTATTTACTATGTTGTTCTTTTCCAAGCTGATTGAGATTTTAGTTAATTTGTTTTTCATCTTTCATATATTCTGAATAATGTTTGTAAATTTACACATTTTCCTCTACATTTCAGCAGCAAATAGATTTTGAGTCAGTGTTTTCATTATCATTCAAATGTAAGAATTTCAAAATTTACCATATAATTTCTGCTTTAAACTAATAACTAGTAATATATTAGTTTTTAAAAATTTTCCTAGTTTTTATTTCTAGTTTTATTTCATTTGTAGTTAATATTATTTTATTGCATTTGTAGTTATAATATAGATTGTATGCTGTTAATTATTTGAAATTTTTTGAAACTTTTGGGGACAAGTATATCATCATCATTAATGAACATTTGATATGTGTTTGAAAATAATATGCATTCTATGTTCATTTGATATAAGGTTCTAGACATCGATTTGATCAAACTTACTTGTCATGCCACTGAAATTATCTCTACCTTTATTGTTTCCATGCATCATAAATTCATTTCCAGAAATCTTGTTTTCGTTTACTACAACTCTTCATATCAGATATCAGTTATTGGTTTTTACACTTTGAGGATATACTCTCGGTTACATATTGATAACTATAGTCTTTCTGGTTGTAATTTCTATTTATGTTTTAAAAATGTTTATAAATAACATCTCTCTTTGATGACAGTTCTCACTTTAACCTTTACTCTTCAATTCTTTAATTTTATCTTCAGGTCAGTAAATCATTCTTCAAATATATTCAACGAGCTCTCTTCACTGGCAACAAGTAACTAGAAAATGAAATAGAAAATAAATTCATTTTTGATAACAACAAAAACTACCAATTGCCTAGGAAACAATCTAGCAAAGATTACTTGAGAGGTATAGATACTTTTAAAAATTCTATTAAAAGATATCAAAGTATATCTGAATGAATGGAGAAATATAGTGCACTCTTGAATACAATTGAATAAAATTTTAAAGATTTTAATTGTCTTCAAATTAATCTATAAATTCATTGCTTTTCAATTCAATAGCACAGCTAATTTTGGAAATTTGACAAATTTATTTATAAATTTTTATACAGAAAGATAAATTTCCATGAATTGCCAAAGAATTTTCAAAAAGTATAAAAAAAAGAAAACTCATACGAATTAATATTAAGACAGATTACAACACCAAATGATAAAATCATTATTGTGGTACTAGTGCAGGCACAGACTCATTGATGGAAGGAAATGCAAAATAATGATTGAAATAGTTTACTTGTTATATGATAGAAGATATATCACATGATTTTGAAGAATGATGAATATTTTTGTATGAGACTATAAACTTTATTTGCTATTTAAGGAAAATAATACTGTACTTCTAGTATCCAACATTACAATAAATAAACAAATAAATAACCTCAGATGAATAAAAAACCTAAATATGAAAGTAAACAGTTGAACCAATCAAAGATTATGTTTACTGGAGCAAGATATAAAGCCTAAATCACAAAAGAAAAGCCAACATAATTTGATTTTTGACTAATATAAGAATTGGGCAAGATAAATAAGAATTTCTATTAATAATGGCCACTCACACAGTTTTGTGTTCCTTGGAAGCAGACCATAAGAAAGAGAGTACTGAGCAGGTTTATTATGAAGTATTCTTGACTCCTGCGAAAGAAAGAGAAGGGAAGAAAACAAAATTGGGTTAGAGGGAAAAGTAATGCTATGATATCAATAAAGGCTTCTTCTCTGAAGCTGGAGAGAGGCTGGGCCCAAATATTCCTGCATTGATTGGTCACTGGATGCAGGCTGCCCTGGGAAAGGAGTGTGAATTTGGGTGAAACAATTATCTCTAGGCAAGGTAATTCCTAATTAGCAATGATTATTATGGGGTGTCTGCAAGTACTCCTTTTCATCTGCGGGTGAATAAGCCCTCAGGTCCTAAGCAAGGATCTTAGTGGGTATATCACAGAGTCTATTCTAGTCATAAGACTGAGATTATAGTGACAGCCTAGGATTAAACACTTAAATAATAAAAATTAATATATAAAACATCCAGTGATTCCCATGGAATATAGTAAAAAATAACAAAATGAGAAAATAAAATAATGGAAGTAAAAACTTGAACGTTTAATAAGTACACAATTACCCTAACTTGAGGAGGTATATGTTAAGGATGTTGATCATAGAATTGTTTGGTTTGGAAGGCCATGATAAATTAACTGGTATAAAATTTACCTTGTTATCCTTAAATAAATAAGCAATTGCACTACTGAGTATTTATCCAAAGAAAACCAAAACAATAATTTGTAAAGATCTATGTACCCCTATGTTCATGGCAGCACAATTTACAACAGCCAAAATATAGAAGCCATCTAAATGCCCATCAATAGACAATTGGATAAAGAAGTTATGGTTTATATATGCAGTGGAATATTACTGAGCCATTAAAAAATGAAATCCTACCATTCGTAATGACCTGGATAAACCTAGAGGTTATTATACTGAGTGAAATAAGTCAGACAGAGAAAGATAAATACCATATAATTTCACTTGTATGTAGAATCTAAGGAACAAAAAGAACAAACTATTAAAAAACAGACTCACAAATATAGAGGACAATCTAGTGATGGCCAGAGGTGAGGCGGGGTTGGGGAGCTGAGAGAAAGGGGTGAAAGGTTAAAGGAGCACAAATTCATAGTTGATAGATGGTCATCGGGATGGAAAGCATGGCAAAGGGAATGCAATTAGATATAATGGCTAGGTAGAGAGCCAGAGGAGAGAAAGAGCAATCCATAGGAATCACTGGATGTTTTATAAACTATATAAATGTCTAACCAATATAATGTATACTTGAAACTAATAATAAAACAAAATTGAAAAAAAAAGGAAATATACATGAAACTGAAAAAAAAAAAAGAAATATAAATGGTAATTAACATATATAAAGCAACTGTCTGCAGTCACTGGACAGAATCAGTCCAGAACTACAATTTTTAAGAAAAGGAAAGCATCTGAAGTGAGTCCCATATTCTCCCTTGCTTTCTGTCTGAAGGTATTTCTGAATCCACAGCAAAGGGAAATAGAGTACAGAAAATGAAAGTCTGACTGGACAGGGGAAACAAATGTGAACACAGGGCTGTTGAAGTGGCTGGGATTGCAAGGGGGTAGAACATCGGAGAGGAGGTAAACAAGGGGGAACACCCCTAAAATCTGCATAATTATTTCCTCAGGTTCTTGGCCAACTTCTAAACTACCCATGTACAGAATGAGACTCAAGGAGAGAGCTAGTATTTATTGCTTCCTATACGTTTTTTGATATTAATAATTAATTTTTAGTTTTATTTTACTGTGATTAGAGAACAATGGTTTTTATTTGTACACACTTTATTTATTCCTCAAGATGGAAAGTATAAGGCCAACCAACTACAGAGTTTCTCAAGATGGTTGCCAGATGCAAACACCAAAGCTTTTTAAGGCAAGAGTGTTAGTAAAACAAAGGCACTTCTACTGCAACTAGTCCCAAGACCATAACTGAGATTCATCATCATACTCCTCTACCACTTATTTTACATTTGCTTCACTCTTGGTCATCTTTTTGCCTGGTCTGAGTGCCTTGCTTAGTAGGGAGACTCAGAATTTTACTCCTGAGGTATAAGCCCTTAGTTTCCTTTTTTTTGGTGTGGGTGGCAGGCATCTTATAATATAGACCTCCAATTATCCGCATTTCCCTCTATTTAAGCTCTGGTGTGGTGCATTAAATCACATGCATTAAATTACAACCATCCCTGTGTAGAATATGACAGAAGTGATAAGGCATGACTTCCTAGGTCATAATAGGCACTGCAGCTTTTGCCTTGATCTCTTTGAACACTAACTATTGGAGCCCTGAACCACCATGTAAAGTCATCTAACTACCCTGAGGGTAATATGCTAGAGAGACCACATTCAGAGGCTTTGAATCACATGAGTCCTTGAAAACACACAAAAATACTTGGACAGGTCCCAGCTATTCTAGTCTGTATGTAGTGAAATCAACCCACCTGAGATCTCAGAGAAATCACATAACAGTGATAAGATGTCCCTACTGAGCTCTGCCCAGATTATAAACTCACAAACAAAATATATATTGTTTTTGTTTTTAGCCACTAAATTTTATACTGTAATAGATACCAAAATACTTTTTTCTAAACATGGTTGCTAAGTTATCCATTTATAGTTATCAAGGACATAAAAGCTCATAAATTCAGTAAGTGTGGACAATATCCTCTATACCCACATTGTGTAGCAGCTATAACCTATCCTGGTAATTAGGGTTGATTACTACCATCAATATTATAACTCTTTTTCTTCTCCTTTTTTTCTTTCGGTTTTTTTTTTTTTTTTTTTTTTTTTTTTTTTTTTTTTTTTTTTTTTTTTTTTTTTTTTTTTTTTTTTTTGCTTACTAGTTCACCAACAGGAGGATTAGCATCAGTCCTGTTTGGTTTAGTATCCACATATCACACCAATCCATCTTTGCATTAGCCTAAATTCTTCTCTTCTATGTTAGTTGATTGTTAGGAATACCCCTAGGGCAAAGATATAAGTTGAGATAAAAATATCAGTTCGGCAGAAGTAAGTGACATGGAAGTCTGGCCATCTGTTTGTGTAATTTACTAGTACATTTAGGATATGCTCAGGCTGAAATCCAAATGCTTTTTATGCACCTGCCCAACATTATGAAATGATGGATCTGATAATATCAAGCTCAAGAAGGAAATCCCAGTGCCACAGTCACTTAGCATCCCATGGTCAGGCTATCATTTTCTAGCAGGATCCAAATCATAGCAAGAATTGTCAAAATTGAGACTAGTTCTCTGACATAGAAGACATGATCTTCTTCCAAATCCTAGATATTCATTAGAGACTTTGCACAACAAATTTCTCCTTCACAGATATATCTAACTCTATAAGACCTGCTGAGTCATAAGGCTCAAGTGGCTAGGCACCTCAGGCCATATGCCTGCAGAATTCTTTCTTCCTGTAGGCCCCACTCAAAATGGACAACTTCCAAGTTACCAAATACATGGGGCACAGCAATATTCTCAAGGTTAGTATATGCTACTCCCCAAATCAGAAAAGTCCTATCAAACACTGTGCCTCTATCAGGGGGTCAAAAGGTGCAAAAATTTGTCCTTAGTCTTAGAAGAAATGTGGCATGACAACTCAATGGAACTTCCACACTGTGCCAGTCTCCTGAATCATAAATCTTATCTCCAACTCTCTGACACATGTGTCTTACTAGGATATACAGTGTACTTTCAATTTACTGCTCATAAGTCAGATTATCACGATGTCATCAATGTCTAGTGTTATGTTCTTAAACTATCATGATGATTGAGATATCTGAATTCACTACTGTGACAAAGAGGACAGTTAGTATATTCCTGAACTAGGGAGTCAGTCAATGTGAACTTTTGTTCTTGCCATGTGAATAAAAACCAAACAATCCTTCTTAGTGAAGAGAATTGGAAAAAATATATATTTGTCTGCAAGATCAGTAGTCCTACACGTACCAAAGCCTATGTTAATCTACTATCACTTAACCAATTGGTAGCACTAATAGCATTTTCTGCAGCAGATGGTATAATATAGCAGCTGTGCTTGGGGCTGCCACTTGGATAAATTTATAGTAATATCTACATATGCTAAGATTCACTTTATTTTTGCAGGATACATATAGGTGAATTGAATGAAAATATTATGTGAACCATCACCCCTACATTCTCTAAGTCACTGGTAGTGATATTAATCTCAGCAGTGCTTCCCATAATATAGCATTATTTCTGATTTACAATTTTCCTAAAGGTAGAAGTGTGTTTTTCAGGGCTTCTACTTGATTCTTGATGCTTAAGTGGCTCTTATTCCACAGGCCATAATATACAGGTTCTGCCAGCTGCTAAATATTTCTCTCTCTATAAAGCATATGAGGACCAAGGAAATAACTACAAGTTAGGTCCAAAGATACTTGGATATATTATGAAACGGACTTGAGCCAAACTCCACATGGCCTCCATGAGCTCCCATTTAACCAGAGAATTATGGTGGTGTTTCAGATTCCATAGCATCTGAGTCAGCTTGCACCTATCCAACAGTCCTAGAAATGTGTAGATTTTCTAATTCCTCAGTGTTCGGTTACCACGGAAATGGTTTCAGCTTCCTCTGGAGAGTAATCGAGAGAATATTTACTGTATAAATTTCATGTGGCATTTCAGGCTTCTTTCTTAAGAGAACCACATGCTTCAATCAATGATTGAGAACTGACTTAGATCTGGAAATTGGGTGAGGAGACATGATTTCCCATTTTAGCAGCTGATGTCAATTTTTTTGCCTATCATCTTTTTTCACCCTTTCTTTCCCCTTGTCAATGGCATTTTCTCATCTATCTCATGTCTAAGAACACCATGACCTATTAGCTATTACCACAAATCCCTGAAGATCGAGGCCAATTGATGGCAAGCTGGTAATTATATCAACCTTATCATTGATAATTAAGTGCTATGCCTTGGCCTCATCCTTATTAATATTAAATAATTCAGTTCAATAGCAACGATTGACACTGTCAACCACAGCTTGCAGAGTGCAGCCACCACCAACCAAGCTTCTGAAAGATGTTGGTGCCCACAAGGCAGTGCACTCCTTATGGAGTGTCTTCTGGTCCCACCCAGGAATCTTAATCAGGTGATGGGTGCTCAAGTCTTACACAGTAAATCTCTTCTAACATTATCATCTCCCTGAGTCTTCTGACAACTTCCACAGTACCATACAAGGAAGATCCAGATTTTTCTGCATATTTGTCATATTCAAGCTTTAAGGAGCTATTGTAGCAAAATGTTTTGTGATAAGACTTCAGTGTCATTACCAGATCATCCAATTCTCAGATTTGTGTGAGTGCTTCCATTCGGTAAATTCTCCTATATCCAGCCTTTATGTTTTACCCCTTGTGGAATAACTCTCTGAAGCTCTACTCTCATATTTGTTTCTCAGGTTTCTGCCAGTACTTTCTATGCAATGTGTCAATTCCTTTGATACATAAAATATTTTCATTCTAAAGGTGAGTTGTACTTCCTAGCTCAGATTGTGCTGAGACCTAGCCCTATCTATTGACTAGAGGCAATAAAGAGAAGATAGACCATGAGGGAACACACTACCTTGACAAGAACCTGCCTCAGATGGTATCATTGCATAGTCTCCTGTGGCTAGGGGAAGAAGGCTTTTTCTGAATGGTTCAGGCTTGTCTATCCATCTGACCCTGTTCTGGGTCTCAATGTCATATTTCTTTCCTATAAAGCCATTAACTTTAGCATAGGGCCCTCCTGAGCTATAAATGCTGGAAGCACTGAGGTTTCACCATCTTTTCATTAGATTATGAGCCTGATTGTCAATACATTCTGCTCTGATACAAGAGACGAGAGTCTCCCTAAAAACTGCTGGAAGGCCTCTGGATTTCACATTGTTCCTCGTGTTGGCATTGGCTGATCTAAGCTTAGCATTTTATTTTTTTTAAGATTTATAATTCCATTAAGAGCAACTGACCCATACAATTTTTGTAATTATTGCTGACCCCATATTTTCAAAATACCACAAAGATCACATTTTCCAGTGCCTCTTTTCACCTGTACTTTATTCCAAAGCAACAAAGGTGAAAGCCCTAGTAATCATGGTGCCACACCAGTCAAGAATTTTTAGCTTCCTATCACCAGTAGTACTGAAATCCTTATTGCTATCAAACAGATGAGTAATACAGCTCTAAAACTCCAACTTTACTGTATTCTTCATAAGAATATTCCTATTATCAGCTATCTTGCCCTGAGATTTCCAGAAAACAAAACCTAAGGCAGATTTATATAATGCTACATTGTAAGATCATGCATTCTCAGGATACATATGACATAAAATAAAGGGAGTGAAGTAAGGAGGAAAGCCAATACAAGGACAAGTTCACATGCTGGCTACTGCCTAGTATGGCTGCTTTCTCATCCACGTGGCACCACCTTTCAAGAGGACACAGAAATGAGTGACTATGAGGGCCTTTCATCCAGGAAAAGAAGGGTCAAGAATTTGTTCATTCTCTCTTGTGTCCCATTGGCCAAAGTTACATTCCATGAAAAATTAAGTCTCTCACATGTTTAGCTTGCTCATGAATGAGGGAAGCAAGAAGACCCTATTGCACCTCATACCTCAGCATCAACATGAAAGCCTTGGACAGGAGGCAAGAGGGACGTGGTATGGACATGAGGCAGGGTTATGCCTGCATGAAGTTGATTAATGTCCATGCAAAGCAGCACTTGGTCTGAAACAAGTGGCCAAATGTCCAGAGACAGATGAAACACAAAAGATATGATGTGGTCCTTGCATATTTAAATTTTTTTTTTTGTTTAAATGTTATTATATTACTGAAAGGAGCACATAATTAGATGAACTTTACCTGTTGATATTTAGAACAGAATTTTGCTATGGGATTACTTTATATTCTTTTATAAAGGTCTTGATTATATAATTTTTAGCTTTAACTTTAACAAAGAAATGTAACTTTTAATCTCTCTCTAAGGTAAGCCAAGAAATTTAATGTGCTTTTATTGACCCATTCCTGTACTTACAGATCTTTGTTAATTTAATATGGAGTATAAATGATTGGTTAGTGGTATATATTGTAATTTTTTCCAATTATATATCTTCTTTTATAAGTGACATTATACTTGAGTCAAATTATATTACCACGTATATAGAAATTAATTGGATTCACCATAAGAACATTCATTCAAAACTTTCCAATTTATCACTTCTCAATATATAATTTTTGACTGACCTGAGTTATGTGTTTAAGCAAACTTTTCAGAGGTTCTCTGTCAATGCTATAACTTACAAACATTTACATATCAGAAAATAGAACAGTTGTCATCTGCTCCAAGGCCTATCGCTTTGCAGAAAAGGAAAAAAAATGAAACAACAACGAAAAGACTTAATGAATATTTTTAATATTTGATGTTGCAAAGGTTTAATTTTAAAGCAAGCCTGGACTCTGCTTTAGATTTCTTCTATCTTTTCGTGGCCTCTACATATTTTGGGGCCTGGATTTTAATAAGACAATTTCTTTACTATTATCATTGGGCAAAGTTCATCAAGATATTTGTGTTACTAAATGTTTTAAATTAAATTGCTTCGGTTTTAGGTATTTTTAAAATAATTTATTCTACTTCTTATAGTAAAATCATTTCAAGAAGTGTTTTAGAATAATTCTCCATTTCTCCTATGTTGAAGAATTTTTAAGTCAGTTTGTTTGCATCTGTTTTCTTTACTCTGGGTAGGTGTTATTTGCCTGTATGCTGTTCTTTGTGCTCATCCTTGACTAAGGATTGCTCATTCCTATTTAATTGGTCTCGTTTAGACTATTAAAAGAGAACATGAATTCCTATAGATGTCTCTCACTGCCTACTTCAGTACTTATAGAAGCCTCCTTATATTCTTAAAGTGGAAAGCAAACTGATATACATGGCTTTTAGAATAATTTCTAGCTTTTAGCAAACTCGACCGTAGTGACCTTGGATCTCACTTTGCTTGGTTCTCTGATTTTTAGAATGAGGATTTATTTCTGGATTAATCTGACTGTTTTTACTTAAATTTTTTTCTCCTGAAATAATATATTAAAATCCTATACCTCCTAAGCATTGCTCATAAACACTGTCCTTGCCTATGATTAACACTATGTGACAACTTTCCATATACCACTTTATCCCTTAACCTCTCTTTTCCATCCCCTCAGCTTTATTGAGGTATAATTGACAACTAAAATTGTATATATTTAAGGTGATCAGCTACATTGATGTTTTGATGTACTTCATAAAACAATCACCAGAATCAAGCTAATTAACATCTCCATCATTTCATTTAGTTACCATCTTATAAATTATTTTATTTGTGGTGAGAACACTTATGATTTACTCTCTTAGCAAATTTTATTCAAGTTCAATTATTACTAATCCTTTTTGTTTCCTTTGCCTATAAACCTCCCTAGTGCATCCCTACCCCTAATCCCTCTTTATTCATATCCCTTTACTGGGAACTGAATTTTTTGAGGGTTTGAGAGCTATAGGTACCGAGAGGGTAGTAAAGTCTAAGGAGGCAATGTCTCTAGTTACCACTAAAAACAAATTACCTTTCAGTAAATGAATAACTGTTCAAATTTGTGGTTGGCAAAATCCCTGTTTCTATACTAGGGATGGGTAGTAGGTGTGAACTGTAACTTCACTCAGTCTTCCTCCATTTAGGCACTGCTTACATTTGAGGGACAAAGTATGTGAGGGCCTCCAATTGTTTCTAAGTCTAGCCAGTATCCATGGAGTCATGGGAAACCTCTCCCAGACTCTGAGAAAGTTGTTTCTCTTCTTTTCAAGTATTGTTTTGACTTAGTAACTTTTCCTCTTCTCTCACATTAACCAAAGGTTCAGAGAGGTTATTTCAAGAATTGCTTATGTAGTGTTTAGAGTGACCATTTTTATTCTCAGAGCAAACTGCATCTCCTTCAATAATGATTTTGATCAAGGAAATGTAATTTTAGGGCTTAAGTTACTAATCAGTGAAATGGTTATATAACATTTCCCCCTAAATTAAATATCTCTGGATATTACTTTGTGATATTGTGACTTATAAGAAGAAATATATATTTGTTTTTTGTTCTTAGTTCCTGGCTCACAGCTTCCAAAACCCTTGGAATTTCCTGAGGCATAAGAGCAATGGGAACATGTTTTGTTATATTTGGTCACCTGTCCTCAGTTTCTGAAATTACTTCAGAGCTATAAAGGCAAAGTAGGTGTATTGTTATTCATAACAAGCTCCTTTCCACCACTAGGTTTATGTTAATAAGGTGACTTTCAGAAAGCACCTAAGAATGGGAAATGGTTGCCATGGGAACCAACCATGTGATTACAAGGTTGGTACTTTCAGTCTCTACCTCCCAACATCTGGGTAGGGAAGTCAAGCTGGAAGTTGAATCAATCACCAGTGGTCAATGATCTAATCAGTCATGCCTACATAATAAAGCCTCCATAAAACTCGAAAGGGCAGGGTTCAAATTCCTTTGGAGTTGGTGAACACAGGGAGACTTGAGGAGAGTGGCACGCTCAAAGGGAACATGGAAGCTTTTCTCCATATCTTGCCTTATGCATCTCTTTCATCTTGCTATTTCTGAGTTTTCATCTTTTTATAATAAACTGGTAATGTGGTAGGTAAACTAGTTTCCTGAGTTCTGTGAACCACTCTAGCAAATTAATGAAACCCAAGGAGTGGACTGTTGTCACCTTCAATCTATAGCCCATTGGTCAGAAGCAGAGGTAACAACTTGAACTAGTGATTACCATCTAAGGGTAGGGTGGGCAGTCTAATGGAACTGAGCCCTTAACCTGTGGAATCTGATGCTGTCTCTGGGTAGATAGTATCAGAATTGAGTTAAACTGCAGAACAAATTGGTATCCAAGAATTGCTTTTTTTGCATGGAATCCCCTTCACCCCCACCATTGAAATTAGATGCAGAATCCTTTATAATTGTTCCCAGTACTCAGAGTGGCTAAGCAACAGCCAGAACAGAAGTCCTAGAGTCAGAGAGAAAGATATAGCCTGGCTCTATAAAGAAACCTCTCTTTAATAGGATATTTTACCATCAGATAAAGTAAATGGAGGAAAGTTCATAGCGATAAACACCCATTTTAAGGGACAAGAAAAATCTCAAATAAACCGTATAACTTTACACCTCAAGAAACTAGAAGAAAAACAAACTAAACCTAAAGTTAGTAGAAGGAAGGAAATAACAAAGATCAGAATGAAAATAAATGAAATAGAGACTAGAAAGACAATAGAACTCAAGAAACTATGAGCTATTTTTTAAAAGATAAAGAAAATATACAAATTTTTAGTTAGACTCACTAAGAAAAAAAATAGATGACTAAAGTAAAAAATTCATAAGTGAAAGAGATGTTACAGCTGATACTACAGAAATACAAAGGATCATAAGAGACTATTATAAACAATTATATGCCAGCTAATTGGACAATCTAGAAAAAAATGAATAAATTACTAAAAACATACAACCTAAGACTGAATCATAAAGAATCAGAAAATTTGAACAGACTGAATTTTAAGGAGATTGATCAGTAACCAAAAACCTCCCAACAAAGAAAGTCCAGAACCAGATGGCTTCACTGGTAAATTCTACCAAACATTTAAAGAATTAATGCCCATCCTTCTTCAACTCTTCCAATAAACAGAAGAGGAGAGAACATTTCCAAACACATTTTATGAGTTTTATGAGCATTACCTTGATACCAAAATCAGACAAGGACACAATGAGAAAAGAAAATTACAGGCCAACATCCCTGGTGAACACAGATGCAAAAATCTTCAACAAAGTATTAGTAAACTGAATTCAAAGCTACATTAAAAAGATCATACTTCATGATCAAGTGGGATTTATTATAGGGATATAAAGATAGTTCAACATCTACAAATCAATCAATGTGACACACCACATTAACATGAAGAATGAAAATCATATGATCATCTCTATAGATGCAGTAAAAGGATTTAACAAGATTCAACATCCATTTATGATAAAAACTTTCAAGAAAGTGGGTATATAGATAAAGTAAATAGGTCTGAATTCACACACACACACACACACACACACACATACACGTGAAAGATCATTTTTAAAATCACAATGAATTAAAGCACTATAATTTTTCGGAGATTTATGTTAGGGATGTGAATCCCTCAGATTTAGCCTTTAAAACGAGTACTTTTATCAATTTTATGGAAATTGTATGAATGTGACGTATTTAGGTACATGAAATTGAAGACCAACTCTGCAATTGAATTTTATAATAGTATTTTATTTTCCTCGCATAACAAGAAGTCTGAAGACAGAGAGTCTAGTTCCCCTTCTATTATTTTACTCTGTCATCCTCACAGGGAAGCTTTTATCATCATACTTGTCAAGTCATGGAGGCAAAATGGCATCTCCCTCTTCAGTTATGCAATAGGCTAGAAAAAGAGAAAGCAACAAAGAGAGTGTCTGTATTAGAAAATCAAAAATATTTCCATAAGTCTCTAGTAGATCCACACTTTTACGACATTGCCTACCTACACTTTTGTTACATGGTCACCGTGATTGCAACAGAGTCTGAAGGTAAGTATTTTATCTGGGAACATTATCAATCTGAACAAAACAGAGTTTTATCAATAAGGAGGAAATGAAGAATTGTTCATGGGTAGGAAATCAGGAGTGTCTAATGATGCATTGAATTCAAAAGTCTATAAAATCTCAACTAGCATCAATAACTATTCACTTTTGCTATTCTTGAAGGGTTTATTTTTCAAAAATAGTCACTGTTAAAAATGAAATAATATAAATGTTTATATACTTTATTCCCTGCATTATACTTGTGAGAATGTGGTGATTACAGATCATTAATAGCTTTTGTATACTAGAATATCATTTTTTTATATATACACCTCATTTAAATGGTGGCTTTATGGTCCATGTTATGACTAATATTAATCTCTTTTGGACATTTAAATTCTAAATCATAGGACCTAAATCAAAATTCTAAAAATTTTCTTGGCTAATTACCAATATCTGTTTCAAATAACATTTCCTTAATGCCCACATACTGATAGTAGAATACTAAATCCTAAATGAACTCAAGCTAAATGTGGAACATTTATTTAAGAAACTCGTTTTGTATATCTTTAATAGAATTAACATCTAAAATTTGATATTTGATAGATTAGTTTTTAAAGTATTAAAATTGTTACCTCTTAAGAAACATTTTTTTCCCTGCAGTTATAAAAATATTTAATTGTATTCTATCTCCCACTAAAATGTAGCTCTTAGGTTCCCTGCTTTTCTTAAAACCAGTCTTTAATGTTGATAATCAAGATGGACAGATTTTTCAATGACATTTAGGTGGTAGAGGAGGAAGAGAGAGTAAAGATGGGATACTTGTTCTAATGTTCTTTCTAAATGGTACTCAAAAGTAAGCACAGTACTTTTTTCTGAATGCAAATCTAATATTAACTCATATCTAAAGTAACATATTATAGATTTACATATAATTTCAAATCCTCTCTGAACTTAATTAAAATAATTTTGTATCATCTTACATATTTTATTGAATACATTTTTTTTCAAATCTAATTCTAGTTCTGTTGATTTGATTTGTATTTTATAAACAATCACATGCAAGTGTAATAAGGTATTAAATATATCACATGACACATGGGTTTAGATAAAATATGTTTTTCTCAATGATAAAGAAACACATGTAGAATATTATATACAAAGATTTCACCCTTACTTGCTTATAACTAAAGCTTTTATGAAGAAAGAATATATAGAAATTAAGTGAATAACCAAATAAGAACTAAGAAAAAGAAAACTGCAAAATATGTTTCATATGATACATGCACATATACAGATAAATGCATATTTTTGATATGATATACAGATAAATATATAAAGGAAATAAATTGGCAAAATGAAATAAATTGGCAAAATGAAATCATTTAGGCAATTTTGTTTTTTCTCATACTGTCCTTTGAAGTATGCTCTATAGGGTAATTCTTCTTCTTTGCTCAGATAAAATCTTGGTTGGTTCCCCATAGCTCTCTTAAATAATAAATCCTCTTGGCACTTTAGTCATTTAAACTATTTCAGTTGTGAAACTAATAGGCGTATCCAAAGTAATAATAAAAGCTCCATGCTCCATTCAAAATTAAAGCTTCTCCACTCACCAAATCAGCCATGCAACAGAAGGCAGGCTTGCAGTATACAGTATGGCTTGTATAGATATTCCTCTATTTACCCAACTTGTTTTTCTTCTTCTCCTCAATGCTAACTTGCACTATTTCTGACCATACTGGGGTTCAAGATGGTGGAGGGAAAAGAAAGGAGGGCATAGGAAATTCCCTGCATGATAGTACTTTGTGAGGTGCCATCATTGCTTTCTTCTTTGACAGGTTTCATAGCTGACTCTTGCTCTTTTTCCACTGCAGAGTGTTTCAGTTCCTTGTAGTGTTCTTCAGACCATTTACTCCTCTCCTTATTCACTGGTAGGCATCTCTTACCTGCATTTGACTGGGATTTGGGTCTCAGGAGTCCATCTCTTCACAGACCCTCTCTGTTGGGATACTATTGCCTTTTAGGTAGATCTTTTGGATAAAGTCCTTTAAGATAACTCCAGGCTAGCCTTCACTCACATATGGGTGGTTCATACTTTCTCCATGTATCTTAGGTCCATTTTCAGTGATAATTTAAATTACTTTTCAATCAATGCTTTCTTTGTTGTTGTCTCAACTAGTATTTTTCAATGTACACAGATCTGTTTTAATGAATAAAACTGAACTTCAAAGTATCACTGAGTCATAGTTATTTTGAAATCATGAATACAGAATATTAAACTGATGTGTAGTGAATATATTTATTGATTGTTATAACAATAAGGATTGTTAAGATAGGTCAATATCCTTCTTTTACAGAAGAAAACACAAAGAATCAATTGAGCAAACATAAATGGCCAGGTGTAGAACACAAAAGAGCATAGGATCTAGAGTTAAGCATATGTGGGTTTGAGTCCTATCTCCGCAATGTATTAATCACAAGAAATTGACCAAGTTTAATAAAGCATGTAATGTCAGTTTCTTTTTCCATAAAATGGGGATAAAAACAACTCTAGCAATTATATTTTTTGATGATTAAATAAAAATGCAATACATATGGTATATATTGAATAGTAACTCCTTAATAATTGTTAGTTAATCTTGCCTTCTATCACTGGTCAAATTGTTCTGTCTTTGTATTATTATTATTATTATTATTATTGTTATTGTTATTGTTATTACTACTACTAAAGCTATGGGTTCTTCAGGTATTTACTTTTTATGATTGCTGAAATTAAAAATTACATATTATATGAACATACATATGTATAAATATATTTTGTATTTTTTCAGATCACTAAATTACTACAATGAAATAGTTAACAAGTATATAAACAATGCAGTACTAGAATAGGAATCTTTGTTTTATTATACTACATAAAACAAACTTTAAACTATCAAACTATAACTATACTTTATTTTTTTAGATAAAGCAAATTAACTAGGAAAAATAAGCCCCTATTTCTATGAAATTAATCTTTGGGATTAGTAAACCAAGTAGAGAAGCTCTGGTTTCCAATGTAATAGGGGAGAGAAAGGTCCTCCATGATATGCTGGGAGAAAACTATAATTCAAATGCATACTTTGAAAGCTTCTATAATGCAAATCACGATATTTAGATGTTCATAACTCTTCATCAAAAGTCATTCATGTTGGTAGCTAAATAATAGTCAAGCTATTGCTACATGAAATGGCTGGTATTACATCTGTACCTACTGTATTTATCCAAAGAGAACATATTAGTATTGTTCTCAAGTAGACAGTGTCATTACTTCCTTGTTTGTTTATACTCCTCTCATAAATATGCATTCAAGATTCTGGGTGTAATGAATGCTTAATATTCTTTTGCCTTTTCGTTAAAAGTGTTGGGAAGAATTAGGACAAGCATTTGTCCCCAGATTTTATTTTTCTATTCTAACGGATCCAAAACAACACTGAAAGGGTCTACTCTATAACATTTAGATGACAATTTTAGTAAATATCTCCCTCCAACATTTAAGATTCTAACATATATTATGTTTAACTAATAATGAAATCTATTTGGGTGTGCTTTGCTTAGATCAAAATTATTACTTTGTAGGCCCACTTTATGGAGAAAACAAATATCTTCCCTTCAAAAATGTTAATGTGTTATTCATAATAAGCCAATAATTTATCTCTTCTTATGTATTTAATGTAATACATTTTAAATATATTTATATATATTTCATATCTCTGTCCACTGAAAGGGCTCAGTAGTAATGGCCTGCCGATAGCAATAAACAAGCCAAATTATCTATCTTGGTTTCTAAGTATCGTTCCCTAGGGTTCCTTGGGGTTGAGGGTGGGGAAGGAGATTCTAGAGCTGGGGAAGAGAAAGAACAAGATAAATTTGGAACATTTTGTTATATCAGGAAGCAAGGAGTATTCAAGTAATCAGAGGGACATATCAAAAGATAAATAAATAATTTATCTTGAAGGAGCCCATGAAGACCAAATCTGGATAATATGAGCATTAAAAAAAATACATATATTAGTAGTAAATTCTAATCCATTAGATTAAATACCAATCTCGGCTTCTCTACTGATACAAACTTTAAAAAACAAAATTTAAGATTAAATTTAAAGGCTTGTACATTTACTCATTAGCTTAGTTCATTCAGTAAATTTGTATCATGCAGTTCTACCACCAATGAATTCAAGGAGAATCTGCAGGGTAAAAGCCTTTCCCTGACTACAGATAAAGTCTAGAACAAATGCCAATCATTTACACAATTATCTCCTTAGACACTGAGCAAATGCCAATATGCTGGAAACTTTCTGAGGGCGAAAAAAAGCTTCAAGTATGTATTTCTAATTCCATGTTGTTACTTTAATACTATGTCTTTGTTATCTGTTAAAGTTTGCTGCTGTCATTGTTCCCTAATAGAAACTTCCTCTGCCTGAAAAGTCCTTCCCCTAGATTTTCAGACATGGGATATTTAAATCCTGGCTTAAAAATCACCTCCTAGGAAAGGCCTTTCCATACAACCCATCTAAAGTAGTATCACTCTAATATACCCCCCTGTTAACCTTCCATTTCCTTTGTTTTTAGATCAATAGAATATAAATACAGAATAAATAGCAGTTTTAGAATTTTATGTAACATACCCACATCCTCTTGATATTTAATCCTTTTATTCCTATAAACTAGATTGAGAAAATTTTGAAAATTACTAAGTAATATTTGGTATAGTACAAACTCTAGGGATTTGTTAGCTGGAAATCTTCCCTTTATCCTGTGATGAATGTTATTTGTTGACTAGTACCCATATAACTAAAAGAGAAGACACCCTTTCAGAGATATTTGCATTTTATTATCTCAAAAGGATAACTCTCCAAGGTAAAATTATCAGGCAATATGACAAAACATAGGGAAGCATTTTGGAGAGCAGCAAAGATGTTTCTAGCCCTTTAAATCATATCTCATATGCAAATCTCTCTACCCTGGAAGAAAGACCTATTTGTCTCCAGAGAAAAAAGCTAGAAAGCAAATCTCCATTAGAAAATTTAAACTTCTTTTATTTAGTTTCCTGCTAAAGTGGGAGCTTCCAGGAATGTTTATACATAAATCGTCATTCTTTAAAATATTTTGGGAAAACATAGAGGGGGGCAGAAGAAATGGCGTAGATGGTAGAGGCTCTATTCCTCCCTCTGGTGACCAAATCAAAGTTGTGACAGAAACAAGAGCAAACAGCAGGAAAATCACCTGGGATCCAGATAAACAAGCCATACAACTAAGGAGGGAACTAAGAGATCACTCTGCAATGGCAGAAGGTAGGACAGGGCGAGGCCGCGAGGCTGCCTGGTCCAGAGCCATTGAGTGGGACGGAGCCTATGGCAGCTGCAGATGCCTCTTAAAGGGGCCATGTCTGCAAGCAGACTTTTGTGGTGAGGAACCTGCTCTCTCTGGGCACCAGTGCACCGGGAGTACCAGGGACCTACAGGGAGACACTGAGTTATTGGAGTGAGGGCTGGAAATGAGGCTTTCTCCCAGACAGAAGCGCTGGCGGCATCCATTTTTCCTCTGTTGAGCCCTCCCTGCTTCCAGTGCTTGGAATCAGCGCCACTACAGCGACATCATCAAACTCAATAACAGAGGTCACTCTGTTCAGAGGATTCCCTGAAACTCCACTTCCCCCTACTCTCGGTCTCAACCAAACCACATCCAGTGTGTCCTCGCTTAAGTATTCCTTGCTGAGCAGTGCCTAGATTCTCACTGGTGACAGCTGGCCTCAGTTTCTGGTGTGCCCTCTTGAGGCAACTATAAGCATGGCATCTGTGTATTGCTTGCTGAATCTTAACAGGGGGACACAGAGGGGCAGAGGCTTGGGTTAAATTTGGCATGCAGCTGAACTCCTCTCAGGACTATGCCACTGAGACACCTACCACACAAAGCCGCACTAATAAGACCAGGAGACTTAGGAGCTTTACTTAGTACATAGAGAGACACAAAAAGCAGCCCAAATGGGAAGACAAAGAAGCAGAAACCACACGAGAGAACAGAACAGAGATCCAGGAATAATGGAGTCATGTAATCCAACAGATGCAGAGTTCAAAACACTGGTTATAAAGATGCTCAATGAACTTATGGGAAGTGTAGATGAATTCAGTGAGAACTTTAATAAAGAGATAAAAAATATAAAAGTGGAAATGGAAATTGTAAAAGTAAACCAGTCAGAAATGAAGAACATATTATCTGAGATGAGAAGTATACTAAATGGAATAAACAGAGTGAATAAAGAAGAAGATCAAATGACCTATATAGAGAATGGGAAAGCTAATTCTATAAAAAGAATTTAAGGAGCCCATGGGACACTATTAAATGTAAAAATATCTATGTCATAGGGGTACCTGAAGAAAAACAAGATGTTGAAGAGCTATTTGAAGAAATATTGATGGAAAACTTCCCTAATCTGGTGAAGGAAATACAACCCCAGGAAGCTCAGAGAGTCCTTAAAACCAGGAATCAAAGAGGCCCACAAGACACATCATAATTAAAATGCCAAAAGTTAAACACAAGGAGAGAATCTTAAATGCAGCAAGAGAAAAGCAGTTAGTTACTTACAAGGGAGCACCCATAAAACTGGCAGCTGATATCTCAAAAGAAACTATGCAGGACAGAAGGGCTTGGCGAAAAATATTCAACGTGATGAAAACCTAGAATCTACAATCAAGAAAACTTTATCCAGCAAAGCTATCATTTACAGTGGAAGAACAGATAAAGAACTTCCCAGACAAAAATAAACTAAAAGAATTTATCATCACCAAGCCAGTAGAACAGGAAATGTTTGAGGGACTTCAAGAAGAGAAAACTTTTATCAAAAACATGAATAAAGAGTGGTAATAACTACATTTCTATCAAGTACCTGAAATGGAAAAGAATTAAGTGCTTCAGCCAAAAGATAGAGCGGCTGAATGGATAAGAAAACAAGACTGCTACATATGATGCCTACAAGAGACTTACTTCCGATTAAAAGACACACACAGACTAAAAGGAAGGGGATGGAAAAAGATATTGCCTTGATGGGCCTAGAGGGAATTGAGCTGAATGAAACGGGTCAGATAGAGAAAGATAAATATGGCATGATTTTACGTACATGTGGAATCTAAAGAACAAAATAAACAACAACAATAACAAAAGCATAAACTCATAGATACAGAGAATATTTAGAGGGATACTAGATAGGAGGGGAATTGGGGGAGCAAAAAAGGGAAAAGCAATTAAGAGGTACAAATGGATAATTGTAGAATAGACATGAAGATGTAGAGTGTAGCATGGGGAAGATGGTTAATAATGTTGTAATAAATATGTAAGGAGGAAGAGGGGTACTAGACTTAGTGGGGTGATCATTTTGTGAGTTATATGGATCTCTGATCACTATGCTATACAATTGAAACTGGTATATTATTGTATACCAACTATAATTGAAAAAAAAAACTCATTGAATTGTACAATATAAATATAAGCAACTAATTTTACATACAACCTAAAGTAGAAAGCACAATAACATTATATTAAAAATGTGCCCTCGAAATTTTTAAATTTTAGTAAAATGGTAATCTACACTATAAAAGACTCTAATATATGCAAATTATTTAAGACTCAAAACTAGTTAGCATTTATTTAAATCTATACCATATATAATAGTAACTGACCAATATCATTGCCAATCCTAACTGTAGGCAAATTATTCATAATTTTCCTTAAATAACAGGCAAAATTTATCACATATTTATGCAAAAATTTGAATTGTATCACATTTATTTATAGTATATTTTTATTTACACTAAATGCATTGTACATTAAACAGGTATTGATTACATTTGTATTAAAAATTTACAATATTAAAATTGTAGTGGTAGTCTTCATATATCTGACAGCATTAGGGTTAGTGAATTATTCCAGAAAAAGCTTAGAAGATGACTGGAAAATGATCAGGAGTGATCCTACAAAAATAATATACGGAAACAATGGGAACAGTTAATCAGAAGAGCATATATTAAATATTAAGAAGGCTCATGAGAGGGAATAAGCCTATTATATGCAATACTGCTCAAGCCAGATGTGAAGAATGTGTTAGAACATTTGGAAACTGAACATCACTTGAGGATATTAAACAAAATGATAGAGGCCTGGTCTCTAAATGTTCATTGCTGACATACTTAAAGCAGTGACAGAATTAATACTTAATGATTAAGGTAATATGAATCCACAGTGAACGTCATGCTTTATAAGTAAAAATGTGCACTGTTTAATTTGACTTGTTTTTTAATAAAGCTAGACTAGCTTCATGTTATCCTTTCTTTCTCTTGATGTCCTTATTTTTTTGGCCTATAATTTGTGGAGTTCATCTTTCTCTTAGTAAAATCGTGAGAGCTTTGCTTTTCACTTATCTTATATTGACTTCCTTAATGTCAGGTTTTCTTCAGAGATTTTAGACAATGGCTTAACAAAGCTCCTGATTCTTTTATTGCCTTAGAACCTAATTGAGAGAAGTCAGATGATTAAAATCTTTTAAAACAATTATATGATTTCCAATTATCCCATAACCCATCTTAAACTATAATTTTCTCTTAAAGAAGTTTGCCCTCCATTTTTCATTTTAAAATTATTTTTCTTGATAGATAAAATGGTATACAACTGTCTCAAAACTTTAATACCTTCCCAGATGACAAATTTCTTGCTGTTCTTTGTCTTTTAAAATAAATTTTTAAGTTTTGGGTTTACTTAACTATCATCAGTTGATTCTATGCTTAATTTAGTAGATACATTTAACTATTTCATATTCATTGCAGTTATATGTCTCCTTTTTTCCTACCACTGTATTTCCCTTCATTTAACCTTTGTTTGGAATACAAACATAAATTATGCTCTCATGACTCAACCTGGAAGTGAGGCTAAGGTATGTCTAGAATGCTATAATATGAGGCAGATAAGATTACTTTCAGCTGATTATATATAAATTAAAAAAACATATTCAAGAGGTTTATTTAAGCTGGACTTTCAAAGAATCTCTTATCAGAGCAAATGTTTGGCTTCAAGGGATCTATAAATTACATGAAATGATATGTAATATTTAGACGATACATGTATGTGTGCATTTGTGGTATGGGGAGAAGGGCATGATCACTAGTATTCATCATATTCTAAAAGACATCTATGACACTAAAAATGGTTAAAAGAAAACAACAGCACAAAGAATAGTGGTTGAAGAGGTTTGCAAAATTATTAAAATTAGTATGATTAAAATTACATTCTCAATGCCGCCAAATGTTCATCAGCATGTTTTGCTTCTCAATAATCTGAATGAGGAAACATGATGAACTTTTTTTGAATTTTTTAAAATATGCTTTTCCAGAGACTGGAAAACACATCTGACTGTTCCTATTTCAAAATAGAATATGTTCACTTTCTTTCCATAGCTTTTTTTATACCTATAAGATTTTTTGTCACTGACCAAAATTAAGCCATGATAATACTGTCCCTTTGCTGCTTATTTTACTTTCTTGGCATGAAAATTGTTGTCATTTTTAATCAATAACAAAATGATAAAAAAAATAACAGGCAGGATTAGAATATAGGCAGTAGACATTATATTAAAAATACATGTAGAATATTTCCAATTTATTTTAAAATTTATAGTGGAAAATGGGAAACTGAAGAGAGCTAGCTATAAAGGAAAAAAAGAGAAATAAAGATGTACATTTAAAAATCAGAAGGAAAAATAATATAAAAAAATAGAAATAGAAAAGTAAGAGACAGTGTTTTATAGATAGGATAAACATATGAAAAATGGTAAGATAGTTCTAAAAGATTTAGAGTCACAAAGTAGAAAGTGATAGCAATTGAATTACTTACTTACATAAAAAAAAAAGTTGGGGGATAGATATAGCTACTTGATGGCACAAAATCAAAGTACCTAAATTTTCTAAGTATTTTTTAAAACTCTAGTAAGGAAGAACTAAGAGTATATACAAGGTATGAAAGTATTTTTGAGTTCAGTAGAATGTGAATTCGTGATAAAAGATTGACAAGCACTGAATAAATAAAAGACAAAACAATAAAAATGAAAGATAAATTCAGATATTGACATTCAGGAAGTATGACTGTATAACACTGCATAAGGAATATATTTCCAGATCCAAATACAATATTATCCTGTTGTATTTTGTGTATATGTTGAATACGGTAACAAAAGCATAAAGAGTTCTTACTCAAGATCCATTATCATTCACATAAAATGTTATAATGATTTTAAAGTCAAAGAACAAAAATATATTTTCATGCTTTCTTTTCTTGAGCTGGTCAAATTCCTCCACATGTTGTGAATTCTGTAGTTAAGATGGAGCAATGATTTAAATGATTTTGCAGTTCTCTTTCTCCACTTTGTATATCCTTCATGGTCCATGAATTTCACACAAAGAGGTGTTTTACAAGGACAGAAGTCATATTGTTCAGAACTTTCTGGCACTAAAATGATCCACTACTCACACAGGTTTAAGTAGTCAAATTTTGTCTGTCTCTAGATCTTTTGCACAGGGCCGGGTGACTAATTGATAGTGCTGCTTGAGAGTAAGTTCCTGAGTTGAAGAGACATTGAACAATATAATAAGACAAACACTAAAAATTACGATAGTTCTATGAAATGCAGAAACACAGTCAATGAATATTAATTCCAAACTAAAATGAAACAATTATGGCTCTTCCACACTAATATAATTGATAGAAGTCCCAAGATTACAATAACTAAAATATTTGAGACTTTGACATAAAGAGAATTAGCACTATAATGTAATTGGACAAAATTCCAAATGAAATATGCAATTCTGTGCATGTGTTTGGAGGAGTCTAAGCCCCTAAACTGTCCCTGTGCTAAATTCAAGAGGCCTGGTTTCTCAACATTAGATACTCCCTTGGAATACAGAGATCTTTCCTCTCCTCTCTGCCTAGTAAAAGATGTTGTAAACCAGAGTTCAGTTTTTTTCTCTTCTCACGTTTTGTACTCTGTTGGGCAAGGCCAGAGTCAAGTTTGAAAGTGTCCCCACATCTATCTTTGCTTATTCCAGGATATGGGCTTGTATTTTTGGCCACTGAACTAAAGTTGTGCACACCCATGTTATCACCACACTGGGGCAAGAAACCACTGGATAAACATGGCAAATCCTCCTGGAATATCACTTAGGCAAAGTGTGGGAAAAAGTCATATTTTATATCTATATAAATATGAACCCACTACAGAGTAGAATCTGAAATCCAAATGAAATTTTATATGAAAGCTAGTGATCTCAAATAAGATTACTCTTGGGTGTATTGAGTGACTATATCGTTTTTAGAGATATTTTGATGGAAAAGTCTTAGAAGCTCTGCATTAAGCTAAATAAATCTGTCTTATAAATATGGATTAGCATGTTTTCATGAATATTGCAGCAGAAGTGAGAGCTTTAATAGCTCACAAATGGTGGAGTGAGTCAAGTTTATCCTCTACCACCACTATCACCACTACTAACACCTCTCAGACCTTGTCCAGACCTTGTCATAAGCTCTTAAAAAATCTGGCTGCTTTCTTAACCTTAGTCTTATGGCTAAATATAGTTTGTCTTTTCATCAATATATGCTCTTCTGCATTCCATTCTCTTAAGACATCAGTATGGGTGTAAAGAGATTATCATTTAATGCAAAGATAAAAATTTATATTCAGGTGGTGGTCATATAATAATATTTTACACACTATCATTTTGCAAATATCTATTAGGCAGAAGTCTGCTGAGCATTTATATTATGCCAGAGAATGTGCAAGGTGATAAGAATGCAAAGATGAGTAATTAAAAAAAAAAATGTCCACCTATTCTTCTGTGGAAGATGGACTTGAAAATGAGGAGGTGAATTATAAGCTATATTTCTTAAAAGGGTACATGAACATAAAGGAGAGTTTTGTATTGTGTTGGAAGGAGGAAAAAGTGTCAAAAAAGGCTTATGAGAGGTGATCACAGAGGTATGTCTTAGGCATAAACCACATAAACAGAGAAGGTTGTATTTCAGGAAGGGAGAACTGTGGAAGGTCTAGTGAGCCAAGGAAACCAAGCAATTCAGAATGGCTAAAGCAAAGAAATGGAAGGGGGAGATCTAGGCCTGACCTTGGGTAGGACACCTGGGTCAGCTGCCCCAGGTCACAAACACAGTTAGAGATTGGCACAGATGCTGTACCTCATTGCTTTGATCTGAACATCATTAAAATTCATTTTTGAAATTTATTTAATTACATTGCAAGGGGCCTAGAATAGATGCTATAAAGGGGACTCTTTTTATTTATGTTTATCTTGGAAGATCCACATTACTCTGGTTGCTCTGGATTCCAATTCCAACAGGTATATGGAGAAATATGGTTGGAGAGTTAAGAAGGAGGCAGAGGAGAATCAAAGTAGGATAAAAAGTTGGGACTCTGCTGTGTATGTATTTAATGGGCAGCACTGGTAGATTTTAAGCAGGAAAAAGAAAAGAGAGGTTTCAGAAAGTTCTCTCATGCAATACAATAGAGGGTTGTGAGGTAAAAGACAGGGATAATATGGGGTGGTGATGTTTACAATCTGAACTAAGATATAAACAGTGAGGACACGAATATGCAATGTTCTATAATATTGTATTAGACAGAATAATGATTCCCCTCCCTCCCTGCAAAAGAAAGCTATCCAGATCTTAATCCCTGAAACCTGTGTATATGTTACTTTACAAAGCAAAGGGAAATTCAGGTTACAGATGGAAAGAAGGCTGCTAATCCGCTGACTTTAAAATAAGGAGATTATTTTGGACTAGCTGGGTGGGCCTGATGTAATCACAGGAGTCCTGAAAAGTGGAGGAGGGAGACAGGAGTCAGTGTTGAAGTGATGGAATATAAGCAGGACTTAACCTGCTGTTGCTGGCTTTGAAAATGGAGGAAGGGGCCCCAAACCAGAGTTCAGGAGGTCTCTAAGTGCAGGAAAACACATGGAATAGGATTCTCTTCTAGAGATCCAGAAGGAATACAGCCCCTCCTACATCTCAATTTTAGCCCATCAAGACTCATTTAGGACTTTGGCCTCCACAACTGTAGATAATAGATCTGTGTTGTTTAAAACCACCAAGTTTGTAGTAATTTGTTACAGAATAGGAAAAACATAAATACCCAATTCAACCTTAGCATGAAGAAAGCCCCTGATTGAAAGTTATACTGAACATTTACAGTCTTTGCTAAAATGTGTGACAGGTCTTCAAACCTCTGGTCAAGTAGGTCTCACCTTTTATAAAGATTTTTCTAGATGGAGTATACCATTCTTTGGTCTCACTGCCCATGGTTCTTTATTCTTGCTCCTCAAACACCTAGAGATAGCATATTATAGGGATACAATTTTTATGTCTGTTAATCAATCAATTACTGAGTTTTGTGTACACTTACATTCAAATAGTTAATTGGAAAATACTCAGTATTAGGTACTTCTAATGTAACATGGCATTAGGAGGAGGAGAATTAGAGTCACACAGACATGGATAAAATCACAACTCTGCCCCTACCTGGTTGTGTGACTTTGCACAATTTAAAATACCTAAGCCCCAGTTTACACATCTGTAAAAAGGAATAGTTATATCCGAGGTCTGGATCCCTAGAATCACCCTCAGATAAAGGTTGTATACAAGTGATTTATTAAGGAAACATTTCCAGGAAAACACACAAATTATCTGAGTAAACAGGATAGGGAAGGAAGTTATTTCAGGCAAAATTCTAGCATCAGCATGATCCTGAACGGGAGTCTTGGGGTATAAATTACATCTCAGATTTTCTTACTACTAGGGGCAACTCATACTCTGTAGGGCAGTCCTTGGAGAAGGGTGTCCTGGTAGGAAAGTAAACTCTTAGATGGTTTTCTCTGGCTCTCTGTGCCTCAAGGCAAAGCAAATGTGAAGAATACAAGAATAGAAAGTAACCAAATTAGTCTGGATCTAGCATTTCAAAATGGTTGTAAAAGAACTAGGAACTTGAACTACTTATATTTACAACTATTTGCTTTTATCTCTGAAAAGTTAGGCAAAGTCAACCAACAAATTATATATTTGATGACAATAAATCTCATACGAAATACTGTTTCCCCCCCTCAGGAAATAATCTAAGTCCCCAGATATATGTAATTTTTTCCTTATAGAAAATATCTCCATCTTTTCCTTTGTTACTCTCTGTTCCTATACTGATAATTAGCACCTTCATTTTGATTGCACTTTACAATTTTAAAGTGCATTCACATTTAAGTGCATTTAAAGTGCATTCAAATTTTACGTGATGCTTACACAACCTCGTCATTTACAGTATTACCCTCTTTTTACAAATGTGGGTAAAAACTCTGGGTTTTTAAGTGACTTAGTCAAGGTTGCACAGCTAAAGGCAGGATGCCAACTTCTGACTCCCAGGATAGGGTTCTACATGATTCCTTTAAAATGTCTAGTCAGGAGAGAAAAATCAAACCATAACTGGCACAAGAAAATTTTAATATAAAGAATTACTAGCTAGTAAAAGGGGAATGACTACTAAGAGAGAAGAAGAGATCACTGAATACAGGAAGAGTGGATTTAGGGAGCAACCTCTACATCTAGAGCTGTGGGAGAGTATCTAAGGAAAAAATAACTTAGAAGATCTCCTCACTCCCATCCCCGCTCTCTGCCCTACAATGCCTGAGAAACAGGCCTCACTGGAGATAATGTGGTTCTGGTCTCCTTGATGATCAATCAACAAATTTGTTGAGGGAACAGTCTTGAGTTGGTGAGGAAACCACCAGCTAGGGCACCAGTGAAACTTGCTAGGAAGCTTACCCACTAGGGATGCCAGCAAGCCTCACTGGGAAGCTGCATACTGAGGAACTGGCCAAACTTACTGGAGGGTATGAAACAGTTTTCTTGCACACCATTAGCCAGAAAGCCACCCACTGATTACTACACCATAGAAGAAGAAAAGCACTTGAACAAAGACAAGCCCCTTTTTTATGCAGTGTCCCTCCAGCACCTTTTACTGACAAGTCTTAATATTGTGCCAAACGACAACAAAGAAATGTTTTAAGTTCTGGCTCTAATATCACAATTAAGGGCAAAGAAGATGAATTAGGAGCTGAGAAGCAGTAAATTAGCTGACACACACCTCAATGACTGTCCTGGATTCTCAAGGGTAAAAGACTTTATGCCGAACTCCTGCTCCATTTGTTTTCCTTTTTCCTAATTACCCCTACAATAAAATGCAGGGGTATTATGTACTGATTGTTGGCATGACACATGGCAAGTGTATGGGGAGAGAGAAAATGCAATGCTTGAGACCAAGTCTGGAATCAAAATCGTTAGGTCCGAATATTAGCTTCACCAATTGACTAAATTTGCCTTGCAAAAGTTAATCTCTATGCCTCCGTTTCCTTATCTTTAAAGGATGATAAAAGTACCTACTTTATTAAGATGTCAGGAGAAATAAATTAATATATGTAAAGCCTACAGGACATCTGGCATGTAGTTAGAATTTGATAAAAATTAGTGTGCTAGTTTGTAATTGATGTTTAAAAATATATATTCAGTTCATTACCAGTTTCGATTTAGGATTGTGTCTGATAATGTTGAAACCTAACTTCTTTGGGTGAAACTGGGCTATACTACAAAAAGTCTTGCCCACTCCTGGGCACTGCTTGTAGCTCTGGTTTCAGATCCTGGCACTGGCCCTGGCTCACTAACTAATCCTTATCAGTCGCAGCCAGTTCACTGGGATTCATTTTTTCACTGAAGAGACACATGGTTATTAACCAAATCATCTTTCTTTAATATCTCTTCTAGTTCTTACTAAATGTGATCTCCCTTTTCCCCAAATAATGAGTTATATTTGAGAGGGAAAAAAGGAAATTACCGTTTTGAGTGCCTTCCTAAGTCAGGCAAGCACTTTATATGCATTACCTGATTTCATCCTCATTATAGGCCTATCAGATTAGTGCTTTTAGCTCTATTTAACGAATAAGGAAACTGAGCCTCAGAAAGGTTAAACAATTTACTCAAGGTCATACTCTTGGTAAATAGCATAGCCTGAATTCAAACCTGGCCTTTCTGTTTAGGTCGACTAAACATTTTTAGCTGCACCGCTTGCCTCCCACACTATCTTCATCTCAGACATCAGGGATCCTAATTGCTCAGTGCTTTTCATGTTTTGCTTTAAAGAGATGAGTGGGTGCGCGACCAAACGAAATTCATTTACCCAGTTGTAGGAATTTTTTAAATCACTTCTTACAGTTTGCACGAAATTTGCGGTTGAGTGAAAATCAGTGGCCCTCCTGCATCCTTGAGCCCCTGTCCTCACCTCTCCGTTCTGGCTGCAAAGTTGGTGAAGGGAAAGGAGCCTGGTGATGGGCCGGCAAGCTGAGTTCCAGCCCCGATTCTGCCGCTATGTTCACCCTCGGAGCCTTCTTTTCTTTCTCTGCAGCAGGAGGTTGTCGGGCCGGGTCAATTTAAGGTTTCTTCCCAAGCTATAAGCCCGAGTCACTGAGGGCTTCTCTGGGTGAGGGCGTGCCCCTGCCGTCTCGGCTACAGTTCGCGCGTTAAACTGTACAGTTCTCTGAGGAGGCTGCAACCTTACTTCACCCCGCAGCCCCTTCCTTTCCGCCGCACCTAACCAGTAAGTGTGAAGCCCCTTCCCCTCGCTCCTGGGAATCGCCTTTCACCAGACAACTCCTCCCACGCGGAGTTCGCGTCCCGGCGCGACGCGTGGGCTGGGCCCGCCCCGGGGAAGGCGAGGCTGCTTCACTCTCCTGGGTGTCGGCGTGCGGGGCCTGCAGTTCTCTAACTTTCCGCTCCTCTGAGGGGAATTCTTAGAACTCTGCCATGAGTCTGACTGAAAACGTGAAGAGACGAAGTCTCTAACAGTGAGCTCCTGCGCCTCTCCCGGCTCTCAGCCCCCAGGCTTCTCCCGCAGTGCCACAGCGGGCCCCACAGTCAGCTCCCTCTCAGCAGGGTACCGCGCCAGGGGGCCGGCGGCGCTCCAGCCGTAGCACTCAAGCCCAGGTCTCGCTAGCTCTGCCCTAGACCAGCCCGCGCTTGAGGGAGCCAGGACGTCCTCTCAGCGCCGCAGCCTAGCACAGCGCTCGGCCTCTAGGAGGCTGAAGAAAGGTCCGCACTCGGCTCGCATCCCTGCCTGCCGGCCTCCCCACGCCGGCCTCGGCTCCCCTCCTTTCCCGCTCCCGCCTCCTCTTGCAGGCTGCCAGGCGGGCCCAGCCTGCCTCTCTCTCTCTTCGCCTTCACTACCGGGTCAAGCTGCGGTGGGAGGGAGCGGAGACAGCGGCGAAGCGGCCCCCAACCCGGCGCGGGCGCGCCCCTCCTCCCCTCAGCTGCTCCCTCCTCCTCTGCCGCCTCCCCTCCTGCCAGTACTGTACAACTAGTACACACGCACACACACACGCACACACGGACCCGCCGCTGCCACTGCAGCTGCCATGGATATCAGCTAACACCACACACCCAGGCGCGCGCGCGCGCGCTCCCACTCGCACCACGCAGGAGTGGCCCCCGGCATCCCTACCCTCTTTCCCCACCCCCACCCCACCCGCTCACCAGCTCGGCTACTGCTCGCTCAGGCTGGCGCCGCCGCCGTCGCCACCACCATAGCTCTCCTTTGCTGCGGGGCCACAGCTTCGAGTGTCATTCAAGGGACAGCACAGCCTCACCCAAGCTCTCCTACCACTGCCCAGCCGTCCCTCTCATCCTCCCCCTTCCTCGTCCACACTCCATCCAAAGAAGAGGGAAAGCATCGAACAGAGGGGAAGGAAGGCAAAGTCTGCTGTTCTCACCTCTTGGCCCCCTTGCTCCTCCATCCTCACTCTCTCACCGCCAAACCCTCAACCCCGAAGGAACCCCTCAGGAGCTGAGGCGACTAGCCCCACTACCATGTCCAAAAGCTTGAAAAAGAAAAGCCACTGGACTAGCAAAGTCCATGAGAGTGTCATTGGCAGGAACCCGGAGGGCCAGCTGGGCTTTGAACTGAAGGGGGGCGCCGAAAATGGACAGTTCCCCTACCTGGGAGAGGTGAAGCCCGGCAAGGTGGCCTATGAGAGCGGCAGCAAGTTGGTGTCGGAGGAGCTGCTGCTGGAGGTGAACGAGACCCCCGTGGCGGGGCTAACCATCAGGGACGTGCTGGCTGTGATCAAACACTGCAAGGACCCCCTCCGTCTCAAGTGTGTCAAGCAAGGTGAGCGCAGCGGCTTGTTCCGGGCTTTGCCAGGAAGCTGGACTGCTCGAAGCGCGGGGCAATGGAAGGGTGGGCTCGCTGTGGAAGGGGGTGTGTTGCACGGTGGTGGGGTGAGGTCGAGAGTACCGGCAAAGCAAGTGAGATTTGTTGGGGATCCGAACAAGGGGCTAAATGGAAGGGAGGGCGGGTTGCGCTGTGGTATGCAACTTTGTTTGCGCAGTTATACCCTCCCCTTTGGAAGGTGCTTGGCCTTGTGTGACCTCAGAGGTGCGGACGAGCTCCCGAGGCAAAATGAATGTGCGTCAGTGGCATCGCCCGCAGTAGATGAAGAGCTTTCAGGGATGGATGGAAGGATGGATGGAAGGAAGGAAGGAAAGAAGGGAGGAAAGAAAAAAAAAGAGGGAGAAAGGGAAGGAAGAACTTGAGGGTGCAGCGGCATCACCAGCAGGGCGGAGAGGAGCAGAAGGTGGCGGGGCGAGCGAACTACGGCCCCTCTCCGCGCCACCCTGTTTAGGGAGCTGGACCATAGATGCCGTGATCTGCAATCCTCTTCTAGGGATCCCTGAGCCACTAATTGACAGAGAAGGGAAGGGACCCATTGCTTTGAGCGCTTTGACCGATCTTCCTTAACTTTTTCCCTGCTTCACTCCTCTGTCCCCCCTCCCCCCGCCCACGGTCGTGTCATGTGGGCACCGCGCATCACGTGCGCACTGACTAACCCGGGTGCTCACCCGGAGCTGGTCCGCGGGAGCAGGCTCTGGAAAAAGGCGGGGCACTAGGAGCGGATTTTAGTGTTGGGAGTTCGGGAGGAGAGAAATGGTTACCTGGATGAATTGCTCTACTCAGGGTTTGCCCTCTTTGAGTGGAAATTCTCTGTGATTGGACTCTCATCTGGCTTCTGATTAGGAGTGGGAGTCGGTTGTGTTTCTTAGGAGTTGGATGTAAAAGCTCAGGCCACCTAGCTGAGAGCTTCATTTGAAGGTTGTGATGGACACCTAGGGGAACTGGGATCTTGCAGAATTCTATTTATTTGAAAGAAAATTATGGCCCTGAAAGAGGGAAAAGTACGGAAAAAAAGTTTCTTGGAAAGAGGACAACTTTAACTAAAGTAATGTATCTTTGTTTTCCATACGCGATTGCATTTGTTGACAGCTCACAGGAACATTTCATGTGCAGTATGTGTGTATGTACATATTTTTATAAATTAAAGGTTTTTTTTGGTGGTGTTACATTGTGTGTCCTGCCTCAAAGATGGAATTAAGCAGGTCATTGCCTGTGTTTTGAATAACCACTTAATCTTACTTCGTGAAAGCTATCACAAAGAATTTAGGGAGACGTTCTCTATAAAACCAGTTTTAAAAGCAAACAAATAAAAAAGATGTCTCAGGCCAAATTTCTTAAATGTGAATTGGCATACAAGTAAACGTTTTCTTTGGGGGATTCTTGGGTATTGATAGCTGATGACTTGAGATAGGCTAATGTAAACACTGACTTGGAGGTCAACATTGCTCAATATGAAGGATATGAGTTAGGAAGGCAAATAGAGTATTTTGATATTTTTCAAGATGACATACCTGAGGCTCAAATAGGGACTCATATTAACCTATTTGATGTCATGATACTGTCTTATAGCAATAGATATAAATGTAAAGTTCTGGTGTGAGTCCAAGAACTCCACTACACGATTAATGACCATGGTTTGTTGGCAATGAGTTTGGTATTTGTAGTGAAAAGTGGCTACAGAAGTTAATGTATTGTTAATTGGACTAATGATGGTATCCTAATTAGGGAGATGATTGCCCTATTATAGTTCACAATGATGAACTATTTTACACATTTTAATGTATTCATTCTGAGCACTACCTTTTGAGATGAACCTTGGCAAACTGTAACTCTAAGCAAGAATGTGTCTAGAAAAGAAAGAAGAGGAAATTATTAGATATTGTAGATATCTCCTATTAATTCAGTGGAAAGACTTGGGAAAATGAGGGTATGAAAGCTATCATTAGATACTGAAAAGCCATAAAGTAGGAAAAAGAATTCTATCTTGTGACACTCTACAGGACAAAACTAAGATGAATCTATGGAAATTTTAAAGGATGAAGCATCTTTATCTTCATGAAGATGAGCTTTCTAACAGAGCTTTCCAAAGTCTTTTTAGAAATTTTGCATTTATGAGACCCCAATCGTTGTGGTTGTAGATGAAGAGGCCAAAAAGACCACATGCCATGGATTCCTATGTAAGATGGGGACTTGGACTAGATGTCATTTAAATCCTGCCATAATTCCATCCAAAGCAGTCTCTGATCACTCAACTTCTGTGTTATGTTTTATTTGAAAGTTTATTGCTTTTAGAACTCATGGAATACATGCATATAAAGTGATATTTTAGAGGAAAATCTCTGCTCTTTTCATTCTGTTAACCCTCAGTTCCGGGCTTCACGGGGTCATTGAAGATTGATGCTGGTGATGATGTTAACAGAGCCCCCACAAGAGCCTGATTCACCTCCTGAATCACTATTGACCAAAAAAGAAAATAATTGCTTTTTTTTTTTTTAGCTTTAGTGGAAAATATAATCCTCTTGTATATGTGATGATTCATATATACTATTTTCTTTTTGAAATCATTCTTTCTCTTGTCAAATAGTAGATAATTTTATTTATCATCGTAAGCAAAGTGAAAATTTCAGAACCTTAAATATAGTCCCTGTGTGTCTTGGGGTTCACTACAGATTTCACTTGCTAAAAAAATACATAGAAACTTTTGGCTCAGTAGTTTTATTTCTAGAGAGCCAATAAACTAGTATAGCTAAAAAAACTCAAACATGGTTTGTTTAGCAGTTGCATTTTTTTAAATATTGAGATAATTTGATTTTTGAATATTCTTTTAAACACTGAGTATTATACAGAAGCTACATACAAAATTAGTTAAACTCAGGAAGATTTTGCAAAGAAAAAGAGATGTTTATACTAATAATATTGATTTAAAAGTGCATCAGATAAAATTACATTCTTTACTCAATTTTTATTTACTAGTTTGGCTAATATTACATTGTCATAATTTTAAATTATCATATTTTTAAAAGAAGGTGAACTAAGATTTTAAGGTAGACAAAATAGATATATCAGTTTTTCTACCTTAAATGTCTATAAAACCATTTTTAAAAGCCATTTAATTAAATTCAGAGGATTCCATTTTTAATTTAAGCTGCTTATAATCCAGAGTGATGAGTCATATAATAATACCATTTATTGCACATCCAATTATTTTTATGAACTATGTTTTTTTAGTTTATAATAGTAAACCTTCCTTACCAAAATATTTAATTCTAAATCAGCAGTTTTGTTCTGTGATCTCATTAATGTGGCAGACCCATTGAAGGAAGTTTCTTGACTAAGTTTGAGATCTGTGATGACATGCTAAAGGTCTTTCTTTCTTTCTTTCTTTCTTTCTTTCTTTCTTTCTTTCTTTCTTTCTTTCTTTCTTTCTTTCTTTCTTTCTTTCTTTCTTTTTTTAAGTTTGCTACTAGAGTTCACAGAAGCCAGCTACATAGACCATTGTGTCCTACATTCGTTGTACTATGGGTTCTACTGCATTTAATACCACATGAGACCTGTATAGCTTGGACTTATTTTCCCATTTAGGATCTCACAATGGAAAAATAAAAGGCAAAAAGTTTTTTAATTCTTCCCGTGTGGAAGAAGGACTAAGTAAGGCCTTTGAAATTCAGTTCCTGAGAAGCTGTACATTGCTTTCCCTCCTATTGCTCTTTTAAAAGATGCCCTCAAAGGAGAGTAGATCCACATTTATCGAGTCATGCTTTCTTTTTCACTGACTTCAAGCTAGAATCATAAAGCTTAACCTCTATGCTCTTTTTTATTTGGAAGGGTAAAAGCAAATTATGTCACATTTTCTCCAATAAAGATTGACTTTCCTCCATAGAAACTTAAAGTATGTGAAATTTTTTTGATCAAAAATAAAATTGTTTCAACAGTTTGATCAGTTAATTATTTTAGAATAATGTATCTTTAATTTATTAGAACAAGGTTAATGGAACAATTATCTTTGGGCATAGTTTATGGGGGATGCTACTGGAGTTTTTCGGAATATGTAAATAGTTTAAATGGTATGACCTTGAATGCTAAATATGACTTCTTTTTTATGTGTTTATTCTGAGTGTAATCTCGGGGTGAAATCACAGAAATGCCACCATCTCTGCTTTTAACATTTATACTGTGCAATCTTTTGGAATATTTATTATGCTCACTTTGCTTTTTAGTTGGTTGAAACTCTCACATTCGTTTTCACAATGAGTAAAAAGTTTGACAACCTTGACTGCTTATAGTTTAACAATGGCTTTCAAATGTACAGCAGACCCAGGCTGAATTTCACTCTAGAGGTGAGATAGATTAGCTGTTAAATGTACAATCTCCCAAGTAGACTGCCTAGATTTGAATCCTGAGTGTGCTATTTATTATTGGCTATAGAAAGAAGTTATCTAACCTGAGATAGTTATAATATGTTGAGAATGTTAAATAAGTTATGTATTTAAATGATACAGTGTTTGGAAGATAATAAGCATTATGTAAATGTTAATAAATGTTATTCCAAACTTATTGGTTATTTTGAGCTAGTGACATTATGAAATATTTTTAACTTTCAAGATATTAATTTTAATTGAAGACTAACTGAAAAATATGAAATGATTGACTAATTAATAGTATGAGTAATTAGCAAGTAATATTCTTGAGGTTTCTCTAGAGAGTAAAATAAATCCTGTACTTTGAAAAACATTAATGTAAAGAGTAATGCCATTAAATGGAATGGAACATATTTTCACCTTATAAAAATAACTCCCACTGATGCTGCCTTTATGTGAAAGATCTGCTTTTTTATATTTATTTTATACTGTAACAATAGTTTATTTTCACCCACTAATTTATTCTCTTTGTATTTATATCCTTTTTCCTAAACAATTGGTGAATATATTGAATCATTTACTCTAGGCTTGATAAGCATAGAAGTCCTATTATAATTCACTAATTTTAAGTTTAAAAATTTATTTATACCTGTTACAAGTGAATGTAGTTAGATACAAGTACCATGTTTTAAAGCAGAACTTTTCTTCTCAGCTAGAAATCAGGTACCTCATAAAAAAAGCAATAGCAAAACAGAATTAATTTGCAAGTCTTCAGAGTCAACCATGTACAATAAAGAAAAATATGTCAAAATTCATTGTTTATGTTGCATTTGTGAGAACGTCAGTAGCTCAATATTAATAATTCTCTATATTAACACTTTCAAAATGAAGCGACCAGCAATATGCCTACTACCACCTCTTAGTGATTTTAGCATTCTAGTTGAATTAATCCCATTTTAGAATTCAATAGAAACCTCTTACTTGAATCTCTAGTGTCCAATATTAATTTCTGAAATTCTTTCTTAGCTATAATTTTGCTATTTATCATGATAAGAAGCATAAAATAGAGTTATAGCTTTGTTAGTATTGTGACTTTTTAAATTATTTATTCCATTTCCAGCTCCCTCTCCTCTGTCTCCAGTAAGGATAAATGTGTGATATTTTCTTTAATAAAATTAAATTATAATTAATGTAATATAGATAATTTAGTAATAGGTTTATAATTGCTGAATTTACATAATAAAAGACTTGCATAGGGATATGCATTGCTAAAAACTTTTTGTAAAATGCCCATATTGTCATAGAGAATTAATAATTGATTCTATTGTCATGTTTTATTGACATGTTATCAATTGTTTTAAAAAATTTATTAAGGGATTAAATTTTTAAAAATTAAAAAATTCATGTTAAGTTTAATATAAAGTGTTACCCATTTTATATAATCTAAAATAAACAGAAAAAGTTTCCTTTTTGACAACTGATTGAATATTAACTCAGATGCATCTAGTGTATCTATTTTCAAAGATCCAGCAATCCAATGAGTGGATATTTTAAATGAATAATTAGATTTGTTTCAATATTTGAAAAATTATATGACTTGCTCTACCCTGGAAAACATTTCTCTTTATAATTGTTATATGAATGCATGTCAAGTTTTGTGTCATTTTCAGTTATTTTGCTTTCCTTTAAAAAAATCACTGTTAGACCTATGATAATCATCATATGTCCAATAAATCCCAAAACAAATATGTGACAGAAAAAAAATTAACCTTTAATAGAGTGAAGTAAAAGATAGGTTGAAGATATTGATTTTTCTAATAAAAATTTGTGGGAGAATTTTTTTGAACCTCTTAACTTCTCTAGTGACACTCATGCATCTGAAATCAGAGATTTTTCCATAAATAGCTGTGAATTTTATTATATGACTCTGTAAAATGAAGTAGGACAAAGCTAACTTGTTTAATTAAAAAATATATATTTTATTTATTTATTTTCACATTACGTTGTATTTGAAGAAATTTGTTAAAACATGAGTTTGTCAAATGTTACAATAAATTATTTATGTTGCCAAGGATTACGGGTAGCATAAAAGCTGTTTTCACTCTAAATTGTCACTTAATAGATCATAGAGAATGTCTGAATAAAAATATATTAGGTGCAAAAAAATTATATATATTTCTAACAATTATTTTTTATTTTGCAGGTGAGCAATGTCGCTTATCCTACTAGTTTGTAATGTACTCAGGAAAGTACATACTGAGCTGGAATATATGTGAATACAAGGATAAAAAGTGCTGTAGAAATACACAGATTAATCTAGAAATGTACCTTAAATTTGTCAAAATCTGATTAACTGGATTTCAAGCAGGAGCAAATTTTAAAGATATGAAATGTCCAATGTTACATCTGTGAAGCATTCTAATTAGTCCATAACTGACCCCAATTTGCCTTTCTTTGTAATCTGTGCTGTGAGGATGTTAAAACAATTCTTTACTAGACAAAGTTTCTTTAAAAAATATAGCAAGCATTTAGGCTTAATGATCACTAAAACCTCCAAAGGTCTTACTTTCAAAAGCACCCCAAGCATGAATAACTGTAATCTTACCTTTCTAGCAGGTCTAGATACTTAGTGGGTGGCCATTTTGTTGGTGTTAGGACCAGGGTCTAAGGAGACAGAAAGAAATTGGTCCTCCTCTGGAAGAGCAAGAATGGTATCAAGATGCTTGTCTCCATCTGCAGTTAAAATACTAAAATCTTCTTTCTTAGTATTTCTCCTGAAATATCGGTAGCTGGATCTCCTTTTCCTCTTTGTTTGGAAGTAGCTATGCTTTCCTTTTCTTCTGTTCAGTGTGAGAGTCACTCTTGTGAACAAATTTGTTCTGCTTCTTAATATTCACACAACACACACACATACACACACCTGCATGTGGTGCTCACACACATTTTTGTACACTAAGGTTTAATGCCAGTTTTTAAATCAGTAGTCCCAGAAAGGCATTTATGCATTTGAGAATACAATCTTATTTTAGGGAGTTACATTAAATTATTCCATGTATGACAAATCTAGCTTCTATAGTCACCTATTAATTTTCGACTGTGAATGTTATTTTTAACCCTTATTATCTCTGATAATGGGAGACCATAAAGCCTTAATAAAATCAAGTACTCAGATTTATATATTTCATATGCATTGTTAGGAAGTGGTAATAAGTCAGATTTCAGTAGTTTGGATTTTGGTTATTTTAATATGCATGCCATGGCTGGTAGATTACATAATGCTTAGGATAATGTCATAATGTTAATATAACAAAGTAAGGAGCAAGGAAAAGGTGCATGCTTATTCCTGAACTTGATAACACATTTGCAGAGTGGTTTAAGCTTTTCTTGGTTTAGAAGTCTCAGAATAAAATGGGAGGACTGGACCAACATGCTTTGACTATATGGTAGATTGCAAGTCTAAAGAAGTAATCATTTAAAAATAAGTTACAGTCATGTGCCACATAATCATGTTTCATTAATGATGGAGGGCATAATCAACAGAAGATTATAATGGAGCTGAAAGGTTCCTATCACCTACTAATGTAGCTGTCATAATGTTGTAGTGCAAAGTATTACATGTTTGTGGTGATGCTTGTATAAACAAACCAACTGTGCTGCCAGTCATGTAAAAGTACAGCACATACAATTATGGAGGCTACACCATCTAGGTTTATGTAAGTATGACAAATTTCTCAACATATCTCCATTGTTAAGAAGCTCATGACTGTAAATGATGCCCAACTTATAATTGTTTAGCTAAAATACAGGTACTGATGTTGCTTACTGAGAAATTAAAAATGTCAAGAAAAATCAAGTTTAATTAGCATGGAACCTAAGAGGTTTTGTTATGAATTAGAGAATATAATATTTGAATTATATTAATGTTTTAAATTTAAAGCCATTTTCCATATGTCAATTTACTGTGGAGTAGTACTATATATGAATTTATAAAGTGCATAGGTACCATAAAACCTAATAAAAATTAAAATTAATGATACCTTTGATAGCTCAAATAATATGCTAACCCATATTATTGAAATCAAGAAAATTTCCTTTTATATTCTCATTCCAAGTCTCCTTTTTAAAATTAATTGGAAAATCTCATAGTCTAGTGTAAAGAGAATCATGGCACCCTTTATCCTTGGAGAAATTGACCTGTTTAGCATTGACTAAGGAGTTGATTTGCTTCAGTTAATTATGCTTTTAGACAGATTTTAGAAACCCACAAAGTTATTAGAAATCCTGTGAATGCATTTCTTCTCCTTTTCCCCACAGAATGCCACTTTGGTTCAAGTATCCACACGTTAATGTGCTGCTATGCCCTGAATTTCATATCAGGTTGGCCTCATCCCAAGGGGATGAACTTAGACTAGTCTAAACTGAGCAAAGCAGTTCCATGTCTTTGCCAGCGATTATTTTAGGAAATATCTTAAAACTCAGTTCTAAGTAATGAAAAGTAATGTGAAGTCCCTTGGGGACTTTCTGAGAAATTTTTTAGTTCTTAAGATACCAAAAAGAACTATCCACTTTTCTGTTTGTGAAAGTTGCTGCACATGGGGGTGATGCCTAGAGCAACTACCTATAAGTTTTCCCTGCTATCTGAAAGTAGAGCGTTTCTGTGAAATCTTTTGTAAGACAAACTAGTATAAAACAAATAAGCAAATTAATAAACTATTAATTTATATGGAAAATTTTTGAGTGTTCCGAGACCCAAAA
This sequence comes from Eidolon dupreanum, assembly GCA_028627145.1. Taxonomy (NCBI): domain Eukaryota; kingdom Metazoa; phylum Chordata; class Mammalia; order Chiroptera; family Pteropodidae; genus Eidolon; species Eidolon dupreanum. The sequence goes on from CM053514.1 coordinate 36,443,968, forward strand.
TTCAAGGTCTATTTCATTCACCATGATCGAAACCCTTAATTACTTCCAGTTTTACACTAAGCATAATGCCCTTACGGGCTGTCTTTGGGTTTTCTGATACTAGGACACATTTTGCTAATGGAGTCACAAAATAAATCGAGGTAAAGCACAAATGCTCATAGACACAGTGCAAAGCTATGGCATCTTAATGCTGAGATGCTGAGTGTAGTTCCTAGGAAAGGAGCTTGGTGGTGTCACTCCTGCTGCTCTGGTATGTGCTGCCTCCATAGTGGCTACTGCAAAACACATGGTGATCTCTATTTTTTCTTTCTGCCTTTTTTTTTTTTTTGTAAAAGCGAAAACCCTCTGGATTTCTCTTAGTTAGTGAAAACATGTACTAATGTAAGCCTTTCCTAAAAGTGAGGCGGTGTAATAGTAACTTTTGAAAAGCTGAGGATACCTGTATAACTATCTTGTGACCATGAGGAGAGCTAGCTAATAGGTAGAGAGTGGCAGATCAGAGTGATAAAAAGCTAGTGGTCCCTTGATGAACTTCTAAAATAATGAACCCAGAACTAGCCCTGTATCAGGACTTCTTATTATTGAGGTAACAGTATACAAGATAGTTTAAACCATTTGCATTTTCTGTTGTTTTGCAGAAAAATCTTCTGATTGATACAACTATAAAATTGTATTAAAACAGGTATTTAATTTATATTTTATCATTTTGGGGAGCATTGGTGAAGATCTTGTTTTCAAGAAGAGTAATCTATTTAGAGAATAAATTCAGATGTATTTCTTTGTTACATAAGCTGAGTCAAATTCTAGATATGTCTCCATTACCTCATTCAGTATTGTTCTGCTTGGACTTCTATTTTAAATTCCAGAAAATTTTAACTATTTTAAAGTAAAATATGTAGGAACACAAATTCATTTTTACATTATACAAAATAGAACATAATCAAGAAAGCAAATCCACTACAAAAATATACCCACAATGCATGCCAAAACCAACTTGAACTATTTTTGAATTATATAGTGTTTACAGATGTCTGTGTCATGGATCCAGAAGTGTATATAATTATAAACTGACACATAAAAATATTCCAACTCTATTTTTCTGGGGCTAGAATTCATTTGCTTATTATTCAACAAACATTTATTGGTAACCTATTTTCTAACAAGTACATAACTAGAGACTGGTAATAAAAAGATGAATAAGACTTCATTAAGATATCATCTATACCCCCAAGTAGTTCCTATTTATTTGTGGTATGTCTGTGTGACCTGAGTTAAAAATTATTAAGTAGTAATTTCTTTCATGGTTTAAGGATAATTTCCATGACATAATCAGAATAAAAGGTAAGAAAACAAAACATTTTGGAGAAGAAATATGGAGTAGGATTCCTTAGTATTCTACATCATGGATTGTAGTTTAAGCAGTTACATAAATTCTGTATGTATATATTGTTAATATTGTGCTTATGTTCCAGGTACTGTACTAGGTAGGGACCATAGGAAAGTATGTAAATCTTGATCCCACCCCAGGAATTTCACAGTTCAGGATAATAGTGAGAAGCATGGAGCTTTGGAGACAAACAAATGTAGATTCCAGTCACACCTCTGCCCCATACTAGATGTGAATTGAACAAATTATTTTACATTTCTACACATCAGTTCCATTCTTTGTAAAATAGAAATATTTACAGAAAATATCTCATAAAGATGTTACGCAGAATAAATCTTACATTATCTACAACGTGCTTAGCCCAGGGCCTAGAGTATAGTATAGGTTCAATAGTACATATATGTGTGTGTGTGTGTGTGTGTGTATAAAATGTATATATAATATATAAAATATGTAATGTTTGCTATTATAATTATTATATATACTATATATTAATATTTGATTGGTTTAGTAATTACTGTAAACAAGAATTTTTAATACAATAAATGTTTCTAAAAAACTGTGTCTAGGTGAAGGGTGGCTGATCTCTCCTGTTTCAAGCAACATTTCATAGAGAAGAGAATATTTGAGTAGAGATCAAGCAAGGAAGGTAGGAGAACTACTCTAGAGCAGTGGTTTCCAACCTTCTTGACACCAGGGACCAGTGCTCCTATGAGAATCTAATGCCTGATGATCTGAAGTGGAGCTGAAGCAGTGATGCTAGCATGGAAGAGGAGCTGGAAATGCAGATGAAGCTTCTCTCGCTGGACCACTGCTCATTTCCCGCTGTGCAGCCTAGCTTCTAACAGGCCATGGACTAGTACGGAGGGGTTAGGGACCCCTGTTCTAAAAAGAAAGCAAGGAGGCAGAGGCATTGATACTGAGGGTTTTGAGGAGTATGATAAAGAATTTCTAAGTACTAAAGTCTAGAGTTTAATATAGACAGTAGTAATAAATGAGTCTGGGGGATTAGATGTGGACCGAGTCATTTTACAGGACTGAAGGGTGAGCCACTGAATATTATTATCATGATCATTACTAATATTATCACATATTTGTGTGCTGCTTACTTCATGTCAAGTAGTGTTCTAAACACTTCAGATAAATATTAATTTATTTAACCCCCATATTATTCTACAAGGTAGGTACTCTCATTAATCTCACTTTGCAGATAGGAAAACGAGAGCCCAGGGAGATTATGAAACTGGCGCAAGACACATAATAATTTCAGAGCCAGGAGTCAAATCTATGCAGTGTTCTTAATCACTATGTTAGCTCGCTTCTCTGTGTTTGAAAGGTTTTGAGAACAGAACTGACAAGGTCATATTTGTCCATAGTTTTCCCAGTGAGGGGAAATGGAGTCAACATTTCATGGAACACGTGTAGACAGTGAAGAGACCTCAGTAAGAGAGCGTAAAGATACAGGCAAAGAGGCCAATTAGGAGGCTACAGAATTATTCAGAGGAGAGGATTTGCAGTCTTGTACTATAACAATGATAGTAGCAATGGAAAAGAGGGGACTGAGTCAAGAAATATGAAGATTATCAGTAGACATGATTGGACAGGGCCAAAGAGAAGTAAGAAACAGAGTTGGATAGAAAGTAACTCCATTTGGGATGTATTTAATATGAGGTACCTGGAAAGAATGTAAATGATAGGCATCTGAATGTGGCAGTTAAATTCACAAGAGTGGTTGGGGCTGAATGTGCAGATTAGAGAATATGAGATTATCCAATGAGAGACTGTAAAGGCAAAAGGAACAAAAAAAATGCTGTGATATCTATATTTGAGAAGAAGTCGAGGGAATCCAGGAAGGAAACTAAGACTATTATTGGAACAGTTTTCATATTAATGAATGGTCAGCACTTCAAAACACAGTAGAAATGGTTAAAAAGATGTCGTCTATAATGTTTTCATTGCATCTGCCAAAAATGAGAGTCTTCTTTGGTGCCACTACATTGGAGTGGTTGGTGCAGAAAAGCCAAATGTCACAGAGTTGAAGAGTGACTAGGAAGTGAGAAAATAGAAATAGCATCTGTATCCTACTTCTTCAAAAAGCTTACTTAGTGGTAAAGGGTAATGGATAGTCACTCTAAGGAGATGTGTGGTTAAGAGGAAGTAGGTGTGTGTATGTACGCACGTGTGTGTGTATTATGATAGAAGAGATTTGAACTTGAATTTCTGTATTTGTCACATGAAAATATTTTATTCTCTCAATATAAAAATTTCTAGCAAATTAAGAGCCTTTGGCTGATTAATTAAATAATTGTTCATTATATTTTTGTTTTATGTCATGCTAAAGCTAGGTTCTGGTATTAAATTAATAATAAGGATCAAACCCTACTCTCCAAGAATACAGAGTAAGAGAGGTAATCATGTACAAAATGAACCTTAAAATAATGAGTTTTATGCAATGGGACTGAAAAAAACATACTGCTTTTAAACACATAGGAGGGAAAGGAAGAAACAGAGGAGTATAAAATCGTGTTGGTCCTGGAGTAAAAGGACATAGATTCCAGTCTCGATTTCATTGCTATCACTTCCACATGGAAGGATTAACTTTCTCTGAGCATTAATCACCTCATATGTTATAGGGTGGTTTGAGTAAAAAAAAAAAATATGTGGAAATATTTCCTAAACCTTTTAGTGCATTTTAATTGGAAATTTATTATTTAGGGATGGAACGTCGTGGGAGGGTAAGTAGGGGATTGCTTTATAGGGTAAAAGCTCTTTGAAATTGGCTCTAAAACTTGAGTTGGAGTTCAGGAGGGGTGGAGTAGAAAGCAGAGAGAAGAGCATGACAGAAGGTGGGAGAGGAGAAAATGACCCTCCTGTGCAGAGACCTAAATACAGATCAGTGAGGCCAGAGAAGGGTGTACCTAAGTACTCCCAGTGGCAACTGAAGATTTTTCCAAAAAAGAAACTTAGAATCACATCAGGGATTAAATGAAAGTCTTAAAAGCCTTAAATGAAAACCTAAAGTGTTTGGGTATTATTCTTTAGATGCCGAGTAAAACCACAGGTCTTTGAATGAGGGAGAAGCATAATCAAAAGGGTTGGAGTTTTTTGTTTGTTTGTTTTTTGTGGGGAGGACAGGGAGGAAATTTGGTTTGAGGTATGTATTTAGTGGAGAAGATACTGAGAGCAAGTCCTAAAAGTCTGGTATCAGTAGTGGGAATGGAAGGACATAAACTTGAGAAATATCTCACGGACAGGTTAAATACCAATTTATATTTAATTGACTGGGAGGTAGTGGTGAAGGTGACACAGAAGTGAAAGATAAACTAACCCTGAGGTTTCTTACTTGGGGGTGGGTGTATGGAGTAGATGAAGACGCCATTAAATAGAGATTAAAATTCAATCTATAGGGAAATGGCTTTAGACTGTTCTAAAAATTGAAAATTGTTGTCTTTGACAACTGCAGAAGAAACAGCATACTACTTTCAATACATTTTGGCTCTTAGTGAATAAGTAATATGATTATATTAGGAGATATTTATCATTGATTTTTACTTAAAACAATTTAGGTTAGGCATTAGAGTTAGAGATATAGTGAGTTAACAGAATTTAATTATAAAATGGTCTATATTTTATTTTATTTTTATATATTTTTAATTTTTCAATTACAGTTGACATACAATATTCTATTAGTTTTAGATGTACAACATGGTGATTAGACATTTATATAACTTATGAAGTGATTACTCATAAATCCAGTACCCATTTGACACTGTACATAGTTATTATAAATTATTGACTATATTCTTTATGCTATACTTTATATCCCCATGACTATTTTGTAACTACAAATTTGTATTTCTTAGTCCCTTCCCTTTTTTCACATACTCCCTCAACTCCTCTCATTGGCAACCATTAAAATGTTCTCTGTATCTATGAGTTTGTTTCTGTTTTCTTTATTCTGTTCTTTAAATTCCACATATAAGTGAAATGATATGGCGTTTGTCTTTCTCTGACTTACTCCACTCAGCACAATACCCTCTATGTCCTCCACGATGTTGCAGAAGGCAAGATTTCATCCTTTTTTACAGTTGAATAATATTCCGTTGTATATATGTACCACCTCTTCTTTATCCATTCATCATGATGGACACCCAGGTTGGCTGCATATCTTGGCTATTCTAAATAATGCTACAGTGAACATATGGATGCACATGTTCCTTTGAAGTAATGTTTGGGGTTTTTTTTTCAGATAAATACCCAGAAGTGGGATTACTGGGTCCTTCTTTTTCTCTCATTATAAACTTTGTTTTAAAGTATTTTGTGTGATATAAGTATTGCTATTTTAGTTTTTTTTTTTAATTCCAAGTTCATGCAATATCTTTCTTCATCCTTTTACTGTTCTTATTTTATCTTTATCAGATTTTCTTATTTCATTTTTCTCTAGTTGATATTACTTAAAGAACAGAGTAAATGGAGAAAAATGAGTGTCTGGGAATATAATATGTTTGAGGTACTTGGAAGATGGCATGATTCTGATGTTTAAAAGTTGTTGGTCACATATACCTAGAGCTCACAGAATTATTGGAGCTGCAGATTGGAGAGCTGAGTGATGTTTTAACAGTGGTGGCTGTAGCCTTTCAAGGAACTCTGGTTCCCTTAGGAGAGCACAGAGAATGAAAGAGGCCAATAATGGGAATCTGAAGAATGCCTATATTTAATAGGCCTGCACATATATTTCTCTTTACTTAGTACTTCTGATTTAGAGTGGGGATACATACATCCTTCATTATGTACATACTTATCTTCTTAAGTTGTGCCCTTCTTAATGTGAATCATATAGGACATATTTATCGTGTACGGATTTGTAATGTTAATATATCACTGTTAAGCACTGAAGAAAATGTTTCTGTTTTATTAACGAGTCAAATAAAAATAATGATAGTTAGAACTCTGCCTTCGGCAGTGCTGCATTTGTCTGCTGTGCCTTTTTCTTTTGTCCTAATTAAAAGGTCGCAGAAGCTAAATAATACCTCACTTTTTTTTTTGTTTCTGTGAGGTACCATTTTGATACCAAATTCTTTGATCATTGCTGTGATACTCTAGGCTGTATTTGTGCCAAACCCTGAAAATGAAAACTCTTCTCTAAGATCTACTAGAAGTTCTTCATTTAAATTAGGTTTGTAATGAATTACCTTCTTCCAATGTGTAAAATTATTCAAATGTTTCCATATTGCAATGGTTGTAATATGAACACTCAGGATTTTATATTCTTTTTTGTACGTAGCTTCTCTAGTACAAAGTTCCAGAAATGAAGTTTAAAATATTTTGAACTGTATGTGTTACATAATCTTGTTAGAAATTAAAAGAATAGCATATACATTCAAGTATCTCAAGTCCACTTATTTTATCCAGAATTGGTATGTGAGAGTTAAATTCCAGATTCACCTGATTCTTAATATCACAACAACACATTTACTCATTTTTAATTGCTATATCAATGGTTTGCCAACAAAGTTATCAAATATGTCACTTGCACTAAATCTAGAAATCATCAAGGGTAGGAGAAGCATCTAATTTTTTAATTTTTAATTTTTAGTTTTTAGGCGACCTTACAGATTGCAAGGACCTTGTCAGCTTACAATCCCTTATTTATTTTATTATTTTATTTTTTTACGCCTACAGCACCTGGTCTTTCTTAATTAGTCCAAGTACTAACCAGGCCCGACCCTGCTTAACTTCCAAGATCAGACAGGATCAGGCTTGTTCAGGGTGGCATGGCCGTACACTAATTTTTTATATTTCCTTAATACCTGAAATAATGCTTGAAAATATGTAGAGTGTTTGGAAAACATTTGTTTACTGAATGAATGATAAATGTCTTCTTTTCCTATAACACTTGATTTATTTGAAACACATTGTATTAGTTAAGATTCTCCAGAGAAACAGAATATATATAAGTGGAGAAGGAGAGGAAGAGGGAGAAGGAGAGGGAGATTTATTATAAAGAGTTGGCTCATGTAATGATAGAGGCAGACAAATCCCAAACTGTCGGCAACCTGGAGACCCAATAGAGAAGATTGTGTAGTTTCAGTCCAAAGGCTAGCAGTCGTGAGGCCCAAGGGAGCCAATATTCAATTTAAATCTGAAGGCGGGAAAAAATTGACATTCCAGTTCAAAGGCAGTCAGGCAGGAAGGATTCTCCCTCTTTTGGGTGAGGGTCAGCATTTTTGTTCTGTTCAGGCCTTCAACTGATTGTATGAGACTCACTTACATTAGGGAAAGCAGTCTGTTTTACAGTCTATCAGTTTAAATGTTCATCTCATCCAAAAACACCTTCACAGATATAACCAGAATAATGTTTGACCAAATGTCTGGGCACCCCATGCCCAGTCAAGTTGACACATAAATTAACCAACATAGACATTAACAACCTATTTTCATAATTAAGAAACATTATAATTATAGACATTCTAGCCTTGAAAATATTTTAAAACATTTAAAATAATTTTTTTTTGAATATACTTATAGCTCTCTATATTACACTGTGAGATTTTTTTACAGTGTGATCACTATCTGCTTCATCATTATTAGACTCATTTCACCTAAAGTATTTTTTCCAAAATATAACCTATTTTGTTCTGGAATGCATTCTTGCTCATAACTAACCTAAATTACAAAATTTTCATAGTTTATTGAGTTGAGTATCCTTTTCATCCGTACACTGAAACTATTGTAAAGGAATCTGTTCTGTTTAATTTAAATTCATATTTTAGGTTAGCAGTGAGTAACCTGGGCTTACTTGATTCAAAATAGTATGAACCTTGTAAAAAGCCAGGTTGCTGAGTCAATTACCCATCAACATCTAAGACAGTTTAGCTGCTAATGACTGAGGCTGAATGACATTGCCACGGACCTCTAGTATCAAAAGGCAGCTTAGAAGTTTAGTTAGAATAAGAGATTTTCTTTATTGGGTGAATTAAATTGGCTCTTTTGCTCTAGAAGAGAGGTTTTCATTTAGGATAAGAATTGTTTCAGGCTGTCTGCAAGAGAAAATTGCCCTCTTTGAGACTGAGGAAAATGTAGAGGTGGTAGTTTAAGTAGTTCATAGTAAATTAGTAATAAAATGTTATTCATGTGCCATCCCTTTAAAAACATGTTTAAATTGTCTGAGTAATCAGAAATAAGAGCTCATTCAGCTAAAGAAAAAAAGTACACATTTTTGTACTAAGAATATATATATATATATATATATATATATATATATATATATACATATATATATGTATGTATATTTGCCTTTTCTTTGTTTCACAAGATATTTTGATATATTTGTATTTGGTTGGTAGCTAAATCAACTAATTTTCTTATTTTTTAAGTTTAAATGTTAATATGGAATGCTCTGAAGTTATTAATGCTGAACTTGAAAGTTCATGTCTAACTTAGTTCTGAAATGTAAGCATTGCTGAGTTTACTTAGGGAAATTTAATAAAAATACATATATATATATAGATATATAGTAATAATAATAGTAATAATAACCACTTGTATTGACCCCTTAGTATGTTCTAGTCATATGTAGTATCTCCTGTGACTAGCTTATTAAATAGGTGGGGCATGGAGTATACAAATAAGAAACAATTACAATTGACCCTTGAATAATATGGATTTGAACTTGGAGGGTTTGTTTTACATGGAGTTTTTTCAATAAGTATTTTAGATGTATTTTTTATTCATTATGATTTTCTTAATAACATTTTCTTTTCTCTAGCTTACTTTATTGTAAGAACATAGTGTACAACAATATAACATAAAAAATATGTGTTAATTGACTTTTTATGTTATTTATTGATAAGGCTTCTAATTAACAATAGGCTATCAGTAGTTATGTTTTGGGAGAGTCGAAAGTTATATGCATATTATCGAGTTGGAAGGCGGAGAGTAGACATTCTTAATCCCTGCATTGTTCAAGGGTCAACTCTTTTTCTCTCACTTACCCTTGTCTCACCACAGACTCATTGCTCCACCTTATAACTGTTTTTTACTTTCATGTATCAGAATAGTTTCATTTTAAGGTATAAAAAATGTAGTCTGTTTGAAATGTAAACTTTAACCTTGCATTCAATTTAAATGTCTTATCTTCTTAATTAATTAATTAATTTTTATTATAGTTGACATAAGTCTTATATTAGTTTTAGGAGTATAATGTAGTGATTCCACGTTTATATACTTTACAAAGTGATCACCACAATATGTCTTGTAAACATCTGTCACCATACAAAGTTATTGTAATATTATTGACTATATTCCCTATGCTGTACATTATATCACCTTGACTTATAATTGGAAGCATGTATTTCTTAATCCCCTTCACCTTTTTTGCCCATCCCCCATGCCCTCCCTTCTGGCAACCACCAATTTGTTCTCTGTATCCCAGCTTGTTTTCGTTTTGTTTTGTTTATTCATTGTTTTTTAAATCCCACATATAAGAGAAATAATATGACATTTGTCTTTGTCTGACTTATTTCACTTAGTATAAAACCTTCTAGGTCCATCTATGTTGTCTCAAATGGCAAGATTTCATTCTTTTTTATGGCTGAGTAATATTTCATTGTCTGTATGTGTATATATAATATACATTATATACATATATATACACACCCACATCTTCATCCATTCATCTGTCATTGGAGACATAGGTTGCTTCCATATCTTGGCTATTGTAAATAATGCTGCAGTAAACATAGGAGTACATATATCTGTTCAAATTATTGTTTTTTTTTCTTCTGATAAATCCCTGGAAGTGGAATTGCTAGGTCATATGGTAGTTCTGTTTTTGATTTTTTGAGAACTCGCCATGCTATTTTCCATTGTGGCTGCACTAGTTTACACTCCTACCAGCTGTGTATGAGGGTTCCCTTTTTATATCCTCACCAGCTCTTATTTTTTTTCTCTCTCTTATTGAGAATAGCCATTTTAACAGCTATGATATGATATCTCATTATGGTTTTGATTTGTGTTTTCCCGATTAGTGATGTTGAGCATCTTTTCAAGTGTTAGACAACTGTATGTCTTCTTTGGAGAAATATCCATTCAGGTTCTCTGCTCATTTTTTTTAATTGGATTGTTTTTTTTTAATGTTGAGTTATGTGAATTCTTTATATGTTTTGGATTTCAATTCCTTATCCTACACATCATTTGCAAATATCTTCTCCCATTCAGTAGGTTGCCTTTTTGTTTTGTGGATGGTTTCCTTTGCTGTTAAAAAGCTTTTTAATTTGGTGGAGTCCCATTTGTTTATTTCTGCTTTTGTTGCTTTCAGCTCATTCTCTACCAGGAACATTGGAAACCAATAATGAGAGAGGTTAGTGTAGTCTTTTTTCTGAGCTTTGTTTGCTTCACCTCCACCCCCAATCTCCCCAACCACACGTACATGCACACCTATTTCTGTCTCCTCGCAGGACAAGACAAGGGAGGAGAAGGAACAAGAATAAAGGAACAAAGTCTTGTTTTTCAGTTCTTTTAAATCTGACTCTATGTCTCCTCTGTTATGTCAGGCATCAGATGCTGGCTCTCTGTTATGGATCACATATATTCTAAAGAGACACTCTAGCTTCCTCAACACCTTTTGCATACCCCACTGTGTCTGCTGTGGCATGTCCTGACAGAGGCAACCAGCTCTAAATTTGATCATTTGCAATTCTGCTGTCAGCTTCTGCCCATTGTATTACACCTCCAGGTTCTTTCTGTTGCTGTCCCCTTGGCCCAACAGGTAGCCCTCTAGAGAAGGATCCTTTCAAGAAAGGATTTTTTATGTAATCTCTTTTCAACTATTTAGTCTTCTCATCTAGGCTATTGGGAGTGATGGTCTTTACCATGGATATGATTGATATCTTGCTTATTTCCCATTATCCTCAGTTTTAAAGCATTAGCCACATTCCAGGAAAACCTGAAAAGTTCCATTTCACATCTAATTATATTCATTTAAGGCTCACATTAACTCTATGAGGAGAGTGATATTTATCATCCCAGTTAAACAGAAGGAAACTGAAGCATGAAGAGTTTTATTACTTGCCCAGAGTTGCCTGGCTTTTCCAGGATCACTCAGTGCTAAGTGGTTGCCTGACTTAAAATCTCATACTCTTTATCTGCTTTGTTATATTGCTAAAACAATAAGACAGAATCTAGAGTATTAAGTAAGCCAAACCCCTAGATAGGTGCCCCAAACTGCAAAACAGACAGTTGTAGTATCCCATCGTGTCCCTTTTCTTGTTCCATTTTCCTTTCCAAAGCTTTGAAATTTCTGATAGAAATTGTATTCATCTCTTTTTCTTCTTCCCACCTTAGAGTTCAAATATTTCAAAATATTTAGTAATTTTAATGCTGAAATCATAAGCATCTTACTGATATTATAAATTTCTTGTTTAGCTATTTTAATATTTCATAGCATACACCTTTGGAAACCATAAAAATGCTACAGAACTGCGTTAATAGACAAGGAGAATCAAATTCTACAAATGACAAAGAATTTCTAATTTCCCTACAGTGTTTTAATGCCTTGTGAATTTTATAAACAAACATTATATTCTGAACTTGAAAGTTTATTACATTATCACTTTATGTGAATATTTTTTCCTCAGAAATCAAACATTTTTTTTTGTCTTTTTTCTTTCCCTTAGAAAATTGTTAGTCTTCCTGCTAGAGCAGATATAAATCTACTATTGTTTACACTTAGTGGCATCCACATACATTATAAATATTATATTGCTAAAATATATCTACTTGTAAAATGTAAACTTGGGGATTTGACTCCAAAGAACTGTCTTATTTCAGGTGTTTCGTTCTAGTATGCTCATGTGGAGCTTATATTTAGTATTACTTGAGTTGCAGATTTATTTCATTGTGCCTAGCAGCATCAGCTATTTCCTTCTACTGGTTCCAATTATTATGATTATTTCCAGCTTGAGTGAAGTTTGGCAAAAGCAAATATAAAAAGGAAAAAAGAAGAATAGTCTATTCCCTCAAGCTAACATTCAAGCTTATTAGTCTTCATTTAACTGCAGGAACCATTTATTAATATTTGGAGTTAGCATTTTAATATCGATTTGGGTATTCTTTGGTGTTGCAGAGATAAAACCAGGTGTGTGCAGGGCACGCTTTAACACTATGACAGTATGGAGGATGCTGTTTTCTTGCCTCTGACAGATTAGACCATTGTCCTTTTCTATTAGAGAAGCTAGAGGGAAGTTGAGCTGGTATTTGTTGAGTTCTGTGATATCCTTGCACATGTAGTATGTGAAAAAGTAGAGGTTATAAGCACATATGTGTTACTACATATAATGTAAACAATAATTATAGTTAGTTGCCTGATTATATGCTTAGAGTGATTTTAGAGACTATTAGCTATTTTTATTAAAATCCATGCCTGGGGCCCATAGATAGTTGTGTATGTTGAGATTGTAGAACTGACAATTGAGTAGGAGTCAAGAAACTCATTTATATAGGTTGCTTTTTCGTCATGTTTCTTTAGTAACTTTACAGCAAAAAACAGTTTTTCTTCTATTCCTAAAGACACAAAGGATTTGATAAGAACTTAACTTGTTCTAATAAATTCATTCTGAAGCTTTTGTTGTATGAACTTGAGGATTTAGGAGAAAGGAGAATAATGTCAATAAAGACATGAACTTAGATGCTGACTTTGTGAAGTTGCCTTTTTGTTTGTTTCCATATAGTCCTAACTGTCAAGGCTAACTAAAAATTCTACAAAGCCTCATTTTGCCACTGTGAAATAGAGAAATGACTAAATGCAGGAGACTGAATTATTGATTAACATTTAAACATTTTAAATAGAATAATTTAAAAATCAAACCTAAAATTTTCTATGAAGCAAATAAAAATTTATGTCAAGTACATGTGGATTCTTTGCAATAAATATCATGCTTCCCTTTGTAGAAAATTTTCTTCCATTTTGAATCCATTTAGCTTAAAAACAAAACATATTTTTCTAATTTTCTGAGTAGTGTTCATTGATGGAAACATTGTTTTATTGGCTAACATCATCTTTCTTAAAAGCTTTTAAGTAGATGGCATTTTTAAGTTATAACCCTTATTGAAAAACAAATGTTAACCTGAAAATAACCCTTAAGGCCAACTGCTGAATCCCCTTGCTTATTTGGTAGATTTCTGCCTCTGTATGCAATGAGATTTTTTATCATTATTGTTGTTATTGGGGGAAAGTCAATTCAAATATATGTGAAAATATAAGATTCTTTGATAAACTTATATGGAGAATTTTTCCAACTTTTATTTTATCTTTCTTGCTAACTCCCCTTTCCTCCAAAACAACAGAAAACTCTATTAAAGGTAGGGAGCATAAATTCTTTTTTCCAGAAACATTGTAAATTTTGCTAAAAAATATAGACAAATCAGAACATAGCTTTTTTTTATTTATTGACTTGTACAGTGTTTATGTTCAAGATTTATTATGTATTAAAACAATTTGATTTAATGCAAACAAAATGAAGAGTTTAAAAACTGTTCCGTTGAGTAACTTTTTAAAGGAAAGGCGAGGAAGCACTTTTGTGAATGGAAAAATAGATCCTTAATTTATAAGCCCTGTAGATGTATATTTGGTTTCAGAGATATTTACATAGACTTGTGGAGTACATAGAACTTATAAGAAGGCAATTCTCATATAGCTACACATAGTCTATTTTTATTGTTTATATAATTGATATACGAGATGTGTATAAAGGCTTTACATAAAACATATCCAAAATGCTATCTAAATATTTTACTATTAATTAAATATTGGAAAATATAGAAAACTGGATGTTTTTGTGTTCTTCAGAGTAAGCTTTCCAGAGAACATGCCTTGGGCAAATGAGAGCAATGGCAATTATATATTTTCAGTGGGATATTAACTGAGCTGATTTGTCATCCAGTATAATCCAATAAAGAGGTACAGTACAGATGTATTTTCAGATGCATATTAATTTTGTTTAGCACCCAAATTTTGAGAATTTGGTGAGTTTTCCTTGATCAACAGGAAGCATGAAGATGGTGATGATTATAATAATTTTGAATTTTAAAATTTGACATCTAGTGATAAATCTAGACATTCTTTACCTTCTTTGTAAATTAATAACCTGCCAAGAATAAAGATAGGCCAGCCTGTTAATAACTACTGATATTCTAAATATTTGATCCTACCAAATAAACACCACTACAGTAAGTTGGGAATTTTTGGACATGGTCATGGAGAATATAAGCATATTTTATGGAGTTGTAATGTATTTAAAGTGGAATGGTTTCAAGCTGGAGTGGTTTATAGAAGTAGTATTTTATTTTATAGAAGCAGGATATCTATTTCTATAGATATGCAAATTATTATATTCTCCTCTGAATAAAATATTTCTTTGTGAATTATAAAGCTAAACTTCTCTGCCTTTTGTTGTTTAATAAATTTATACAAATAGACATTCAGACCTGATTTCCAGTCTGACTACTGTTACACTTCCATCCAGTACTCTTTGGCTGGAACCAGTCCCATACATTCAAACTGTGCTCTGTACATTTCCACATGTATGCTCTGCTTCTCCCTTTAAAAATCTAAAAGTCAACTCAGTTTCCATTTTAGTAAATTGTACCTCCTGATTTCCCAGTTTCTTCTACTGGTGCCATTGGTCTATAGTTCATCTGAACCAGAAATTTGGAAATCTGTGCTGTCCCTTCTCTCTCTTTATTTTTTCTGACTCCTTAACCCATTTAATGCTGTTAGTTAGGTTTTGGTACTATTTCTTGCACTTGTTTTTTTGTTTTCCTTTTCCTCTTTTAACACTCTATATGTACCTCTTCATTTCTCATGCCTGTAGTAGTACCATAGTTTCTAATCTGGTTTCCAGCAGTCTTTTCCCTGCCCAGACCATCTAGCAAGTGACCACTAAATTATTCTGCCTAAAATAGCACTCAGCATCATACTCCTCTTTCTACTCTTTTCCTCCTTTACTGACTAACCTCTAAATGCTTAATCTGACATTTAGAACTCCTTGCAATAAAACCTAACAATTTTCTGCATGTATTTGATACCGTTACACCACATATACACTGCCATCGGGTATGCTGAACTCGTTCAATTTTATATCCAACCTTTATCCCTTCCTCAGCCAAGAATATAGTCCTTTCAGTTTTGCTTGCTGAAATCCTGCTTGGCTCTACACTTCCTTCTCATATGATTCCTTCATGGCTCTAATTAGAAGTATTATTTCTATTCTTATTTGCCTCAGTCTTAGGGTGAACCACTTTGCAAAATCATTATTTAGATGCATGCCATCTTAACTACTGTTCTATGAAGTTTACAGATTCAAACTTTTAACCATCTTCTTATCCATGCAATGAGAAGACAGTGAAGTTTAGTTAAAGTAACTAATTCATTTTTCTCTTTTATAGTATTAAAACTCAATGAACCAGTCAGATTAAAAGAATAAGGTATTCAGATTAAAGTGACCTAATTTTCAGATATGCTTTAGAACACAATTATATAATTTGAGTAATGTAGAAAATGGGAAGATAGTTCTTAACAAGTTAGAGGAGAATAGATTTATTGTGTTTGCAAATTGAGATTTTATTAATACTGGGATTTCCCCTGATGTCTGGATCTATAGTTCAATCGTAATTTTTTTCCGGAATAAATTCTAAGGTGAGCTGGCATCAGAACTAAAGTGTAAAAGTTCAGCTTTGACATTGTACATTCCTGTTTAGTTTGACAAATTTATGGAGATGGACTATAAATGCCCAATATTATATGGTCCTAGCTATATATGCAGTAATTTTTCCAAAATGGTACACTTAAAAAGATAAATAACCAATATTTTCCATTTAACTTCTCAAGAGGGAAGATAGTTGGAAGCTATAGAAAATGAGAACCTTCCTAGGTTCATAATTTTTGAGACATAGAAAATCATTTTTTATCTTCATTTTAGTTTATGGATATATATTATGGTGACAACCTTTGATGTGGGTATGAGAATTTCTTTGATGAAGATACCAGGGAGAATGAAGAAGAAAAAGAGAGGAGAGGGCAGAGGGGAGGAAGAAAATAGGAAGAAGAGTGAGTTAGTTCAGAACATGACTTTTCTATCTAATGATCTATGCATTTATCTTTGCAAAGTGTTCAATAAACCAAATTGTTAGAATAGTAACTCCCGTGTTGGAGGTCTGCGATTGTGAATTTAGAGTATAGCTAACAGAAGTGGCAGCTTTATTAACAAAAACCAAAACATCGGTTATGAGTCCATGAATCCTTTCTCAGTATGGGGTCAAGACAAAGGTGCATAATGTTTTTGAAAAACATCCAATTAGATTTTATTAAACATGATAGATTGAACAATCATTTGTGTGTTTCTTTGAAAAGATTCTTTCTTAAAACAATACAGTACTGTTCATTCAAGTTCAAACACAGAGTTTTCCTTGTGTAGTTTTTTGTTAAATTATCTACACAATGCTGTGTAGTGTGGGCAGGCACTATGGTAGCCTTCATCCAAGGGCTTTGATATTTCCCTCTCTCTCTCTCTCTCTCTCTCTCTCTCTCTCTCACTCACTCATATGTGTGTGTATGTGATTTGTCAACATGTTCCCAAGCAGATATCACAGGACTATAACAAATGTTATTAGGTTAATTTCAAATTACATAACTGAGCCCACAAAAATAGATTCAGACAATGGTAGTTACATGATCAAAACATATATGTATCTCATATTTTCTATAATACCATTCTGGCTAAACTAATACATATATATTTTTTAACTTTAGGATATCAGTGTTCTATTTTCCTGGGAGTACTCAAAAATACCGATTTAAAAAGTTCATTTATCTTGCATGCAAGCATCCGGGACTGGTGTGGCAGCTTAATAGTTATCTAGAACCCAGAATAATTCCAATTCTTGGTTATTCTATCTCCATGAGTGCTCTGAGTCCTAGTAACTCAAGCACCATGTGCACTTTGAACTAGCAAGAGAGATGAGAGAAAGAAGGGGGCACATTTAGTTATATTTAGTGAAAGGTTTTAGAAAAGGAGCACAATACTCTCAGTCACAATACTATACCTAGTTGCAAATATTTTTTAAATCTGGGATGCTTAAAACAAAATCAAGATTTCCAGAAGGCACAAATGGAAATAAATATTCAAGTTTAATATTGTATATTATATATATATACACACACACACAGGATATATCCTGTAAAATATATATACACATATATACATATATCAATGACTGTGGCATGAGGAATAAAATGAGTTGTGTGTTGCAACCCAGATATTGAAGCCTTATTTTAAACATTTTCTTCCAGATAATTCTAGTTTATGTGATTCTACCACACTATTTCTGTTCTAGGAGATGAGAGTTTGAATTTCTACTGCACATTGCCACTAGCTATGTGACCTCAGTTTCCTTTAGTAGCAAAGCAGATCACTGGGTTAAGTGACTTCTAACATTCTGTGATTTATTGAATATCTCTAATGTTCAAAGGGCAATAGCTTCTTGAGGAAATGCAATATTTCCTATTGGTATTCTCAATGCCTCAAACATGGTTTTGTTGAGATTTAAAAACTACTGCTAAATGGATATGAATAATGTGAGTTATCTGAACCAGACGCCTCTCCTAAGTCCTAACTCTGTACTGATGTTACCTTCTCTGCACCTCTATATAACAATCAATGTGCATTAGTTATGAAGTTTTCAAGATCAAGTTACTGAAATCCAAGTCAAACAGATATAAACCATAAGGATATATATGATTTTACCCAACAGGAAGTCTAAAGATAGGGCAAACTCCGGTATTGTTTGATTGAGTGACTAAAAATATGTCTTCTTCTCATTTCTCTGCTATGCCATCTTCAGTGATGGCCTTATCCAAAATAGATATTGAAGGAAATAGTATCAACTACATATGTTTAACTATATATCTATATATGTTTAAATAATTTTTCTAATTATTTCTTGAAAAGTTCATCTTCCCACAAAAGCTTTTCTTTGATTATATACATACTTAATCTATAGTCCAAACTGAGTACATATAACAGAGATTTAATATTGCTTCTTGGAATTATTTCTGATGAGGTAAAATTTGTAAATTGTATTGCATTACAGGTAATGTGAAATTGAATGAGAATTTTGAAATCAGACAGATCTGTGTTTGGATCTTGGGCAACTTACTGACTCCAAGTATCTAGGTCCTCATCTGTAAAACAGAGATATTAATATCTAATTCTCAGCAGTGTTGAAGATTAAATATGATAGTCTATTTAAAAATAATAAAGATAGCTTCTTATTGGTCGTGTTTACAATTTCAAACCATTTTTTAAGCCATTTACCAAAATGTGCAAATACATGCATTTATCCATGTGTTTTATTTGTTTCCAAGAGCATGCTATAATGTTGGCAGAAATTACAATTATGACCAAATAATTTATTTGATAACTGTATTACATATCTTTGTGAATTTACCTGCCTGTCTTTTTTTCTTCTCTACTTCATAACTTTTATTTGTTTCTTTTCTAATTTTTACAGTGTTTCAAATTTAAAAACCTTCACTGATATACAAGAAACTGGTTCTGGTATGAGAGAAAATAATTCTGTGTGCCAAGAACACCCTTCTTTTTGTTTTAGCATTATACAGTTTTCCCTAACTACCTTGGCATGCTATATTTATTGCCATTGGACAGTTCCAAGTTTAGTTTCTGATTGAACCTTCCCAGAGTCAGGTTATATTTTTGCACACTGGGAATGTGGCCTTATTCCCTTGAACAAAATTGGTAGTAGAAAAACCTTCCTAAATAAGATCAAGCAAGCAAAAAAAAAAAAACTTTATTGATTTATATCTTACTGTTTGAATTGTACAAAGCCATGAATCCAGCTGAGCTTCATTTTACATTGTTATGTCAATGTGAAATACTTAGGCTAGCTTAAGCTTATCACTATTATCTTTCAGTATCAGAGAAATAAATGTGTACTTCTGTCATTGTACATGTTTTTTTCTGATATATTGCTGTTTTTGTTGTGCAGCAAGTTTTCTTTTAATGTATTCAATAGGTTGTGAGATTTTAAGCAAAATAAAATATATTGAAATGAAACCAATTTTACCATAGGCTAGTTGATATAGAGAAAAGTTAAGTTCCTAAAGCATCTCATCAATGTTATGACGAAACAACATTGAACAAAATGACATTATTTGAGGACCTACTGTAGTTGGTATTATGATTAAATTACATAAACTATCTGACTTTGGGGGGAAGATAACATATAAAGTATTTTGTAGCTAAATATATATATCTGATTTATATGATTACTTCAGAGCATACTTCATGATTTGGGTTTGGCTTAGGACAGCCAATTAGAACAAAAACTCCTGCCCTCACAAGCACAGAGAAAATTATTAGGCAAGGACAAAGAGAGCTAATTTGGGTGATCTGAGTTGAGCTAGAAATGTGGAATGTGGTTTTAAATAATCCCATTCTATTGCTGAAAGGGTCATGTAGTCTTTATTAGCATATCATAGCTGACTAATATTGTGGTTATGTTACTATTTCAGAATTACCCAAAGTTATTTCCTTTAGCATAACTAGTCCTGTCAGTCTGCTTTCTCTATTTCAACACATTCTTCAGATGCTGCATTTGAACACAGCTGGCTTGTGCATTGCAATGGAAACAAGCAGAGCAGGCCTTAGAACAATAAAACATTCCCATTTGTTTGAATCTCTGTGAAAGTTGTGCGAATTTAAATAGAGATAAAAGAATATGAGAACGCTAGTATAGAAGTCAGAAGTTAGAAATCATCATATTGAAAATGTGTAAATGACATACCTACTTATTAGATGTGAAAACATGTGTCTGTTTTATTTTTTGGCACTCGAGTGTATGGTCATTAAAACTATTTAAATGTTTCAGTCTGTGTTGTGAATGTTTTGAAGCATATGCTTGTCAGATCTTGGCTATAACTTTTTTTATATCTTATTCCTCAGATTATGGCCTGCCATGTGAGTGGTGATGACTGAATTGCCGTGAAACAGAACCACTTACACAAGTAGAAAAAGCAAAATAACACAAAAATGTTCATCTATATATTCAGATTAGACCAAACCCTGACAACTGCCGGTAATAATAAAATGCTCCTGTCAGATAAATTAGTCAATACCTCCATGATTTTAATTCTTTCATTATTGATAATGAAAGTATTTTAAAAACAAGATAGAACTGTTATGCTAATATACTCTAAGTTTTTTGACGTCTCAAGTTTGGTATTTACTCTAATAATTAATTTTATCTGTCAAAATTCTCTCTAGTCTTCAACTTTATATAAATGAAAAGTAAATGTGTGTATTCATAAATATTTGTTATTTGGGGCCCATTAGATCAAAAACAATAGAAATAATGCTGACAGATATTAGACCTCAGATCTCCCAAATAACAACAAAGTATGTTATTTCAGTGTCCAGATTAAACACATTCATTTTTGATTCATCATATTGTAAATGCCTTGATAGAATAGCATGGGTGGTATGGAAGAATGAAAATGCCATGTAAGTTCCACTTAAAACTTATGCTGAGGTATTGTTTTAGCCCCGAGTATATTTTGAAAAATTAAAACAAATATTTGTTATAGTCCAAAATAGCCCAAATACAGATACCTGTCCAGATACCTAGATACCTGTAATAAAGTTATAAGTCATTCTTTCATCTGAGTGTGATATATACCATAATACCAATGATATAACTTATCTAACACTTTTGTAGTTAATTTTCAACTATACTAAAACCAATTAAGTAATTGGATTTTAATTATTAATTAATTAATTAATTAGTATTTTGGGGGTGAAAAACATCAACTCTAGTGATTGTATTTTCAAACCACTTTACTGAGTTAGTACTCCTCACTCCACTAAAATGGGAAAAAAAAATATTACCTCAAATTTATGAAAATAAACTGGTTATTTAGAGTCCAGTTGAGTAGCATTAATGAGGCTAGAATGAAGGGCTTGAGACCCATGCGGGCCAGTTAACTCTGTATAATAGACTGCTCTTTTCTTGGGACATTTTTCAGATATATGTTGATAAGCAGTGTGGGTGTATTAATACAAATCCATATCATCCCTTGAAAAACATCCCACCAGCTGATGGTTCAATGTTGTCAGCATCACAGACTGGTATTTACATTATGGGTCATTTAAATTTTTTTTGTGTTGGCTGAAATACAATTTTTAAAAGACTATTTAAACATCTAAATTTATTTTGATGTATTCTCTGAAATAGAATATGACTCTACACATTCAACAATATGAGACTAGACTGTCTATTGGGTTTTTCAAAAAACTATAATTTTACTTAATAAAAGAAACATCTACTACATATATAAAAATGCATATGTTTAAGTAATGGAGACTTATACTTATCACCCAGTATCACAGCTTTGAGACTTCACATCCACCATGAGTGACAAATTGATATATACTTGTTATGACTTATAGCGATCCCTTTTCCAATGTAAAGTGTGACTGTGTGTATGTGTTATGTGCATATTTATCATTTCCATTTTAAAAAATTTCTCTTACTGGCTCTTCAACCCCAATATTGTTCCCTGCATTACAATATTTCAAAACTTTGTATACTTACCATCATGGTTATAATTCACATCTTAATTACCTCACTTCCAAATTGTTGCAATAGCTTCCTCATTGGTATCCTTTGCTTTTATCTTTGATTCATAGGCCACACTGCTACCATATTCATCCTCCTAAAAGTGATACTTTTATTAGAATACTTCCCGACTCAAAATCTCCATTGCTTTCTATTTCCTAGAACAAGATATCCAAACTCTTTCATCAAACGTTCAAGGTTTTTATAGTCTGCCTTCAAATATTTTTCTAGTTATGTCTCTCAGTACCTACCTATGTGAACCTATCAGAACATATTTGTTTACTAGAGTTTCTTTTTACCAGCAAGTACATTTTCTTTTGCCTCTTGAAACACTTTCTGCCCATTTTATTCGTAAGTCAAAGTACACCCGGATCAGAAACTGGTCCTTCAATATCAGGTTCATTGTTGTGTTACAACCCTTTTTGTCATGAGGCAAACAACAGCAAACGCTGCCATTTGAAATACACATAACGCCATGAAATAGGTTAAGCAAATGTGATTTAGAAAAGGCAGCCACAAGACTGTTTTAGAATTCTATGCTCTCAATGAAATTCAAGGTTGTTGGCTCCAATTCCTACACAGCTTCTGATTTGTTTTCCATGTGACTTGAATATACTCTTTTAATTTACACCCTCTCTACTACTCTACCTTGGTTTGGTATCTCTACAAGGCTTTGTTTCTTAAATATATTTCTTCTAAATTATTTGGCTTAATTAATCTGGCCCTCAGGTGATTTGTCCTTATATTTTTGTAGACTCACATATCTTCTAAACAAATGGTACTTATGGGATAATAGAACCCTGATCCAGCTCTCTAATATTGCAATTTCCCTTAAATTAAGATTTATCTGGCACCCTTTACCTCTGGTTTATTTCTTATTTGTGGCGGTCAAAACTTCCAGACTTCTAGTATTTCTGACACTCTAACTTATTACTGCCCTTTGACTGTTGTGTTTCCCCATCCTAACATATCAACCCCATCCATGCAGCCCACACTGCACTATAGCCAGATTTGCCCATTAGATGATTCTGAATATTAATTTTACTTTCTCGTCTCCTCTGCTCATTCTACCCCTATCTGCTTTAAATATCATTTCCCCTCTGCTTGTTTTAATACTGGAAGTACTCTGCTTTTAGCTTATATCCATGTCCTTCATGAAGTTTTGGTTACCAGCCCAGCTTGTAATGATCTCCTTTAATATTTATTGACTCTTCACATACTGTTTCATAGGAAATCAAGTTTTTATCAACAAGAGACAGAAGGTTATGGTAGCTAGTGCTTAGGTTTGGAGTCAGACAGAATGAACTAAAAGTGTGGCATTTTATGCTCTTTTCTCTCTCAGTGTTAATAATAGTAGTAAATGATAAAATAAGAACTATAAAAGGTAACAATAATACTAACAGCTTCTTGTAAAGACTAAATAACACATTTAATTTATTTAGTAAATATTTTTCAACTGCTTACTATAAGCCAAGTACCCTAATAGGGATTCGTAGGTGAACAAAACCGATAAAATTATCTGCCTATATACATCATCTGTTATCACAGTAATAATATCAACCAGATTTATTGTGATAGTACTGTGACATTTACTTTCTTTGTATCCCTCAAATTGCTAACATTCCATGGTAACCTAAGGAATAATTTTGTTTTTCTAGCTTATATTGTTACACTTTGTTCTTTGTTTTAATTTTACCGATTTTTATGCATAATGTTTGATTTTATAACATATTCATTTAGTCAGTCTTGAGATCATGAGTAGTAAACAAAACATTTCTTCATTTATATAGAAGCTTTCTCATAACCTGAAGCCATAGCACTGAGTTTTTACAGATCCACATTTGATGTTATTATTTTAATGCAGTAAAAAGGGAAAATGAAACAGAAACTCCCAAGAGCTTACGATGTCAGGATAGGGTCTGGTATTCTCAGGATTTTTATGGTTTAAAAAAAAATGCCTGAAATTTGGAGTTCTTAACAAAATATTAGTAGATTATGAATTTAACCATGATGATGTAATCTTGGTAGAATATGTGCAAAATAAAGTATCATCTCCATTGAGGACTTTATTTTAGCCTGACTCATTAGTGGCTTCCTGAGCTGCAAATGCTGATGCTATAATATGTGCCTAGAGAAACCGCGGGTTTAATTGCCCTGTCTGAAATACTCAGTGCTGTATTTGTTTTATTCAGTTCTATACTGATCACAGGAAAGATGAAAATGTTGAATTGAGAAAAGTGAATTTGAAACCAAATATGTTTAAGAATCAGTATGCTTAGGAAGATGAATAGAAATCCTATGGAATTTTACAGTGGCTGAGTATATGTGGTGATTACTAGGAATGCTCCATACTTTTGAGTAGTTGCTTGGTTTCATAATAGGCTGATTTTAGTGGCATTGGTTATATTTCTAAAGCAATACCCTGTAATATGACATTTTAAACTTAATTCTCTGAGAAAGAATAGAGTCAGAGTTGTGTATTTTGGTGTGAATGTGTGCAGTCCTTTCCTCTTTTATATTATTTCTAAATTAAGTTATTTAAAGGTTAATTAATACATATTTCGCTCTGCTTTCCAGGACAATAGAATCAGAGCATGCTTTCCACAAAGTTGCTCAGAGAAAGATCCAGGCTATCTAAAATTAGGTTAGATGGTCCTGAGCAAAGAAATCAAAGCTGCCTTATATTTAGTACTGCTGGGACATCCCACTGTGCATTGATGTAACCGTAATAAGTCCTCTTGGGCCAATATGGGCCACTGATTAACTCCCTGCTATAGATCTTTACATACATATAGGTGCATATTTTATTCAAGAGGTAAAATACATTTTAAAAAAAATTTGCTATGCTACCTGAGAGTACCAGAGTTATTTTGAATCTTTTGCTCAAATTTATTTTTCATGTCATCAATTTTTCAGCATAGCAATTAAGCTTTTTACTTTTACATTTGTTCCTTTAATAAGATGAATATTTATAAAATTAGAGAAAATTTTATTTGACGAAGAATACCATGCTTAACATCAGTAGGGAAGAAAGTTTGCATTTAATATATAGTTCAAATACTCTTACTAATTATCTTGCTAATGGTTTATTCTTTATATAGTGTATGAATCCCCAAAGACAGCTTCGAATGCAAGAACAAACCTAATCTGTGAACGTGACTGCAGGTTGTCTGTTGTCATTTAAATAAATACAGCAATATGATAATTCAGAGGATTCAAAGCTAAAGCTATGACATCCTCACTTGTCCTCACTTAGGCAATTCCCAGGAAGTAAAAGAAAAGCATATGTTCTCTCTCCTATGCCTTTTCTATTCTTCCTTAGGTTTTATTCTTTCTAATAGCCTTTTATTTTCTAATGGAACTTTTTCTTCTGTTCTTAAAAAACTTTTGCTTAAACTAACTTGTTAGAATAGTCATCATATCAAAAACTGGATAGTCTATGAGGTTCAATATCCATTTTCCTTCTCCATGAGGGCTAATCTATCAAAACATACAAAGGAAAGAACAGAGTTCTTTAGCAAAGAAAATATAAAGATTCTCATTCATTTTAATGCTTTAAAAATTATAAGAGCCATTGGAGCTCCAGAACAATTAAGAATCAATAATAAATAAAATGAATTAGAAATATGCGAGTATATTTTTACCTGTCTCTGAGGAAAGCTGGATTATTTATCTGTCTAGGGTTGGGGTTAGGTGGCATTGTTAATTAATTTTTCATAATTTCATGTCAAAGTTAATACAAAATAAAATGTATGAGCTGAGCTTATAAATTATTTTAATGACTGTCGATAAAATATTATTTAATGGATATTGGAACTTTGCATTTTCTTTTCCATTGCTGGGGCTAATGAACCTATGGGTATGTGTCTAATTAAAGGATATATCTTTTAATTTTTGTTAGTTACAGGTTCATAAGATTTTATTTTGAAACTTAGAATCATAAAATTAAAAAGGGCTCAGTAAGTTATCACTCTAATCCACCCTTCTTCCCTGTAGGAAGACCATTCCTAGAGTATGGAAATGATAACTGAAGTCCTTCATTCCAAGATGGTAGCAACCACAGCTTTCATGTGGGACAGTTTCATTTGTTACAGTCTTGCATCATACTGATATAAAATTTATTTCCCTATCTAAAACTGATTGTGATTCTGACGGTAATGTGGATTTATCCCATCTGCCAATATTGGGAGTAGAAAGTAGTATATTTAGAGCAAGTGTATATGAACATCCAGAGGTGTCCTCATTGACTAAACCCCATGGGCTACCAGAATATTATTTTATCTCCAGTTTTACAGAATGATATAAAATCGTGACTATCCCTCTAAAAAGAACTTATAACATTATTTCTTCTGACCATCTATAATTCCTGTTAATAACTTATTATCTAATCTACATAAATGTGTCAAACTTTCATAAACTTTATTCCATTTCAGATATTGTATTTTATAGATTTTAAGATGCACCATTATTTTACCTTTCACTAAGAAAGAAAAACAGTGCTGTCACTTAATGTATGACACAATTCTTCCTTACTACTTCGAATTTTCATTTTAACTTATGAAAAGAAAGTGTTTTGGATCTGTTTAGGCAATTTTTATGATGTATAACACATGTACACATGAAAAAAAGTATGTGAAAAAAGTAGTCAAAGTAGTCCCAATTTTTTACATTGAGATTTTAAGTTTTTAAATTACTTTTATATTCATGATCATTGCTGTCTGTTCTTTGGGGGGAGTTGGTGGTAGTTGTTTTTTGTTTGTTTTTACATCAAGAATATGTTGTAGCCGGAGGGAAGGAGAGAGAGAAAGAAAGAGAGAGAAAGAGAGAATGAGACTGAGTGCTATATTGTTTCCAGAACTTTCTTACAAGACACTGGATTCCATTCTGCAAAGGTGTTTATTTTTATTTTGTTTTTTATTTTGTTCTTTTGGTGCATGTGTAGGCACATTCAACAATGTCACAACTACATCCTTCAGGACATTAATTTAAGAAGGACTTACTCCAGGATCAGGGGCATTAAAATGTGGAAGCTGTGTCTATGAGTTTTATGAGTTTTTGTTTCTTTGTCCTGTTTGTTTGTAGCTTTTAGTTTTATGTCCCACATATGAGTGAAATCATATGGTTCTCAACTTTTTTTGTCTGACTTATTTCACTTAGCATGATTATCTCAAGATCCATCCATATTGTTACACATGGCAGTATTTCATCTTTTCTTATGTCTGGGTAATAGACACAGACAACAGTTTACCAGAGAGAAAGGGGAGAGGTGGAGAGGTAGATAAGGGTGAAGGGGGTCAAATATATGGAGATGGAAGGAGATTCGACCTTGGGTGGTGAGCACACAAATAATGTATTATTGAATTATATACTTGAAACCTATATGATATTAACTGTTATCCCAATAAATTTAATTTAAAAAATAGTAAAGTGTGAAAGCTCTGCTTATTATAATTCAAAACAAATATGGTAGTATATTTTTAAGGAGTAGTTTGAATTAATGCAGCCTGATAGTATATAGGTATCTATTATATAGATATGTCTGAAAAATGATTAATTCCCACTCCTGTGAAGGCAGTTTCTCAAGAACCTTTGTTCTTCACAGCTTCCCCTAACTGTCACAAAATTCTGATGCCCAAATTGGAGATGTGATATTCAAGATATAGATGCAAGGATATGGTACTCAAGACGTTGGCAAATTGAGCCTTAACCGTTATATCAAAAGACTTAAGAACATTCAACTCTCAATTATTTCATCAATGGAAGAGAATTCCAGTTTCCTCAAGGCAAAGAAAAGCTTTGGAATAAATTTAGTAGTTTAAGATTTCAAGCTATGCTCTAGAAAATAAAATAATTATTATATAATTAATTAGATATAATGTATTATGTTTATGCAGAAGTGTTTGTTGAGGCAAGCTGCCTTATATATGTAAGTCCAAAGTTGAATAGTAGGCGTAGAACAAATCAAAACATATAGACCTATAAATTTTTCCTATTCATTTTTAACTTCTTATTATGGCAAATATAGTTACACTTAAAAATAGAGAGAATAGAACAATGCACCCCTCTCTACTAATGACTTACCTTCAATAATTATCTGGGTTTTTTTTTCTAATTAATTTCATCTATAGCCATTATTTTCTTTTCCTCTGTAGTATTTTAAAGCAAATACCAGGTATTAGAGTTCTGGATCCAGTTTTAATGTGTGGGAGCAGGGGGAGGGGACAGATTTCTCCACATATCCAAGCAATTCTTTGGACACCAGACATTGTCCTACAATTCAACTCAATTCTGATACTACCAGAGATAGTGTCATATACCACAGAAGGGTTCAGTCCTAGAAGACTATCCTCCAACTTCAGATGGCAATCTTAAGCCCACGTTGGGTTGTTACCTGTTCTTCTGACCAACCAGCTACAAATTGGAGGTCCCCATGACTTCTTCCTTGGGTAAAATTAATTTACCAGAATGGTTCACAGAACTCAGGAAATTACTTGCTCACTAGATCACCAGTTTGTTATAAAAGGATATAACTCAGGAACAGCCAAATGCATAGGGCAAGATGTGGGGAAAGGGTGCTGAGCTTCCATGCTCTTTCCAGATACATTGTTCTTTCTATATCTGTACACATTCACCAATCCAGAAGCTCTCTAAACACCATACTTTTGAGTTTTCATGGAGGCTTCATTATATAGGTGTGGATGATTAAATCAATGACCATTGGCAATTGATCCAGTCTCAGGCCCCTCTCCCCTCCCTAGAGGTCAAGGGGGAGGGACTGAAAGTCCAATCCTCTAATCACAGGGTTAACCCCTCTGGCAACTGGCCCTCCTCCTTAGGTGCTTTCCAGAAGTCACCTCCGTAACATAACAAAAGATGGCTTCATCACTTTTACTGCTTAGGAAATTCCAGAAGTTTTAGGAGTGCTATGCCAGAAACAGGACAAAAACAAATATATATTTTTTATGGTAAATCTCAATATCACACTAAGAATTGTATCATTTCACCATATATTATTTCAGTATGCTGAATTCACATAGATGAACATTTTAAACATAACTACCTTGTCATTATCATACCTGACAATATCACTAGTAATTCATTAATATCAAATACCAAGTCCACAATCAAATTTCACTGATTACCTCAGTGATGGTTTGGAAAGTTGATTTTTTTCTTCCCTCTCTCCTTCCCTCCCCTCTTTCCTTCCTCTCTCTTTCCTTCCTTCCTTCCTTCCTTCCTTCCTTCCTTCCTTCCTTCCTTCCTTCCTTCCT
Source organism: Eidolon dupreanum (assembly GCA_028627145.1). Classification (NCBI taxonomy): domain Eukaryota; kingdom Metazoa; phylum Chordata; class Mammalia; order Chiroptera; family Pteropodidae; genus Eidolon; species Eidolon dupreanum. The sequence continues at coordinate 36,473,317 of CM053514.1, forward strand.
TCCTCATGAATCAGGGCCAAATGAAGGTTGAAAATTGCACTTGGATATGATGTTCTTAAAGTTTCTTTCACTTTCCATTATTTTTAGAACAAATTGATGTTTCTAGTTTTATAATGAAAACAGTGGACTTTGAGTCAGGAAACTTGGCTTCTATTAATAACTGGGGTAACCAGTTATTGAACAAGTTAGACTCAGTAGGATATAGCAGACTAGCAACTTGATTTTTTCTCACTGTTATCTTATGAAACGAGCTCTATGGATTTTTCCCAGCTCCTAGTTTTCCTAGTGATTGTTAGTTATTAAAAATAGATTCTTTTCCTTTCTGTTAAATAGTCTAATGCAGTCTGATATACAACCTTATTTTCTTACTTATAAGTTATTTTACTTCAACATCACCTCCCAACAAGTTCTATTTTGATATCTAGGGGAAAGGGACCCCTAGAGTTGTCTAATTTTTTATTAAATTTATTGGGGTACTCTTGGTTAATAAAATTATATAGGTTTCAGGTATACAATTCAATAATACATCATCTGCATATTGCATAGTGTGTTCACCACCCAAAGTCAAATCTTCCATCACCATACATTTGACACCCTTTACTTTATCTACCTTCCTCCTTTCCCTGCTTCCCTCTGGTAACCACTAAACCATTGTCTGTGTCTATGAGTTTTTGTTACTTTGTTTTGTTTGTTTGTTGATTTCAGTTTTATATCCCACATATTAGTGAAATCATATGATTCTCAACTGTTCTCTTATTTCGCTAAGCATGATAATCTCAAGATCCAACCATGTCTTCTCTATTTTTGCTCAATTTTCTTTCACATAAGCTAGTGCTGCTTTTGTATCTTCCAGGTTCAGATCCAACAGTAAAGGAAGAAATAGGAAAATAGAAAAATTTCATGTATATAGTGCTGTCTAATCTGTTGTCAAGCTACTTGTATTTCAGATGCCTAAATGTTTGTTGTCTTTCTCATAAAGCTTGTGGGTTCTTCTGATATTTTCAACCATTGGATACAGACTTACAACATAGTGCTCTGGCAATTTAGTTTCCACTCAGACCTTGTCTTCCCCAAAGTGCTGTTAGGGTCCTCTTATATCTTACAGAAAACCTTCTTAGGAAGAGTCCCTTTTAACTCTCAAGACACCCTTTTCTTATAAATACACTAAGCCAATTGGAAAGCACATACATCCTTGCTGGGTCCAACACTAGATATATATAGGCCCTTTCCAATATAACCTGGTCTCAAAATTCTACTTCTGACAACTGGCCTCATATAGGATGTTCTTAGAAGTATAGCCTCCCCTGACTCCACTTAGGGTGAGAAGAGAATGATACAGTACTCCAGAAATTCTTTGTTTAAATTGATATTATCTACCAATTTTTCACATCTTATGAATTCATAGCTCATTTTAATACAGTCTAGGGTGAATAATGAACAAAAATGGATTTACTTTCTTTGTACTGCATTGGTCTGCTATCTAATGTTTTCAGCCTCTGGAGCCTTTAAGAAGGAGGTCACAATTAACATCCTTAAGATGTTTGCTACATCACAATGGAACTGTTTCCTCAAATGTAAAATCCATTCAGAGTTAGTCCCAGTGCCAGGATTGTATTCAATAAAAGAGCAGTTTACGTACAGGAGACTTACCTAAAACTAATTACCTTACTAAAAATTGGATTAGCAGTATTAGAGCAGTAAGCAAGATGAGCTAACCCAGGAAAAGAATGAAAAAGAAGAAATAGTTGTTTCCAACCAAGATGGGGATAGCTTTCAGTTATGTATCCCCCACATCTCTTATCAAAGTAATAACAGTTCAATAAATATATTTATATATAAACATCCAAAGATGTAAAGATTGGGAAATCATTACTTATAAGACTGAAAAGGCAAATTTTTTTTTCACACCTGAGAATGAGGCATCTGGAATCTTTTTAAAAGAAGTAATACCATCTGGAACCTTTTAAAAACAAGTAGATCCATTTGCAAAATGGCCAGCCAGTGTCATACTGATCTCTGGTTAATAGTCAAAATAATAGGCCAACACAGGAATCACATGTGTGAACTGTACCTTTTACCAAGCTGTCTAACCACCTAAACTAAATAATTGGGACTCACCAGGTCTTTCCTCTGTGCCACATGATAATAGGGATCAACTCTGCTAAAGAGACAAGGGGAAAGTACTTGTGAAAAGAGATCCAAGAAGGAAGAACAACCTTGAGAGAGGAAAGTAAAGGGCAATAAAAACCAGGTTGTGACTCTGCCATGATGTATAGTTAAGAAGTGTGTGTTTATTGAGCACCTACGGTGTGTCCATTATTTACAGGATACTACTGAGAAGATATAATGACCTTTAAAATAAGGTAATAAATATATAATAAATCAAACAATTCGAAGTAGTATATCATGTAGCCTCTTAGCAAATTTCTAGCCAACTCTTTAAGGAGTGACAGCCATTCTCTTATCTGATGTCGTGGGAAATTTTATGTATTCCATCATAACCAAATTCTCATATTGGATTTCTCTCCCTAATTATCTGTGAAGTTCCATTGTTTATAAGTCATATCTTTTATAGTCTGAATCACCAATGGCAAAAACATCATAAATCAATACATTGAATGAATGGATAAATTAAAATAGATAATTGGGTGGTATAGGCATGCCACCTGACTGCTTCAATTGTTAGACTATGTTGAAGGGGAAAATGCTTCAACTTGGAAAATGTTGTTGGCTGAGAATAGCTGGAGAAGAAGTTAGAAATTTTTCTGAGGACATGAAAGGGGATAAGAAAGAAAGCAGAGGCAGGATAATCTTATATAACAGTACCATATTGAGGGAGGATGAAAGAAGAAAGAATTGACACAAAGGATTTTGTCCTGAGCCAATCCACGTTTGGGGCTCAGGTAGTACGGTTGGCTCTTTTCTCATTATGTGCACTTCTAAGGTATAATTAAAGGAGTAGTCAATCCCCAGCAGTCAGTTCAGTTGTTAAAGGAGGTGTTTGTGCCACTAGCATAACTTGGCCTAATATAGTTGCTTTATTCACTGTAATGGTTTTGTTGGAAAAATAAAAGGGTCCAAATGAACTGACAAAGGCCTCTGATTCTCAGCCCTTCTTATCTTGGCTACTAAAAATCCTATCACCTTTTATATGAGTGGCAGGATTTTCCATCACACTTGCTAGTAGACATATAGAAAAATCTCCCCCTTTGTCTAGCAGATAGAGTGGAATAATAGGAGTTACTTGGAAACTAGGCTTATTTGTATGGGGATATACATCAGTGTCCTGGAAAGAACAAAATTGTGTATAGCATCTTAGCTGCCTGCAAAATTGCTTTTAAATAGAAACTCAGCCACCTTTATCTCTATCCATTCTTTGAATGAGAGTTCAAGTTGTTCAGTAATGAAATTGTCTTCCAAGTTATGTCATGACCGTTGGCAATATGCAAAATTATTCTTATCTCTAACTTCAGAGGGAGATTCAAAAATCTCAAACTGTGTTCTGAAATATTTTTCATTAGAGGTTTAATAATTCTTTTGAAGTTTTGGAAATATTTCCTTCCTCAAAAGACATCTGATGAAATGTAAACATGTCTAAAATAGCTTTTATACTAGCTTTTCCTTTTGGCTGTCCCTTTTAGGATCAAAAAGGTAAGCCTGGATGGGTATCTTAGAATTCATAGAATCGTAGCTTTCCACATTCTGAAAGGGATATAGAGATTACTGAACCCATTGTCTTTAGTATACCGATGGGGAAACAGATGTGGAGTGTCAAAGTGCTGTGCACAAAATTAAATAACAATTCGGTTACAGAACCCCGAGTTAGTGCCACATTTCCAGACATTCACCATCAGTCTTTCCTCTGTGTCACACCTTGATAGAGATCCATACTCTGCCAAGGGGACAAAGAGAAGATACTCTGGAAAGGAAGGGAGATCTGAGGAAGAACTACCTGAGAGAGGAAGCCTAAAGGCAACAAAAACCAACTTGTACCAATGCGGTGATAACTTGGGCTAGCCTCACTTCAGAGCTTAGCCATGGCACATGGAAAGGTATTGGCAAACCAAACAAAATATAGCCCTCAATTTTAGCAGCATCAGAACAATATGTAGATTTTATACCTAATGATAGCACGTTTAGCTCTGTTGTAGAAAGCGATATTTATATATGTAATATATATATGTATTTTTATATAAGATATATTTTATATATTATATATTTTGTGGGAGAATAAAAAATATGTTTAATACTCAGCACCAAGTAGAAAAGAATATAAAATTACAGAACTTCCTTTCTGTCATGGATAGCACTCTCCTGATAAGAACCACTTGAATTAAATAGAAACTTCTGGCAAATAAAGGACCTCCTGGCAATACAGCACACTATTCCACAAGTTCAAAAACCCCTCTAAGGACTGTTAATATTGTGGTTTCTGGTATCAGTGTGAACACAGATATGATTATCATGAATGTTGTTGTTACCAGTGAGTTGATAATATAAAGCAAAGGCCCAAAAAAACATTTCATTAATTGAACAAGTTTACATGTATATAATTATGAAAAAGAAAATAACAATAACTTCAAATCCAGTGATATGACTTATGGTTCAGTGGCTGTGAGATGATAAATATATATGTGTGTGTATATATATATGTATATATACACATATATATTTATTTACTTATTTTAAAAAAGATGGAGGTCAAAATATTGTATTGTATATTGTAATATTCCAGTAAGGTCAGAAAAAATAAAGATCTAATTTGTGGAATGAGTAGGTCTTATTTTTCAAGTAGTGTTGGCAGCTGTATAAATAAGTATCTTAAATAATAAATAACTAATTTCAAAAATAAAATTTTAATTGAAGTTTTTATCTTATTTAAAGTAAATATTTACTTATATTTCATTGTATTTATTTGTTTTTCATATTTTATTAAATTTATTGGAGTGACATTGGTCAATAAAATCATATAGGTTTCAAGTGTACAATTCAATAATACATCATATGTATATTGCTTTGTGTGTTCAGCACTGAAAGTTAAATTACCTTCCATCACCATATATGGTGACAAAAAGTTTAATTTTAAATGATACCAATTTATTGAGAAATCATAAAACATGTATAAGTGCTTGATTTTTCCTTTGCCTTAATTAATGTTAATGCACTATTCATGTATTTTCACTCGAAGAGCTAGAAATGGCTATGGGAATAAAAGGCTTCAATCAAAATTATACTGTTCTTTTTAAAGAAATATTTTCCTACCTACTACTTAGTGCAGCAAGAGGTTGTATTAGTTTCTTATTGCTGCTGTAACAAATGACAACAAGTTTATAGATGTAAAGCAAGACAAATTTATTATCTTACTGTTCTGAAGGTCAGAAGTCCAGAATGGATCATTGTGCTAAAATCGATGCCTGCGTCTCTTTCTGGAGGCTCTAGGGGAAAAGCTCTTTCCTCGCCTTTTCTAGCTTCTAAAGGTTACCTGCTGCTTCCCTTGGCTCATGTTTCCTCTTCCATATACAAAGCTGGCAATGTCAGTTTGAGTTATTTTCCCAATGCCATCTCTCTCTTCTGATTCTCACTTCCACTTTTAAGAACCCTTGTGATTACAATGGATACCTGGGATTCACCTGAATAAACTTATTTAATATCTTTCTTTTAAGGTCAGCTGATTAGCAACCTTAATTTCCCTTTGCCAGGCAATCTAATATATTCTGAAGATTAGGACTTAGACACCTTTGGGAGGTCAAAATTCTGCATAACACAGAACTCAAGAAAGATGAGGTGAAAAACCTTACTACCACTTGACAGTGAGTGACCAGGGATATCATACTGGGGTTGTGCATGATTAGTTGACCTAGTGCAGTATTTCCTCAATGTGCAGAATGAAGCCCAATTCTTTCCCCTTGCCTCCTACAGTAAGGATCTCCAGCAGCTAAATATGTGCTGAACATTATTAACAAGTTAACTACCAATTATTTGTTTGACCTTATTCTGTCAGAGTGCATCTGAATGTACACTAATTGTAGGCAACTACTCCATCAAATAAAAATTATTTTGAACAAAACTCAAAATATAGTCAAATTTAAAATAATTTATATAAATACTATGTTCGTTTTTGTTTGTTTGTTTTGTTTTGTTTTGTTTTGGCTTTGACATGCATTCAAACAGTTTAGCAGTTAGTTTATTGGTTAAGTTGGAAATTACTTTTTTCACCTAATAGTGATACAAATTCTGTAATATTAATAAAGATGACTAACTAGACTGTTTTAGGGTATATGAAGTAATACTAAATATCTCTCTTTGTTTTTTAGGGAAATTAGTCAATTAGTTGTTTCTTCTACACAGATTATCATGACATTTTGAGATCAGTCATGCCAGCAGCTGAGATGTGGTTCTCCTTCTTGGCATCCCCATTGCTTAGACACTTCCACCCAAGTAATTCTTTACTCAAGAGGGAAAAAATTTTAGCAATGAAACACCATATGGCATCACAACATTTGAGTGCATTAAGCATCCACAGTATACATATAATATGCAAGGCACTGTAGATATAAAGGCCTTTATTACCTTTTCCATTTTCACTTTTTTTTCCCCCACTTCTTAATTTCCCTTGACTTCTCAAACACAGTCTTTAATTTAAAGATAAAAAAGATAATTCAGGTTCAAATTTCAAAGATTACTACTTCTATAGTTTAGCACTATCAGATTTTTAACTTTTATAATATATAAATACATTCTAATTTAAATGACCACTAAATTTGATTAAATTTGTCAATGGAAAATACTTTGAAAAACTATGGAAAACACGTAGAATATTGCATGTTCATAAGTGTTACATAGAGTTATTATTGTTAGTAGTAGTAACAGTAGTAGTAGTTACATGATGTTTTAATATGATTTTGAGAACACCTCCCAAATTCCATATGCATTTTTAATTATTACTCTATTGATTCTTCTAAAATTGTGATTCTACTCAAATATTTTGTTCTGCTTATCAAATAATAAAAGTGAAAGTATGTTTTTAGAATCTAGCTATGTTTGGCTTATATTAAACATTTAAATTGATTTAATGCTTAGCAGCCATTAATTAGAAACCTTATTTTTATTTTCATCAGGAAAAAATGCTAACTACTAATGATTAAATTGACCTGGAGCATATAGGGACATGTTAAGGCCTATGAGCTTCAATCTTTTTTGCTACCTCAATTGTAAAAACTAAAATAATTTGATACTCTGGCTATTCCATACTGTATTATACATAATGGGAAAGATCTGTTGTGACATATAACTTCTTTTTCTGTTTGCCTTAGGATGTTACCCATTGTGGAAGAGCGTCTCTTAAATCTTTGTTAAATTTATACTGAAATAATCCACTTTATTCATGTCCCCAAGCTTATGTATGAATAGCAGTCTTTTGTTTAATAACATTTCAGTTCTCAAAAATAGAGTGTTTATTGTGCAATCAGATTAATGTAATAAAAAGAAAAAAAGAAAAAAAAAGAAAAGAAAACTAAGATTATATCTACAAAAGGTGTTTTCATTACTGACATTCTCTGAGAACTTTTTAAAAATCTTTGGCACCTCTATTAAGTTTCCAGTTGTGCTGGGATAAAAGAATACTTGTTTTACTTTTTGTTCTGAATACATCTGATGAATGCCATTTTTTTTTTTTCTACAGGTAGCTATGCAAAAATGTGTTAATCCACTGAAGCTTGCCTCTGAGCACTGTTCAACCTATATTTCTGTTGAGGATTCTTTTTGGAATTATATCTGAAATAACTGAAGTTTCATTTATGTGGTGACGGCTATTTAGAATGATATACATTTTCTGTGCATGTTAAACCTTTGTTACTGTATTTATTAGTTGTGTCATTTCTTCCTGTGTAATGCTTAAGGCACTGAGTTCAATTTATCTTAGAATTCACTGTTTTAACTTAACTTTTTTAATCAGCTAGTATCATCTTAAGCCCTTAGATTAATAACCCACAGATTTCAAATTTAGAATTTGAAGGAAATACTAACTGTTCATTTTGTTTTCTTCCCTGAATCACACCACCTGAAGTCTGCCATAAGTTTCCATTTCACTTGTTTCTTCTTTTGTCTCTCTGGATTGATTGTTAGGTAACTGAATTATCTTAACTTACCTCATGTTTTTGAGGAGTACATTTATTTCATTTATCATCAATTCTTTTTGATATATGTGTTTCCTTTAGTAATTTATTTTTTCCCCTAACTCATGGAAACAGACCATAGTTTTCCCTACTAAATTTTCACACTCACCTCATACTTTTGATATGCACTTTTCCACTTCTTATTAATTCTTTGATGTGCACGTTTTCTGTTTAGCCACTTATTTTTCCCTTCATTTATAAAAATGATTGATCCTCATTTTGTCCTACATCTCTTTTCCTCTTTCATCCCTGTAGCATCTCTATCAAATAGATTTGTTATTAGTGCTAGGTAAACCTCCAAAGAAACCCACTCTAGACATTCTTTCTGAACTTCGATTACAGAGATTTCTGTTCACTATTTACACTCCATATTTTAGTGATGTATGTTGATATATTACTTATTTAAAATACATTTTATTAGCCAGTTTGTAAAACAGAAATGGTTATAATTTTTTCTTTTAGTAATTGTAATAATAGTTATATTTTCCTTAGAAGATATACTGTGGAAGGAAAGAAGACACAGATAGCTTTTGTTGTTCTAATTCTAACAGTATGAAATACATTTAGTGGTAGTAAACTTTAGCTGTAGTAAAATCCAGGTTTCCAGGCTAAGCTGTTTCTATTTATAGCTTTTGAAATGGGGCATAATATTAGCTATCTCGCAAAAGCCATGCCAAGGTGAATAAGTTATGTGGAAAAGCTTAAAAAGCTTAAGTATAAAATATTATTTCAGTGCTAAGTGTTATAAAAGTATATTTGTATCTAATGTCTACTGTTAGGGTGGCACATATGGATTTAAAGGTTTAATAATATAAAAACGTGCAAATATAGAAACAATGATTTTTAATGTATATTGTCTATGCCACATATAGATGGAAACCCAAAATTATAGGCATCTGTGTCTAATTGCTTTAAAAATAACTCAGAATATATTGTCCTTGACAAACGTGTTTGGATTTTAGGATTATTTGAAATTTATGTCTTAGGACATATTTATGGTCATATTTATAGTTTTTTGGCAGAATTTGCTTTTTCTACCAAAATTAAGTTTTGATTGGAAAAGACTTGACCTGTACAACTGACCAAAATTTTCACAAAATATAAGCACGTAGCAGTGTTCATCAAAGCAGTCTCTTATACAGATAAGAAAGCTGACCTCAGAAATATGAAGTGACTTGTCCACTTCACATAGCAGCTATAATCAGTGCACAAATTAGAACAATTTCATGTGATCCCAGTTAACTTACAGTTCAGAGAGAACTCATGTATTTACATCAAAACTCTTCTTAGAAATCAAGAGTGATGCTGGAAATGGAAAAGTCCATATTGAGCATAGGGGCTAGTCAAAGCTAGGAATAAAGGCAATATAGCTTTCAGGGTATGTAAGAATTACTTGGTTGCTCTGGAAGAATGACCCTGTAGAGATTTCATTTTGGTGGCAATTCATACGTCACTTTCATGCTAAGATTTTCTTTACTATCCAGTCATCAGTTCTGAATAAACATGGGTATGAATATCAGGTCAATGTTTTACAAATGTACAAATTTTCAGTTCATCATTATGATACCAAAGGAATTTCATTTTGCACTGTGATTACTTTTTAAAAATCACATAAAATTTTTTATCCTTGTATTTGTTCGTAAAGTATATGTGTAGATACTTTTGTCTTTTTCTTTAATAATCCATTTTTCTAAATGGATTTTTCTGAATGGGGAGGAGTGCCTGGACATTTGGAAGACAATAAGTATTTCAAAAAGCTGGTATTAGCATTTGTTTTCTATTTTTCTTTTTCTATCCCATGACCCCACACGCCAGTCTTACTTTTTAAGAGGTGCTCCTGGAAAATTGCAATAATAACTGATTGAAAATTTAACTTGCTTTTCAACTTTCTTTGGGACATCTTTCATGTAATAGGCTGGATAATGTTTATTTCTATTTTCCCACAGCCCTTCACAGAGTATTTACATATAATAGGCACTTAATAAATATTTGCTAAATGAGGATAGATGAGCAAAAGACAAATATAAGAGGCCCTTATGTAACTTGAAAGCAGAAAATTCAGACCTTGGAAGATCTAGAGTTGATTATATTGCCTTTTTTTTTCAGGAACTTATTAGTATGAATCACAGAACCTGCTTATTAACATAAAATTTCAAAGTCTCTTTATTCAGCCTACCAACCTATGAGGAAATCCTTACCTAAATATAGCTAACAGTCTGCAGTGTGGCCAAATCTCCCTTCTTCCACTCATAGACATCTACTGCACAGAAAGAGCTACTCCCATTTCCAAATGCTCTAGTTAAAATGTAGTTAAGGAAGAACTGCATTCATATACCTCTGGATATAGCTACATATTTCAATTGAAATCACTTTCAAACTAGCACCTCTCTCACATTATAAACCTTCAACTATTTGAAATAATTTGAAATCCTTTTTAGATTCCTTATATCATGCTCACAATATCTTGTTAACTCTGATGTGTTACAACTTGTACTCTCCCCTTTGTATCTTGCCTTTATTTAAATCTATTGATATATGATTTATGCACTCCAATTGTAAAAAAATTGCATCATCAATTCAGAAAATTTCCTTTAAATATATTCTTTGATAGAATTTACACAGGAAATTTTGACTTTCTTTAATTGTTAGAAACTTATTCATTCAGATGATTTCAAATACTCAAATGCACAGGTCTGGGGAAAAAATAATCTTTTATCCTTAAATAACATTATTTGGTAATTTAAATCATTCTTATTTTGTCATGAACTGCAAAGGACTCCACTTTTTTGCATTGTGATTATTAAGTTATTCTTGCTCCAGAGTGGAGCCCCCTAGAGGGTAATGTGATTTGTCTCTTATCGCACAAAGGATATTTTAGGCTCTCAGAAATATTAAATCAGTCAATCATCAAGGATATTTTCTTTGACCCAGTTTGCTTAAGTGATTTATATGGAAACTTAAAAGTTTAGTGCCTAAAATTACTCCTGATATTGAATCTGTTTTTTTAATTTGCTTTTGAGGTCCCATGGAACTCATTTCAGTTCAGAGATGTCATTGACTTAAAGGATTAGGTACCATGATGAGCTCTATAAAAAATATAACAAAGATCACACTACGGCTCTTGGGCCATGGAAGGAAATGTGTAGTGAACCACAGAGAAACCAGTGGAGTTAGGGTAGCGCTTGAAGTTTTGTTTCCAAAGGTGAAGCATCTAGTAACAAAATAAGTGTTAATAAGGATTGCTATCTTTTTCTGAATTTATGAACTATGGAATTTGGCCAATACTGTCTGAGCATCCTGTTCTTCCTTTATTATTCACTTAAAATTCTGAGAGGAAAAGTTAAATTTTGACATGCAGAGAAGAAAAACTAGGTTCCCTGGTGTTCTTTATGAATAATACCATTTTGAGTAGATAAATTTCATTGTCACTTTTCAAACTAACCCCTAACATTTGCATGGCCTGAGGCAAAAATACAAATAGGTACCCACATGATACAAATCTAAATACTTAAAGTTATAAATCAAGCCAACAAGCTGTCAAATTATATATGCTCTATCTCTTGTCTTAACGAATACAGCTTTGCAATGACTAGGAAGGCCAAGTTCAAATTTATAATTTCTGTCACTTTACGTTTTCATGCAGGAACTAGTTTCCCACTATTATTAGCCTATTCCTTTTATCTTTCTATCCTGACTGTATCCAGCATCACAAACGACCTCAGCCTGTATAACTAATCTCCAGCTATACTCCTAACCCCTGACAAAAATGCCCCCTTTGATCTTCCTTAAGTCTAGTGGTAATGAAGTTCCCCTTAGAATCAGGATGGGCCTAATAAAGATCCCTGGAAGTAATATCAGGGCCATTTAAACAGGGAATTTTGGAGTTCTGGCCACCCAAAGAATGATCTATATAAAAGAATATGGGGAAGACCAGTGTCAATAGACCTAAGACAGGCTTTCTTCTTGTCTGGGCCTAAGAATGACCTACCTTCTTTTTAAATGTTTCCCAGAAATTGTTCCTGGAAAATATAAAAATGTGTGTGATGAAGACAGAGTTGGCACTAAGGTTTCTGCAAATAAAGATATTCATATGACTCAAAAGGAAGTATCAGAGACAGAAATTAATGCAAAAACCTATGGACAGGGAGTAGGCCTGTTGGGTCTTGATCTTCCTTCCCATTCACCTTGATCAAAGTTTCCCATTCATGAATAGTGTAAGACTGTATAAGAACCTGCCTATCATAGTAGAAAAATTGAAAATGAAACTCATAGTTGTGTCCTGTCAGATGTCATTTTCCAGCTGTTGGAGTCATAGAACTAGGCTGTCAGATAGGTTGAGAAGTAGGTAGCTATAATTAGTTCCTTAGGTAAACATTGGCATCCCTGTAAGTGGGAGAGTTAATGAGAGCCTTTTTCAATTTTCTTGTTGGCCCTTGAAAATGCCTTTGGCTTCTTGTCGCCAAATCTTAGCAAGTGCCAAAGTGCTGCAAGTTTCAATATTTAATATTGCATTTTTCATCTGTAGAACTTCATACACTGATCTATGCCATTGCAGTTACTCATGTTTTATATAATATAACCATCTCTGTCAGATTTAACGTTGACTAGATTTACATTGTACTCACATTATGTTTTGAAAATATCTTTTCTTCAAAGTTTTAATAGTCATTTTTAAATTGGTTAGATTAAATTTAAGATGACTTCTGTGTGTGCTTGGGAAGTAGAACATGAGTTTAGATTTTGAAATTTTCATTTTTGGCAGGCACAGAGCAGGATGTGGCCTAGTTTCAAATGTTTATTCGAAACAAAAATTTAACTGGAATAGAATACTGTGCTTTCTGGAAAGAGTTCATAAAATTTTTGACTGTGGTTATTTTTGCACCTAAAGTATGTATTCCTAAACTTCATCCAGAAATTATTTTTTAATAATTTTAAAAGGATTACTATTCCTTTTATCTTGAGCTTATTTTTAAAAAAGAAAGCTAGAAAGGCTTTCTGCAAGGTGTCTGCATTTTTACTGTAGTGTTGATGTTATGTATGAAAAATATTTCTGTAGTCAGAAATTAAGAGTTGGTACATCTATTTACTAAATATTAAGAAAACATTCTTTAAATATCCCCTTTTACATACTATTAATAAACTTGACATAAAGAGAACTCTTCAGTAAAAATACAAGTAATGAATACATGAAAAGAAACCTTTTGGGTTGTTCTTTAGAATGTAGTTTTAGTAGAGAAATACTATTTAGTATTTTACCTAATTTTTATTATACATTGACTTAGTAATATCAACAAAAACAATATTAAATTTTCAAGTGCATACTATATGTGTGCAAGTAGGCATTTGTATGAGTGTTATATAGTGTTCTAAGCACTTTATGTGTATTATCACAATCTTCACAACACTAGTGAAATGAGTGCTGTTTTTTTTTATCTTTACATTAGAAATGAGAAAACTGAGGAACAAAGCACGTAAGTGATTTGCCCAGAGTCCCATAGTAGTTAGTATGTGGTGGAGCTGAAGTTTGAACAAGTCATTTAGATTTTCTTCAATATATGAAATTGCCCTTGGAAAGTTATGGAATTTATAAAGCATGATGATCCAATAAACATGAAAACAATTTTAAATGAGGAAATAAGTGGAAAGAATAGTAATAGTAGTTCATTTTCATATGGAATTTTGTGTTTATAAAGGAGCACCAAACTTAGAGGAGGGAAATGCAATTCTAGTTCTAGTGTTGCCACTGACTGGCTGTGTGGCACTGAACACAGTACCTCACCCTCTCTGAGTTTCAATTCCCTCATTTATAAAATATAGAGAGTAATATTGTTTCACATGTAAGGATTAAATTAGATATTGCATAACTTATTTTTTTCATAATAATTTTTAAAGCATAGTTGTAAATACACACAGAAAAAAAAACGTTTTCTGCCCTCCTTCCTCCTGCTTTTGTCTCTGAGCCTCAGGTTTCGAAGAAAACTGGAAGGGTTGAATATCACAGTTTTCTAGTGTCTCTATAACCTTGTGGTTACTATAAAAATTTTTGCTTTTTAAAAAAAATCCATTATTTCATTGTAACTAATTTAATAATCAGTTATTTCATTTAAACAAAATCTTGGATTTTGAAGACTATTTTAATAATTATTTTCATAAAACTGTAGAGTTTAGAAAGAACTTAAAAAGCTAGCTACATAATTTAAAGTTCTAAGACAGCTAGAAATGTATCAGAGTTTCACTGAATCCTGTATTAGGAGACTTTAACATAGCCATCTCTAATATTCACAATATTTGCCACCACAAATGATCTGTTATCATTTATCTAAACCTTCTTTAAAAAAATTAAGTCTGTTCTTTACTTGAGAGATATTTAGTGAAGCTGGGCACACCTTAATTGAATTTAGCTAAGTCACTTTTCAATATGTTCATTTTTGTACTAAGAAAAGCTTTTTTCTATTCCTTTTGCCATTCTTTAACTTTCAAAGACACTGTAATCATAATATGTGGAGGCACAAACTGATCAGTAAGCATATATAATTATATTTTCCTGTTCTACATAGGTCTCATTTTTAAAAACAATCTCAGCATGCTCATAATAGAATACAAATATAGTATAAATTCATGTATTTATTCATTACCTTTGTCATTTTGGAGTTCTTTGTCATTATTGCTGCATTTTATCTAAGTTTGGACTTTTACCCCTAAAGCTAATCTGGTATCTAAACAACTCCGAAAGATTGAAGGCATGTGTTTTTTGTTCAATTTAATTAAAAGTCAACAAATAACAAACAAGCAATATGGCTTAGTTATAATTTAGTAGAAAATGACAGCTGAAAATAAAACCACATATTTTGTTACATTTTAAGTTGGGATAGCTTATATCTTGCTTGAAAAGGGATGTTGCCAGCATGAGAGAAACAACATATCCTTCAAATTATTCATTCAGTAAATTTTGATGTGACACTATATAGGTGATACCAAGTGCTATTAAAGTAATATACCTAAGAAATGGTTTGTGCATATATTAACCATGACCTATGCTCAGATAGAAAATATTGCATGTGACATGTATACCTATATACAAATCAACACTGTTTGTTGGGTGTTTTCAGTTATAAATATCATCTGTATTTAACAGGGCATAGCAGTTTTTTTTGCTTACTCATCAAGAATGAATATAAAAATCTTTGAAAAATCCTACTTAAGGACAGTAAAAATATACTTTGATGATACTAGATATTCACACTAGATTATGTAACTTAAACAAATATGTGAAGTGCATTAAATGTACCCATAATTGGTCCTATGTATATCCATGACTACAGTCAAAGTCTGGGGTGTCAGATGACTGCACTTCACGTAACACTGAATGTAACCACCATAATGGTTGTGGACAGTTCTAAAGAACTGCTCAGGTCTATGGCCATGCTACCCTGAACAAGCTACATCCTGTCTGATCTCAGAAGCTAAACAGAGTCGGGCCTGGTTAGTACTTGGATGGGAGACCACCTAGGAACACCAGGTGTTGTAGACATAAAAAGTAATCAATCAATCAATCAATCAATCAATAAAAAGAACTCATAATTTGGAAAGCTGTGCTTGTAAATATGCATATGTATGCTATAGTGAGAAGAAAAAAATGATTGTGTACTATACCAAGAGATTGTGTCATTTAAGAAAATTATTTTTATTGGAAAGATACAATTATATAACTCCAAAGGACAAATATATTTTAAAGCACTAAGAATTATAATGTAGATCATGACAAGAAAATATGTATTTGCTGAAAATCAAAAATACTATTTCAATCATTTCAGTTTGTGTTAGGGAATTCTGTAGTGAAGCCATAGGGCAAGGATTTTATTATGTTGCTGTTCTATTAATTTATCCCTTTGAGTATATGTTAGCTGTGAGCTATAAATTACTTGCTTTTGCAGATAGCTTTTGTAACTTTATAGATAAAATGCAAAGTCAGCACTGTGGACTTCTTTTTTCTTAAAGTAATGATTCCCCCTCAAACTATAATTGATTTTTCTCTTCCAAAGTATTTGTTTTTACAGTTACATGCACATTTTAATGTGCATATATACCTTATTAAGTTTTTATATCTATATACACAATAGAGTGTTGAAACAAGATTTGACTAGTTTAGTAATACTTCACACTTTGGTAACATTGTTATTCCATAGTTTTGCAGTATATATCATTTTTGTGAGAGCCCTTCTTCCCGTTCCCCATAGGCATATCTGTTTATTGAAGAGAAGAATAGCAGGGAAAAAATGGAGAAGAGAGAAAAATGGACTTGTATGAGACAGAATAGTGTGGTTCATGAATACAAATTCGTACTCTCTACTCTCTACTCTCTCTCTCTCTCTCTCTCTGACAGTCTTTGCTGAACTCACATATATTTTCTTATTTTTCTCATTGGATCCAATATAATTGGACCTCAGCATTCTTCTACAGTTTTCGAATATACATAATTGAGGCTAAAAGGGGACTGTACTATCTTATTTAGAAGTATAATTCACAGAGAAATAGCAGTTTTTGGCCTTATAAACAATAATTGGAAAACAATTTGATTTAGTAATCTTTACTTAGATTATTTTTAGGTCTAATATTTGCAGCAACCTTCACTTTAAGAGTTTATATGATGCATTCATGTTGAAAATATAACTTATTAAAGAATATAGAAGAAACATGGCCTTGGCGGTTAACTTTTAGGATCCTTCAAAGAATTAAGAGTTTTTAAACTAGAGCATGATCTACCAATTACTCAAAAGACACATAGACTCTCTGCAGATAGGCTTTCTTCTAGCAGCATTCCATTCTGCCTGTATAGCTTTTCCACTGTGGGTCTAGGGTGTATGTTTCAGTGATATAATAACTGTACCTAATTTTTACTCTACTACCCTGACCCTACCATCTGCTAAGAATTAAGTCCCAGACCTGTCATTTGCTGCATGAATTAAAATAATACAATGAGGTAAGTGGAAGGAGACCCCAAATTTAGTGATTTTGAAAAGGTAGTATTTGAAAAACGGAAAGTATTTTCCTGAGCTCTGTTAAGAGAAATGGACTATTTTGAACCTAGAATATCCAGGTCAATTTGGGGTGCTTAGAAAAAGAAATTTGATCTAAACTCTAAAGCAGTAGCAAACAATATTCATTTTTATCTCCTTTACATCTGGACTTTGCTGTAAATCAATTCTTTTTTTACTTGTAATTTCTTTGATAATACTAGGCTCTTTGAAAATTAGTTCGGGGGAAAAAAATCAGATAACCTTAATCTTTTATACTAACAGTTTAAATGAATTACTAGAAACCCTACATTTAAATTTCACAACCATTTGAAGGCAGATGGTAAACATGAATTTTCCATGTTTGAGACTTCACTGGTGATAGAAAAGATTTTACTGGTATGGAAGTAATTGGTTTAGATTTAAGAACACAACTTCCTGCCCAAATGAATTAATCATTAATGAAAAACAGTACTACAGGATACTTATTCAAAGCTTACATTGTTAAATTTTATTTAGCTGCTTTTTATCAGGGAAATCACAAGCTAGAGTGACATTGACAGATTTCCATATTTGTCTCGGGACATGCCTCTCACAAACATCAGGAGACCACTGAATACAAGAAGATTACAGATTTCTGTGCAGCCAGTAAATTGCAAGAGGAAAATCTGGGCTTCAAGGCAGAAACTGAAAGGACAGAAGAAGGAAAATGAAACACAGAACAAATAAGCACTGGATAGTGCTCTATACTAAGCTTTTAAGAAAAAACATGCTAATGTAAAAATTAAACTCTCACTTGTGTACTATGCTTGGAGTTATTTCTGTTTAATGTAATGAAATAGTAAGTTGAAATTTGTAGCTCTATTTCCAATGAGTATTTTAAAATTAAACTTGTTTATTTAAAGTCCCAATGCCAGAATTCTCATTAGATATTTTTGAATTTAGGCGGGCCCTGTTGACCTCATTTTGCTGTCATGTCTGATTAGTTGTTCTGGTCACCATGGCACTGTCACAAAGCAGATAAGTTTGGAAGATGCATGTGACTAGGGTCTCACATAGAATAGTTAAGTGATCATTTTTTACACCACAATATATGTATTAAAGGGGTAAAAGAAAAACAAAACAAAATTTAAAAGCACATGGATGAAAATTTCGCACAATATTTATGTTTTCTTATGATATGGAAGGACATTCAACCATAAAATTAGAGGAAGATATTAACGGGGAAAGTTTAAATAAATTTGATTATCTAAAAATTTGAAACTACTTTAGATGATAAAATACTATAAATGATATCCTGGAATAAGATGGTTGCAATATATATGATAACTCGAAAGCTGATAAACATTATATGTTGAATACTTTTAATCACAAAAAGATATATATCCCAGTTAGGGCAAGAGTGGGGAGAATGAGTGAAAAGCATGAAGAAACAACTCATAAAAGCTGAATTAAAAATGTTTTTTCAAATCAATAAACAAAGAATTTCTTATAAGAGCAAGTACGTGAGAACACTATTATTTATCGAATTAATAAAGATCAAGACATGTTAGTGCTAAACGCTAATTGGAGTACTAGGAGACCAATGCTATGTGCACCAACTTGAGGGATATAAAGTATTTTTTGGAAATCAGTTTAAAAAATAGTATCAGCATAAATTTCAATGACAAGGAGGAGTTAAATAGTGGTGCATTCAAATGGAAAAATTTAAGCAACTAAAAATAATCTTAAAGATTGTTTAATAAAAAAATTATAATTACATGTGAAAATAATAAAATCTATGTTAATTATCTAATGCCAATTTTATTTTTAACATATACAAACACACACACACACACACACACACACACACACACACACACACACATATATATATATATAATCCATGTATTTATATATAGTAAAGTAAAATAGTCAGGAAATATAAATAATGGATAACTCCTAAAATGTGAATCATATGGATCAATTTACTTTCTCCTTTTCAGATATAATAAATACACAAATATATTTTACTGTTGTAATCAAAAAATAAAGAAAAGATCTTAGAAAAATTTTATTTACATCCTTAGTAGAGGTATAAAGAAATCATTTAATTCATATTCTAATTTATATCTCTTTTTAAAGTTCTTACATTATAGTTTTCATTTTTTAAATGTATTTAAAGTTTTTAACTTTCAAGGTATTCCATTCAGTATATGTGGAATGTGATTCTTATCTTCCACATGAATGCTATCAGTTTTAAGAATCATAATATATATGAATCCTGTGAATATTTCCATTAAATAGTAAGCTGTTTAAAAGTAATTTCCACTAGGCCACTTCTTTTATTCCATAGTTTGCTCACTGATTTTGAATTCTATGTCTTAGGGAGCTTAGTTTTCTACCTATCTAGTGATAGAGCAGCACATACTCTTCGAACCCATAGGAAATTGTTTGGCATAATTACTATTAATTCCAAATTTCAAAATAGAGCTGATTTGGACATTGGAAGCTTCGTGCAATAGTACACAGTCTCTTGTTCCTCAGCAGCAATCTTTCTCAGTAACAGAATTATTTTAAGAATCTCCTTTAAAGAATGAACTCGAGGACATGAGAGCAAGTTCCTCTTTAAATTGTGGGTCCTAAGCACATCACTTGTGTCTTCCTAGCCAGGTAGATTTTCTTGGTCAACAGTCAGTTCTCCCTCACAAGAGTCAGAGACTGATCTGTTTTATGGTTCTGCCACTCTTGAGGTCTCCTCATCTATATTCATTAGGTAGAAGAAAAAAGAGAATGACAGATACTTCCTAAGAGCACAGTCTGAAAGTGACACACATTTTATTGCTGGGACAAGTCATATGGCTAGACCTAATGTAAGGGATCCTGGCAAAATGTAATCTAGTTGAATGCCCAGGAAGGAAAGAAAATGGATTTTTTTTTTTTGATAAAAACTAGCAGGCTATTATACCATTTGTGCCAAATGATGGAATAACACAGATGAATTATTAAAGTCTCTATAGACTCTAGAGAACTCCCAATCTCATAGGATAAAGAGAATTACATATATGTAATTCAAATGGAAATAAAAACCAATAGATGCCTCTCTGTGCAGGGTCTTCTATATAGTGATATGTATAGATTAATGCTTTAGTCTATATTTATATAATCTTGTTTGCCCATTCATTTATTCATTCATTCAACATCCTCCTCTCATGAGTAATCTGACTAGCTGTGCTAAAGTTTATGAAGAAAAGAGTGAGAAAAATGAACTTATTTGTATGAAACAAATAGGATCTAACTTCAAGTGACATAGAATCACACATCTGATTTTATATTGAGGTTTGTATCTGTATGTCCTGAAGAAGTTGGAAGTAATGGGATATTTATGATGTATCAGAATGATCTTAATAAAAAGTGGTTAAATGAAATAGAACCTTGGTAGAATTGCAGAACTTCAATGTTAGAGATAAGAATGGGAGATGACACTCTAAACACAGGAGCAATGTAATTGTACATTGTACAGTCCCAGCGCAGAGCTCTCTGAGGAATGCAAAAGTCAAATCACAGGACACAGTCATCAGAATTTGCTCCTGTACCTCTATGTCATATTGTGGAATGATGATGTCTGTTTTATTACTGCCTGTTTTCAGATACCACTTATAAGGTTTCTGAAAACTATCATTCTATATATTTTCATAATCATTATCACATTTTCTGCCATAATTTTACATTCCTTTGATTATATTATATTAACTTTTATTGGGAGACTTCGAAATTTAGTTTGCTTCCATTTTAGAAAAATAAAACCAATGAGAAGTGAGAAAGACGTGCTTTGAGAATGTATAATGATAACTTTATAATAATAAAAACAAATACTGCCATTTTAAGCAGTTCTGTTTCAAGATCAGTGTGATTATCATTTGCAGAACAAGAAATGAGGCATGATGTGGCCTCAGTAAGAATGCTGTGCAAGGGACTGGCTGTATGAATGTGACATTCTAGTCCACTGTTTAAAATATGTACTTTATAATTAAATTGTACAATGAGAATCATTTGCTCTCTGTACTATAATTATGTCTTGGACCAGGATTTGATTCATGAAATATTACATCTCTGTAAAATTGTCAGAAATAACAAGTTACCAGTATTACAGTATGCAAGGACATCCTACCGGGAAATAACAACTAAGAAATGGGAATGAACAGAAATCGGCAATTAGGAGACTAATAGGAATAACTATTTCCCAGTCATTCACTCTTATTTACAACTACATATACTGTTTGCAGGGGCACCAGCACATCAAATAATCCAGGTGCATGGAGCAAGGCAAGCTCTTTTTCCAGTCAAGATTTGTAGGGATCACAAGGGATCTGAGTACAGAGGCTTGACATTATTAGCTCATAGCCCCACAAGAGCTCACCTGAGTTGGGAATATCAGAATTAAACTCCAGAATGTCTACTCTAACTTCTGTGAAAGATTCTGCAAGAAACTAGGTGAGAGGCCTTGCTACCTCTCACCTACCTTTATGCTAGACTAGGGACAAAGTTGTGGCTCCAAGGCTTAGTAATGCATTCTTGTATGCCAGTGGCCCTGGCAGCTTCAAACATGCAGACTAGACATACACAGTATAGTGGTGGTAGGTAGGAAGGCTCCAACTTCATGATTATTAGGTCTTCAAGCTGAACACAATAAAGTTCCCATCTGAAGGCCATAGTTCCATAGTAGCTCTATGGACAATGAGGCCTTGCTCCGTTTTTTTGTAGGTTTCAAGAGGAACAGAGCCTTAAAGTTGTCTCTGACATCTGTGTTGTCCTAGCAAAGAAAGAACTGGCTATATTTTTGTCACCAACACAGTAAAATGTGCCAGGTAAAATACTTTCAGACATTCAACTTAGAAAAAGGAAGTTGAGTTGTTCAGATAACAAAATAACATTGAATTTCTCTTAGAAAGTAAACTATTAATGTGAAACAAATAGTACTTTTAGAATTTCCAAAGAAGCAGCAGCAGACTTTCTCATGTAGCAATAAATTTGCTTCTGAATGTTAGTATACTGAAATCAGTGTAATTATGTTTAGTATAGGTACATAAGAATGAGAATTTTTTCTGGCTTTTTCCCAGCTCTATTTGAATTTCTTATAAAAATTATTGATTTACATCCCAGTATAGCCATATCAAAGGATAATTAAAACATTGTAGAATTCTAATTTTTTTGAAAATGAGGAATTGGTTTTGTTTTATCCAAATGAATCACTGCATAAAATTAAAGGAACGAGAAACCTAATTTAAAAAAGTCTCTGTAAGAATCTTTTTTTGTGAAACATTGAATGCTATATCTGTTAATTACCATTTTACTTATGTAGCTCGTCTCATACAAAGTTCTTAGATGTTATTGGAGCCTATTATTACTTGATTCTACCATTAAAGTCTTTATAATAGATCACCAACATTGGAAAAAACACCTTGGCTTCCATTTAATAAAACTGATTTCAACTTCCAACACACTCTGTAGTAATTTAAAGATTATGGTCTAGTTACCCAGTCAAGCAGATACTGCAAATAGATATTAGTGAAGAAAAAAAAGGCTGGAGTATTGTTTTTTGATGAATGTAAATCTCTACATAATTTATATTATGTCTCTGTGTTGTGATTTGTGAAAGTAGAAGGATGATGATTATCATCAAATCCTAGAAAAATACCTGTGTGTTAAATCCACTCTTTTCTTTATCACCCATATTCTTTACTGATGATGTTCTCTCAGCTCATACTGAGAAAAATACTTAGTATTGTCCTCATTTCTACCTTGACATGGTATTTGTTATGAGTGGAAAAAGGATGCTTCTGGAATTTATAAAGTTGGAATCAGAACTTGATGACGTCTTTTAAAAATAGAACTCAATGAAAATTGAGTAAAATTAATTGCTTTTGGAGTGCCTTTTTCCCTCACTTTATTTAAACTTTTACTTTTACAAAAATTTTATAGCAAGCCTAAGGCGCCCATAGTAACAATGAAATCTAAAGCCAGAATACATTTCTATATGTCTTTTTATTCTCTCTTTAGTTTGTTTTAAATTATTGTTTAATTTTCTGTAAGTCACAATGAGACATTTTTTATATTATACAACCTATATTTGCAAAATTTATAGATTATTTCTTTAAGATAGATATCTCTGTTTCCTCTAAGTACAGAAAAGAGCCTTATTTGTCCTCTTTTTCCAAAATATGCAGAGCATTTATGCCTTATCCTTGCATCTTCATTAATTAATTAGTTAATTAGTTAATTCAGAAAGTCAACTCCGACATCTCAACTCTTGGCTATTGTGAGGTCTCCCAAATTTCTGTGTAAAATACTGTCAGTGATAAACAAGAGCCCTTCAGAAATTGTGCAGGGTATTAATATATCAAAATTTCTGTAGTAAAATTTTTATGTTGAGTTCTGTGCTTTCTTCACAGTAGGATGTTTGACAGATTAAGGATACTTTGAATTGGGATGCTCATTCTGCTCCTGGAGTCCCTGCACAACTTAGAACTGAGGTCTCAGCAGAGAAGGTAGTGCTCATACACAGTATATTATAGTACTTTCTGCCACTCAAAAGTGAAGAGGTTGGAAGCATTCATCCTTCCAGAAACACATCTAAATGTTGACTAAATGTTGACCTTGCCTAGATTTTACTCCCCTTTATCAAGGCTCAATGTTGACCTCGCCAAGATTTTACCCCCCTTTATCAAGGCTCCCTTGGCATGAATTATGACTTGAGTTTATTAAACTCACACTTTGAGGGAAAGGAGGGGGACTGCTCTGAACTCTACTCTAAAAGGCAAATCTTTACAGATGGTGCTTTGATTTGGCTATTGCCACATATCTTAGTTGCAGAAAGACAATTTCTCCAGCTCCTCCCAAAATTATCCACTCTGCCTTTTCTAGACATTTCATATACCTACCTTTTCATCGTCTTATATAGAAAATAAAACATTGATTTTATTTGTGACTGCAATTCATAACTGACTTCTGAATGAAATAGGATTACTGCTGTAATTCCCATGGTTATTTAATTAATTTGCTTTACTGTTTCATTCAACCAAGACATACATTTTTCCATTGAATGATTTATGCCACTTTATCTACAAAATTCTAAAACTTTCTATGTGGAGAAGATTACACTTGGAATGAGTCATGCAGAGCTATCTTTGATGAAAAGAACACTATACCTGAAAATTTTATTCTGCTCAGCACTTTTAACCTATAAATAAATTATGCCTTGAGTTTCTGATTCTTCTAGTCAGTCAGACATGTTTAGGAGTCATGTTGCCCCAGATTTATAAATGTGAATTTTGTCAGTCCAAGACAATTTGTGGCCATATGGGAATCTCCTCACTTATTCTTACCTACTATCTTCCCCCCCATTATGTACACTAGGCTTATTTTCATTCTCACAGAATCAATTGCAAAATTTAAGGCAAATATAGTTAATTATTTTCAGGTTGGCTGGAAATAAATATCTTAAAATGATTAGAAAAGAATTTTTGATACATGTGATTTTTAAAATAAAAGAATTCATTAAGACATCCTTTATGATGAGACATTTGCTACCAAACAGTTAATAAAGACAGGATATAAAAAGCAAGCATTAAAAAAGCAACATTATACGATATAATGGCAAAACACTGATAAGTTAACATCTTCTTTCAAATAAATTCCATTTTCAGTTGCTATTTCAGAAACTTGATTTTATTTACTAGGAAAGTTGCATTTTAGCTATTCTGCAATTTGGGGATATTTATCACAATTTTTTCTTTGGCATGCTGACCAGAGAGTTTATGAAATGAAACAAATTTGAAATTATCCTGTATATCACTCAATATTAAAAATAAAAATTACAATATTGTAACTTATTGTTTAATGATATATGTGGATAGGAGATATGTATCTCATCTGTTAACACATTAAGTACCTTGATCATTCAATATAATTATGCTACAACATTTTAAGAAATCTTTAAGTGTCTTTATTTTAAAAAAAAATCTTGTTTAGTTCTTTGATGAAAATTCTTCCAACATATACAGTAAAACTCTAAAGTTATGTCTGAATTTCTAATAAGCACCCCAGAATTTAAAATTTCAAGAAAGTTTTATCTCTTTCAAATTGCATTAAATTATTGGAAGATCATATACTTATTATAATCATGCTACCATTGCTTCAATCCTCTTTTGAAATTATTATTACTTTATGTTTATATATTGCTTTGGGCCAAGAATATAAGTGATTTTTTTAAATGACTCAGTGTATATGGTTCATACGGTTGAATTTGATTTGATTTTTAGACATATACTAAAATTTACTTTTTTGGTTAAGACTCATATGTAACCCTGATTATTATTTTTCTTATTTGCCTTTCTCATAAAAGTGGAATGTAGAATGTGCACTACATGACCTCCCAGTCTGTGAAACTGTTTGCTTTTTTGTTAGATTCATTATGAAGTCAAAGAGTGAAGCAGATTTTGTCTAAATAATTTTCTTATAAAATAAAAATGATCATCTTGATTGCATTTATCTATATTATATATAATTATAATATCATTTTCTTTGAAAATGAGTTAACCCTTCAATGACCACATAAGCGTCAACTGACTCTCTAATGAGCTAAGAATAACTTGATAGAAGTATCACTTATTAGATGACAATAACCTCAATTTGCAGTTTTGTAGGTATCAACATATGTCGAACTCCTTTTTTTGTCTTTATTGATGGGTACTTGTGCATAGTTCTGAACTGAGGTATTACTGTAATTGGAACCAAAAATGAATAATCTTAACTTTCAATAACTTTCATTTTACTCAATAGATAGCTTAGGCATTTGTCAACCATAAGGATTGGAGTTTAGGAAGCATGTCAGCATATTTTAGCCAATTGAATGTTG
The DNA here is from genome assembly GCA_028627145.1 of Eidolon dupreanum. Lineage (NCBI taxonomy): Eukaryota > Metazoa > Chordata > Mammalia > Chiroptera > Pteropodidae > Eidolon > Eidolon dupreanum. The sequence goes on from CM053514.1 coordinate 36,499,401, forward strand.
CATTAAAAAAAATGGATCATCTTAATAGAATTACATCTGAATCAAAGGAAAAGCTATGATTATTGTCTGAAAATAGGAATGAAATAGGCTGGATTCTAATTCCAATAGCCTAATTCTAATGACCTAAATTTAAATAGTATCTTTAACATATATTGTCGACAAGTGAATGGGAATACTATTATTTTAGTTTGGAGAAATGTTATCATCTACAATATGGTTTTTATAACGAAGATTAAATAATGTTTTATAGGTGATTCATATAACAGTGTTCAAATTTATAAATCAGATATTTTAAAACAATAAAAAATATTAGACTGACATGGTTATTGGTGAGGTTTGTTTCACAAAAATATATTGCATTTTCATCATATTGCAGATTTAAAGAAAAGGAAAGAAAAAGAATCAAATCAGAAAGGAGAAAGTATCTAAACTCATAGAAAAATTAGAATATTTTCTTCTAATTACCCATGACCAATTTTATACATGCTTAGATGTAGATACTGAGGGAAAAGTCTAAATTTGGAATTAAATTATTTAAAGCCAGTAGTTAAATTTAGCATATAAAATGACTGCAACAAAAAAGAATATAGGAAAGAACAAATTTAGAATACAAATGGACCAAAATTCCAAAAGTAGAAAGAGAAGTTATAATAGTTTCAGAAGAAATTGTTTTATTTGAAAGCAGTAGTTTTTCATGCAAACCACTGATAATAAATAACAGTACTTTCAGAGCTTTGTTAATCATTCAGTTAGAAAGTGGTATAACAAGTTATAATACAGGAATATTATGGAAAGGGTCGAAAGTTGGACACCTAACCAGTGGTGGCAGAAGGGACTATGTGGCCTACCTAGAAAAGGAAGAGAACATCAGAAAACTAAACAATTCCAAGAACAAGCAAATGTGGAAGTCCTACTAATGTAAAGAGAAAGAATTTCTGGTCAATTGTAAGCCTTGCTTCCTATGTAGAGTCTCTGGATGGCTCAGAAGCTGAAATCAAATGGAAGTGTCCTCTGAGTCAATGCTAATACAATGAAAAATAGGAATGAAAATTTATGAGTGGTTTCTGGTGAAGTGAATAAATTTTGAAGAGTGAGACATCCTGGACTATTTATATATATGTACAATTATTTTAACTGCATAATATATTTTAATAAAAGTGCTTATCTCAAATTTTACATACTATCAATATTTCTGAAAAGAGATTTGCCAGACATTGTAGTGGAACTGTCCTCTGGAAGTATTCCATAAACCTATATTATATGAGGAAATTAATGAAAAAATATCAAGGCTGAATATGTTACTATGATACCTTAGAATAACTATGGCTTGGCTGTTCAATCATTTTTGCTGATTTAAGAGTAGTAGCCCTATCTGTTAGTTAAAAAGAGTAACTAAAGATATTTTTTTAATTCATTGTAATGATTAATGTTGCTTTGGCTCTGCTGTCAATCACAACCAAACTGTCTTTTTGTTTTTAATCCCAAGGTGACCATTTGGTACTCTGAACTTTTTATAAGAAGTTAAAACTGATATTCTATTTCAAAATTTTGAATCTAACTGTAATATTCTTTTAACCATTGTAACACTTGTGGGTATAAATATATAGAAAGCATCTCAACATTAGTTTCTTAAATGCATTTGCATATAATATCTTTTAGATATTCTTGTCAATTTTGACTTACATGTGTACAAATATTTTACTACTCAGTTTTAGAATTTATACCCCTAGTATAAGTTATTATTAATGGTGTTGGATTGCTTTTGAGATCCCAGAGTTGATGAGAAAACAGACATAGTAAGCTTTTACATATCTTTTTTTTTTTTACTTTGAAAATGCTTTTTTACTTCTTCCTCATAGCTTTAAAATACAATAATTTTCACATAATCATAATCTCCCAGTGTCAGATAATGCTTCTGTCTTTTGAGAGATATTAAAGTACTTTATATATAACGTCAAAAACAGGTAAGGAAAATAGAGGCTTCTGCTAAATGTGTGATGAGAGTATTTTTTTAATCTGTAGGATTACAGATATTGTTCAATACAATAGAGTAGGCTTTCTACCTTTACTAATTCTGTAATAAAAGTGTGAAAGAAAAATATTTTTAAACCCAAACATTAGCTGAAATTCAGTCACTTTGTCTTAAAGCATTTTTATTATACTCAAACATTATTCCATTCTGGGTCCTAAAGGTATATAATCCAAATTTACTAATGTTGTTAAGCAGTACTCTAGGTTAAACACATCCCATTTTATTTTTTTATTACAGCCTTACATTTTTGCAGCTTTGCACATTATAGCTACATTAGAGGCCTTACTGCTTTCTAGTCCATTGCAACATTCCATTTATTATACTTTATGTACATACCTTTTGTACTATTGCAAAAATTTTAGTATGCTTAGATCTTTTTAAAGTTCCTTTAAATATTCTCATGACCACAGTGCTATAAAAAATCATAAATAAAAGTGCTCTTAGTTGGTCTAAAACACCCATTTTCCTGCAAGCTTCCCTGGAAAATATTTTCATCGCTAATTATCAGTTTGTTTAATACAACTATCCTTGCAAGAAGCTACATCGTCACAGTCTAATAGGAAATTATCTGTGAAATAGTATGCTGTTTAGGTATTTGTGAAAAACTAGATTTCCATCTGTATGGAAATGATCAGTATGTTCCACTAACTTCGTAATTTCCATGGTCAATACAAATGAAAACTATTTAATTCTACCTGTTATAAAACTTTTTAATTCTACCTGTTCTAAAAGTTTCATTTAGTGTTCATTAAACCTTTGAAGACATTTTGGATGCAATTTAATGAGTGTAGGTTAATAGCTACCCAGAAAAAAATAACATTTATTGTTAACATCATGGAAAGTTTACTAAATCCTCATATTTAAGCTATTTAGTAACACACTGCTTACATTTTTAAAGCAAATTAATGTTGTATGTTCTATGGCAAATAATCCAACAGTTACTGTTCTTCAGTCTAATATATTGTTTTGTTACTTTTACAAAACTACATCTCTTTTGTCCTGGGAATTAAAAGAAAACTAAAAAAATTGCGATCTTAAAATAGACTTGTTGCTAGTGCTTTTAAGAAACATTGAGGTTTTTGCATTTTTTCACCAATTGGTCCCCTCAACCTTGTAACCATAAATTTTGTTTGGTCAGATTTATCAACATTCTTTAATATGATTCATTTATTTTATATTTGATAGAAATGATATATCTCAACATGAAACTGCATAAGTATTCACCTGTAGTTTTCTCTTAGTGAGCTTTGATGTTTTGTTTTGACAATTTACTCTTTAATATATCTGGTATTTACCTTTATATATAATTTTAGGAGGATGCATTTGTTTTTTTTCTCTTGAATCCATTAATTGTTTTGTCCTGGAACCATTAAATATATACTCTATTCTTTCCCTACTCTTTGAAATGACTTTATTATAACTTAACGTACTAATATACACTTATTTCTTCCTTTAATGCAATTATAGCTTTTATGAATTTTTCATATTTTATTGGACTGTCTAGATTATCCAAAATATTTGGAAATAGAGTTATATATCCTTATAGTGAAAAGACCTTGAGGCAAAATTTGATGTTCTGGAAGCACAGATCGACAGAACAAAAAGTGATATGTGGTTCCCGTCAGGCCCAGAAGTGACTGCTGCTCCTCCAAGCAAAAGGAAGTTCCCAAACAGTCAAGACTGGAGGTCACTGCTGTTCTGCGATCTGACCTTCAGCCAGACCACATGAGTGGAAGAAAGATACTAAAGTTTGCTTTCCATTAATTGTTTTTAAATAAATATTTAAGTGCCACTTTTAGCATCTATTTGTCCTGGTAGCATACCCCGACTGCTCCAGGACTCAGCATTTGGCACAGGGAGCCTCAGAATTCAGTCAATTCAGTTTCTGCAAATTGTGAAATTTCCTGTCTCCAAATGTTACTTTTGTCTTATTTCTATCATTAATAGGAATTATTAATAATATTTCATCGTTAAAAATGATGTCAGCTTTTGGTTTGCTGTTTCAGGTTAGGGGAGCATCCTTGTATTTCTCCTTTGTTATTCAAATGATTAGATTATTTTGACATCTTTAAAAATAAACAGACATTTTTTTCTTTTGGCTTATTGGCATTGAATTTTACTATTTAGAGATTTCCTAATATTAGATTGTCTTTGCATTTTTAGTCATAGGGTATTGTTTAATATGAGCAATATAAATTAATAAGGCTGTAATATGCATAAATGTTATTTTTGATATTTCTGTTTTAGAATGTCAAGATTTAAATGAAATCAGAAAATGGATAAATTAGAGACATCACAACTTACCATGTTTTGCTTTGTGTGGTAGAAATCATATATGCTTCAAGCACTATGTACAGTTATTTTCATGATGGATTACATTTTACATATTTTAAAAAATATTCTCTTTTTCTCAGACGTAACTATGGAAGGAAATAATTAAATCACAAAATTTATTAAAAGAATTTGTGGACTGTGTATCATAGAAGAATGCTTTTGCCTTCAGCCATATGACTGGGTAATTTAAAATCTAGTTTTATACCTGTGTAAGTATATTTTGATATTAGTATTGAACTCTTCTTAAATATTTTTGTGAATGTTTTTTATTAGCCATACCTATGGGATTTATTAGAAATCTAGGTTCAGATAAATATAGAGAAGACAATCTATGCTTACTTATTGTGCAACATAAATTCAAAGAGAGCAAGATGAAGCATCATGAATATTTTTTGACTGGAAACTCTAAGCCAAATACTTTCACAGGCCCTTCACAGATCAGAATAGAGACAACTGATTTATAGAGCATTTTCATGAGGCAAAAAGGAATGGCTACCTACAGTCCTGGCCTCACCAAGTTGTATCTTCACTTCTGTTTTTAAGTAGCTGCCTTAAAATATAAGTGTAGAAAAACAAATATTTTAATATCTTATTTCAATCCTCATTTTTAAAAAAAATCTGATATTTTTCAGATCTTTTGAAAACAATTGAAAAACAATTTTATATTGCTATTGTTGCTAAAGAGGGATAGCAAATAAGAGAGCTTTTTTCAATTTCTTGACATGTATGGCACCTTTTTAAGATTATTTTTAAGAAGTGGAGGTAGATCCCTGAAAGATTTATGATTGTGAAAAGCTAAGGTTCAGGGGTTAGTGTTTAAAACTCATTTAACCCTTGCACAATTGGATGGGCACTGTTATAATTGCCCTTATGCAGAGAGGAAACTGAGGCAAAGGTAGATTAAATAAATTGTTCCAGGTCACCCAGTTGATAAGAGACAGAGCTGTGATTCAAGTCCCAGGCAATCGGGCTTCAGATGGTGTATACATAACCTTGTGTTGGTACTCTGTGTCTGACATGTCCCCAGAATATTATGGTGAAATGAGATTTGCATCATAAGATTCTAACAATGAGACTTAAATTGGAAAAATTCGTCATAACATATTTCCTGGGGAGAATAAGAAGAAAAATATTATTCTGTTAGAAACCTGCTTTGATCTCCATTCTTCTTAATAGTGAACTTGAGCTATAATAGAATTCCCAGTAGATTATAATTCAAAGAAACTTCTGCCTTTTTTTAATGAATGTGAGAGAGAGTGAGATATCTGTCTAGGTAAACAATTTATGGTTGAGTGTAAAAAGGAAAGATTTAGATTCATGATTTAGGGACAGATAGGGAATTATTTTTTCTTGAGCTTGCCAGAAGCTGTTAGATGTTCATAGAGGATAGACTAAAGGAAGTACTGTGTCTCTCTATTCCCAAGCAATATCAGGACTAGCATCAGTGTTGTAATAGAACATTTGAACCGTACTTTCAAAGTAAAACAAATATGAGAGAGGAGACCAGACAAATATTATGAAAATTTTCTTTCTATTTTAATAGTACTTTTTAAGATAATACGTACTGGTTTGTTATAATTAAGATTATTAATAGCACATTTACAATATAATAACATTTATAATGGAAATATTATAAATATGTATTTATGTTAATAAACTTGTATTGAACACTTGGTCAAAATCTTCCCACTTATTATCTCATTTAATCTTCACCACTATTCTCATTTTACAAAGAAGGAAAGAAAAGCCAAAATTGTTCACAAAATTTTAATGAAGTCCAACTCAAACCTAGTCCTGCCAAATCTCAAATCTGGTTTATTACAGATATTTACAATGGTATCATTAATCATTTACTGATCTATATGGGTTATCATGTAGCTCACATTAATACATACTGCATAGAAGATTCCCCATCTTTCATTACCACCAGCAGTGTGCAAGAATTTCAATTTTTCTACAACCTCGTCAACGCTTATCTCCTGTCTTTTTAATTATAGCCATTTTAACAGGTTTGAAGTGATATTTCAGTGTGATTTTGATTTTCATTTCCCTGATGATAGTGATTTTGAGCACCTTTTCATGTAGTTTCTGGCCATTTATATATCTTTTTTGAAAAAAATGTTTATTCAGTTTCTCTGCCCACTTTTTAGTTGGTTTGCTCGTTGGTTTGCTATTGAACTGTGTGAGTTCTTTATATATTTTGGATATTAGCCCTTATCAGATAAATGGTTTGCAAATATTTTCTCTTTCTGTATGTTGCCTTTTCTTTTGTTGGTAGTTTCTTTTCCAGCAGCTTTTTAATTTGATACAAAACACAGTTCCACTTTATTTATTTTTGTTTTTTTGTCTGTGCTTTTGGTGTCGAATTCAAAGGTCATTGCCAAGACCCATGTAAGGAGCTTACCCTCTATATTTTCTTCTAGGAATTTTACAGTTTCTGGCCTTAAATTTAAGTCTCTAATCCATTTTGATTTGGATTTTGTGTATGATGTAAGATAGAGGTGCAATTTTATTATTTTGCACGTGTCTGTCCAATTTTCCCAGAACCATTTATTGAAGAGATTGTCCTTTCCCCATTGTATATTCTTGGATCCTTTGTCAAAAATTAATTGACTATGCATGGTTTTACTTCTGGGCTCTCTGTTTTGTTCTATTAATCTGTTTTTTTTTTTTTTAATGCCAATATTGTACTCTTTTAATTACTATAGCTTTGTAATATAGCTTGAAATCAGGAAATATGGTGCCCCCAGCTTTGTTCTTTTTCAAGAAGTAGGCTGTGGTTCCATGCAAATATTAAGATTGTTTTATCTTTTTCTGTGAAAAAATGTCATTCCAATTTTGATAAGGATTGTATTGAATCTGTAGATTGCTTTGATGTATATGTTTGGATATTTTTTATTAAATTTATTGGGGTAACTGGTTAATAAAATTTCATAGGTTTCAAGTATACAATGTAATAATACATAATCTCTACATTTCATTATGCATTAACACCCAGTCAAATCTCCTTCCGTCACCATGTATTTGACTTCCTTTACCTTTATCTACCTCCCTCTCCACTTTCCTTTTGGTAACTTCTAAACTGTTGTTTGTGTCTATGAGTTTTTGTTTGTTTGTCTTGTTCATTTGTTGCTTTCAGTTTTGTATCCCAATATAAATGAAATCATATGGTTCTCAACTTTTTCTACTTTATTTCACTTACCATGATAATCTCAAAATCCACCTATGCTGTTACAAATGGCAGTATTTCATCTTTTCTTATTGCTGAATAATAATCTGTTGTATCTTCTTTATCCAATCATCCATCAAAGGACACTTCAGTTGTTTCCATGTCTTGGCCACTGTGAATAATGCTACAGTGAACATCGGGGTCCCTATATTTTTATAGATAAATGTTTTTAATTTTGGGTGTAGTTACTCAGAAGAGGGATTGATAAGTCATATGGTAATTCTGTTCTTAGTTTTTTGAGAAACCGCCATACTATTTTTCATTTTTTACATTTTACATTTCCACCAGCGGTGTATGAGGCTTCCTTTTTCCTCACAACCTCTCCGACACTTGTTATTACTTGTCTTGTTGATAATAGCTATTCTTACAGGTGTGAGGTGATATCTCATTGGCTTTGATATGCATTTCCATAATAGTGAAGTTGAGCATCTTGTCATATGTCTGTTGACAGTATAGACATTTTAACAATATTAATTCTTCAATCCATGAGATGGAATATCTTTCCATTTATTTGTGTCTTCAATTTTTTTTATCAATATCATATAGTTTTCAGTGTATATCTCTTTTACCTCCTTAAATTTATTTGTAATTATTGCATGCTTTTTGATGCAATTGTAGGTGGAATTGTTTTCTTGATTTCTCTTTCTGATAGTTTATTGTTAGTGTGTAGAAATGCAACTGATTTTTGTATAATTGATTTTGTATTACCAAATTTGTTTATTCTAACAGTTTTTTATAGGAGTGGAGGATTTTAATAATCATTTGGATAAGATAACCTTGTCTTTGGATACCAGTAAACTTCTTTACTAATCACTCCTGTCATTTTCCAATGGATTCATAAATGAAATGGATCATAATGGATTCATAAATGAAATGTTAGCAGGGATGGAGGTTATCTATGGGTTAAGTGGTATGAACTTCTACTTACCAAGACTGACTTAGCTATAGCCAGTACTGAATGACCAATCTCCCAGCATTAGAGACCAACACTGTATTATTGTACATTTAAAAATTTGTTAAGAGGATGTCTCTCCTGTTCCGTATTTTAACCACAATAAAATAACATTAAAAAATAAATATGACATAGAAAAAAATCAACGTTCTATCCTGTCTTTTGAGGATTGGTGCATTTTGTCCTTGCAGGAGAAGATTTAACTATGAGAGGACTAAGAAATGTCTCTAAGTATTAAATGGAGAGTGTACATAGTCTAAACATAACCATACCTTTTATTACATAGCAAGATCTATAGCATATGAACTGAGTTCTCAAGAAAGTGGTAAGTAGGACCTGGAATTCATTGTAAAATGAGAATATTATAAATTTCCCTTTAGAAAATCAGAAGAAAAGATGTTGAGGTAGAGAAGAAAGAACATAAAGGAGAAATAATGGCTATCTTACATCCAGGTGGTAAACCAAAAAAATAAAAGTGGGGGGAGGGGGCAGAGACATGTACAATAACTATAGGAAAATTACTGTTTAACCAGTTTTAATATCAACTCAGATGAGCAGTATTAACTTCAGGTCTAATACATGGGATTGAGTCCTCAGACTTGAGACCGAACTGGTAATTTAATACTCAGGGAACAATTTTAACTTTAAGACATCACTAACCCAATGATGTTGGGTGGCATAGTTCAAACTATGAACTTTTATTTAAAAAAAAGAGAATAGCTCATTATTGTCAAAAATATACTATACTAAAATTAATTATTTAAAAACTTACAATAATGTTTACTACCATCATTTAAAATTAATATTCCTCTAATAATATACAAATAGTTACTTATACAATACTTTAAAGCAGCATATTTTCTTAAGTAAGTTAAATAGCAGCCTCTTATCTTAAACTGAGTTTCTAAACTCTACTTTCCTTGTATATCTTTACCAAGACAACTTTTTACTTAAAAATAAATGAAGCGATTTAGATAATGGCAATGGATTTGGAGAAAAACAAATAAGAGAAAACATTCAGTTAATGTTAAGTGCAAATCCAAAATGGTAATAATGGCAAATCAGAATTAGACTTTAAATCCAGCTGTTATTTCATATCACTGGGATGATAGTGTTAACACTTTCCTATCCTCAACTATCCAGTGGAGCAACAAACTTGGAGATTATGTGCATATTATTTAATGGACAATAGCAATTGTAGCCTTTCTGCAGCTTGGCTCCTCTTTTTGCTGAACAGAAAGGATGTTATTTCAGCTAGCAATGCCTCTAAAAAGAAAAGTGCTCAGCGTCGTTAGAGAGCAGAAGGGTAGCATAACAGAACATAAAGGAAGGGACAAAAGTGTCAAAAGAAGAGAAAATTGTGAAGGACTTAAGTGATAAATGGGTAGTAAGAAATACTTTGAGAAAAAGAACAGATAAGAGAAAGAATGAAAACCCACTGGAATCATGCAATAATGTAGCGGGTATCCACTACAAGGCAGCCATTGGCACCTGAGATCTCCCTGTGCTGCACTGAGGCAGCTAGGACAGCCACAGCTTTGGAGGGTGTGAAGCATGGCCTCAACTAAAGGATGTCCAATGTAACTAAAAGTATCACCTTCATAAAAGTTTGGTGACTGAAGGTGTTAATTTCCAGTATGGTTAGCTTTTGTTCTTAAATTTAAAAACAGATTATATCTTAGTATTCCTTTCTATATTCCCTTAAGTGTTCATATTTTATAGATAGTAAAGTCACTTAGTAAATATTTATTTCAATATTTAACTGCATAAATAATATACATTGTAATCAAACACATAAAGACCTTGATGTTCCTCCAGTTTGAAGGAAATATTAATTTACTAGTTAGAAAATGTGTAGGAAAATTAAGGTCAATATGTTATCTTCTTGACAATATTTCCTGTATAGCCTTATAAATGTAAATAAGAGTATCCTCCCATTTCAATGTAATCCTTGCCAGATGATTAAATAGGATATCCTTTAAATTTTTTCCTATATCAAAATGAGTTCTTAATACTCAAAAATGTAGCCACTTACTAGTTGTATGACTTTGGGCAGGTCACTACCTCATCCAACCGCAGGATCTTAGTATCCCGATCTGAAAAAAAGTTCAATTCTACCTCATAGAAGTTTTAAAAGGATTAAATGAGATAATATTTGGAAACAGACAAGTGACTGCTACATAGTGTCATATATTTTGCTATTATTAAAACTTGGGTTTATTCCTAAATGAAATTTTCCTGTTGTTGTTGTGTCGTCTCCAGATAATGATATCAAAGTTTAGTTACTTAACTTTTATAATAGCATGAGCAGTGTCCACTAAATCAAAAGCCTTTTTCTATATTTACATCACATCTGGCTGAGACAGAAATCATGGGATGGCTTGACCCCCAAAATTTCAGAACTGAGAAGGAGCAGCATCTGTTTTCTCCATCTGTTTAACCAAGATTTCTTAATTATCTGTAAAAACATCTCTAGTCTGAATCACTTGCTGTTCAGCTTAATGAACTGTATTTTGTGACATATATTAGAACTTTGTGCATTTATTAATATTGCCAACTATTGATAGTTTCCATGAGGAAGAGGAAGTCTAAAAATGACCTCTATCTGACTCATATGCACTATTATTTTGATGTGAATGATTAAAGCTATTAACTCCTGGAGCTCTTTTGTTGTATCCATTATTCCCCATTTTTGTAGTAGACATTCATTTTTCGAAAACCAAGTCACTGTCATTAATTGTTCCCTCCAGTGATGCTTGTCTGCTGCTGTTGTTGTGAACCAATTGATGTTGATGTTACATTGGTTCAAATTATACTTTCATTTGCCCTTGAAGCTTTTTGGCTGCCCATCTTGTGCTTGATTGCATTCCTCACCTCATCGTGAAGCAGCTGTTTTGGTATTCTTTTTTGATTTTTCATTTGCTTCACTTGCTGAAATGTAAGAACTTGGCTTCATTGTCAATATTTTAATAGTGTTCTGAAGTATCATTATTGATCTTGATATTGATGCTGTTTGATAATGGATGACAATGAATCGTGTCCCCGAGCTGAAAATGCTTTTAAAAATGAGTCTAAATCTCTTGCCATTAAAACTCCTTGGGAGGCCATCATTTTACAAGATGGCTGTGTAGTGTGAAGCTGGAGGCTAGTTGTGCTATAATTTTTCACATTTTCTATTGTGGAGCTGAATCATGTACATTTTTCTTTAGTTTTTTAACACGACATGCCTCTGATAATTTAATAGTTGAGTGGACCTCATTTATAATTTTGCTTTGGAGGATCAACATAACTCCCATTTTGTAGACCAGATCTAATATATCTGACTTTTTAAATGTGTAGTTGTTAGTTATTAAAAAGCACATTTTTATGAGGATGAAATGTGAACCAAAACTTTAAAAAAATTTTTATATTTGGAAAAAGCTTCTCTTCCTAAATCCCTATAGTACTTTATTTTACTTATTATCTTTCTTTCATGTGCTATTCTTCTACCCTAGTAGATAAAGAGAGGAAAAGGTTCTCGGTAATCTTTATATTTTATTTCCCAAAGCAAATATCCAGCAAGAAATGGTGAATAACTATTTGCAGTTTGTTTTATTGATTATGTGCATTATATTATATATATATATGTTGCATATATTAAATATAGTATATTAACATATGCAGTTAAAATCCATTCACCTATAACTTGCTAATTTAAAATATGTGAGAATTATGCCAGAGGTATATTTTGGATTAACAACAAAAAAAGTTTTTTTCTGGGTAAACTGATAATATATTAGTCTATATGAGAGAATAATTTTAACAGAATAATTTGCAGGGGTCCCTAACCCCCAGGGCTACAGTCTAGTACCAGTTTGAGGTCTGTTAGGAACTGGGCTGTACAACAGGATGTGAGTGGCAGGCAAGCAAGTGAGGCTTCATCTATATTTTCAGCCATTCCTTAGCACTAGCATTGCTGCCTCAGCTCCACCTCAGATCATCAGGCATTAGATTTTCATAGGAGCACCAGTCCCTGGTGCCAAAAAAGTTGGAGACTGATGAAAGCATTAATAGGTATGAAGTGTCATATATATTTGGGCTTTTTTATTAGAGCGCATGAAGGATAACCTAAACAATAACACAGTTTTTATGTGATGATAATCTTTTGGTCTTATTTTAGGTTTTCTAACTATACTTACATAGTAGGAAGGATATTCTTCCAAAGGCAGTGCCCAGTTCTGCAGTCAGAAGTATCACCAGTTACAAACACATTACACAAGAGAAATAGTCAGTCTTTCATTCCTTAAGTGTGATGCTAGCTTTTGGTTTAGTAGATGTGTTTTATCAACTCCTCTATTCCTAACTTGTTGAATTCTTTTTTTTTTTAATGAGCATTGAATTTTTTGAAAGGCTTTTTCTGCATTCATTAATATGATCATATTATTTTCTTTTTTAGCTTGCTTATATGGCGATTACATTTATTGATTTTTGAATGTAAAACTAGTCTTGAATATCTGCAATAAATTCCACTTGGTCATAGTGTATAAATTTTTATAGAGATGGTTGGATTCAATTTATTAATATTTTATTAAGAAGTTTTACATCCAAGTCCATGAACGATAATGGTCTGTGGGCTGCAGACTTTTTAATTTTTTTTTTTTTGTCTGGTTTTGGTATTACTGGCCTCATAAAATGAATTTGAAGATATTCCCTGCTCCATTTTCTGGGAGAGATTCTATTTTCTGAAAAAGAGAATTGGTGTGAATTCTTTGAATGTTTAATGTAATTCTCAGGTGAAACAATTTTAGTCTGTCCAGAGATTTCTTTTTATAAAGTTTTAAAATCTTTAATTCAATTTATTTTATGGTTATAAGGCTATTTAAATTTTCTATTTTATCTTGAATGAGCTTGGTAGTTTATAGTTTCTGAAGAATTTGTCCATTTCTTTTAAGTTGTTGAATTTACGAGCATAAAATTACATTCTCTTACTATCTGATGTCTATAGTATCTGTAGTGATATTGTCTGTTATTTTGGTCTTATAAGAGGTCTATCAATTTTATTAATTTTTTCAAAGAACAAACTGTATGCTTCATTGATTTTTCTCTGTTGCTTTCCTATTTTAACATCATCGATTTCTCCTATTATCTTTATTATTTACTTCTTTTTGCTTTTGTGAGGTTGGTTTTACTCTTGTTTTTCTAGAAATTTTGTTATTGATATGAGACTTCTCATTTCTAAATTTGATGCTATAAATTTCTCTTTCAGCACAGCATTAGGTGAATCTCACACATTTTGATATGTTGTGGTTTTCTTTTTAATTTCTATGTATTCTTTTATTTTGTTTAAAACTTCCTTTTGATCCATAGATTATTTAGAAGTGTGTTGTTTCTATTCCACATATTTGAGACTTTCCTTTGTCTTTCTGTAACTGATTTCTAGTTTGATTACATTATTTTCAAAGAAAATATTCTGTATGATTTCAATTTTTTAAAATTTTGCTGAAGTTTGTTGGGTGGAGTATTCTCTCTCTCTCTCTCTCTCTCTCTCTCTCTCTCTCTCTCTCTCTCTCTTTCTCTCTCTCTCTCTCTCTTTATATATATATAGCATATGCTATATTTATATCAACCACTTGTGTTGTTCACATCTGCTATATCCTTTGTATCCTTGATGAGTTTCTGTCAGTAGATCTATTGGTTGCTGATAGGGGAGTATTGTTGGGGAATTAATTATAGTTATGGACTTGTCTATTTCTCCAGTCAGCTTTATTATTTTTTCATGTATTTTGAGGTTCTCTTGGTTGGTTCATACACATTTAGGGTCATTTTGTCTTCTTAATAGAAAAACCTTTTAATTATTATCTAATAGCTCTCTTTATCTATGGTAATTTTCTTTGCTCTGATGTCTACTTTATTACCTATTAATAAACTACATATGCTTTTTAAAACTAAAGTTTCATGGTATCTTTTTTTCCTCCTTTTACTTTTGCCTACCTAAGTTGTTGAATTTGAAGTGTTTCTTATAAGGAGTATATATTTGGGTTGTATTTGTTTATCCACTTTGCTAATCCCTGTCTTGATTATTAAATTTACATTTAACATAATTATTGATATGTTGGCACTTAATTGCCATTTTATTACTTTTTCTATTTGTTTTTTCTAATACTCCTTCTATTTCATGCTCCCACCCCACCCCCCCGTGGTTACTTGAACACTTTTAATTCCAATTTAATTTACTTCTAGTGTTTTTTGCACTGGTCTTTTTGTATCATTTGCATAGGGGATTCTCTGGGTGTTACGATACATATACATAACTTGTAACAATTTACTCATATCAGCAGTTGTCATCTTTAGTGAAATTTGGAAATTTCATTTTCGTTAAGGTCCTTTTACTGACTCTGCTTTTAAATATCATTATTAGAGTCTGTTGTTATAATTTTTGGTTTTAATAATTATATTTATAAATTCATGATAAAAATATAGTGTCATGTATATCTATATTTCTACTCATTTGGTTTGTTTGTTTTTTTCTTTTCTGATACTCTAGGCTTTTATCATCACCTTTCTGTTTGAAGAAACTCCTTTAGGCAATCTTTAAGAGCAGGTCAACTAGTAATAACTTGTTGTGATTTTCTGTCTCTGAGAATGTTTTAATTTCCATTCTTTCCTGAAAGATAGCATCATCAGATATAAAATTTGTGGTTGACATTTTTTTTTATTTTAGCACTTGAAAAATAGTGTATCATTTACTTTTGGTCTTCATGGTTTCAAATGAGAAATCCAGTTATTTGTATTGTAACTTCCCTATCAGCAATGTGTTAATTTTCAGGAGTTTTTCTTTGTTTCTAATTCAAAGAAGTTTAATTATGGTCTCTTGCATAGATTTTTTTTTGAGTTTACATTGTTTTGGGTTCATTCAACTTCTTAGATTTGTAGGTTTTTGCCTTTCATCAAATTTGGAGAGTTTTCAGCTGTTATTTCTTTGAATACATACTTAGTCTCATTTTCTCTTCTCCTTCCAAGAGTCTGATAATATGAATATTGGGTCTTTCGTTTTTGACCCAAAAGTCCCTGAGGCTATTCTTCCACCTCCATATCCCCAGTTTATTTCCACTCTATTGTTCAAGTTCGATTGACTCTATTTTTCTGTCCTCAAGTTCCCTAATTCTATCCTCTCTTATTACCACTTTATTATTGAGCCCATCCACAGAGATTTTTACTTCTGTTATTGTGTTTTCAGTTCTAGACTTTCCATTTGGTTCTTTTGAATAACATTTTACTGATATTTTGTATTTTTCATTTGTATTAAGAAATTTCATAATTAATTCTATAAGTGCTTTTATGACTCTGCTTTGAAATCTTCATCAGATAATTTGAATAACTGATTCGTCCCAATGTTGATGTCAAATTATTTTATTTTTCACTCAAGTTGAGATTTTCTTGACCCTTAGTATAATGAATCACTTCCAATGGTACTTGGACACTTTGTCTAATATGTTAGCAGACTCCGGATTCTCTTCAATTTTTTTATTTTAGTTTGAAATTATCCTTTTCAGGTCTTGCACAAGAGTCACCACCTACTTTTGCCAGCTGCAGTTCCAATGGCATTTTGATTTTAGAGTGTTATTGTGTTATTTACAGTGTTATTGTGGTCTGCTTTGTTTATCTAATGCTTCTGGAGCTCTCACTGGTTCTTACTGTTGCTACCTGGGGAAATAAAAGGAGTTTCTTCCAGGCTAGGCCCTCAAGTATCTCTCAGTGGAGGGGGTGGTATAGTGGAAGCCTATCTTACCCTAATTACTGCTCCACTGTCCCTGGGTGGACGAAGTGGTCTGCAGGTACTCAGGGACAAAAAAGTTTCCTGAACTGAGTAACTTACTGTGACTGGGTTCCTTTTTCCTCTTTTGCCTATCTGATCCTACTAAGATTTTGATTCAATACTTTGAAACCTCTATCTACAAACTGCTTCCTATATTGTTTCTCCCTAATTTCAGAAGCTCCCCTGAATATAGACCTTTTAATTACCCAACACAAATTAGGATGCCTTGGAAAAGCCAGATAACATACAGAAGTTATTAATCCAATATGAAATGTGCTTGGTTTTGCATACCTGTGTGTAGAGAGAGAGGTGTATGGAAGTGCATTAGGTGAGAGAAGAGGAAGAAAAGTTAAAATGACAATAGCAGAAAGATGTTTTCATAAATAGAGTTGTTTTCGTGAGGGGGCCATTGATTTCAAATGCCACAACATATTTTCAAGGCTGACCTTTTGTTATGCAAATAAAGGTTTTGAACAAAATAGAATGGACTCAATTTGAAATAGATAAGTATTTAATTAAGAGATCTAGCTTAATAACTTTATTTGTATAAATTTTGTGATTTGTGAGCATTTTCATGCACATAGTCATGTTTAGTTATATCAAAAATATGTGTGATCCAAGGCAAATGTCAATAGGTTTATTTTTACAGGTTAAAAATAAAATTCAGGAGGTTAGATGACCTATCCAATATTTCTAAGCTAGTAAATGGACATGAACTTACATCTCGTTTTAAGCTTGTAGAAAGTGATAAGATCCCATTTCCTAAAAATTGTTTTAAGCCAAAATAAAACAAATAGTTTCTTTGATAGGCAAACAACTTTCTGAGGATAGGCAAACAACAGCCAGGACTTAAATGCTATTTCTGAGCTGGCAGTTAACTCTGCTGTGTGTCCTGCATAAGATGCCTGGTTCAATGAGCAAAACTTGTGTGGTATCACTTTGAAGATAAAGTCATGTCTCCCAGGATGCATTGTCAACAAGCCTGATGAGATAGAGTTTTGGCGCTTGACTCTTTCTTTAGTTGTGCTTTGACTTTCAAGTCCTTTGGGTTATTCTTTACTAGTCTGAAGATATCACAGCTTTTGGCTGTTCTATACTGTTTGAGTAGTTAAACAAGTCTGACTGTCAGATTTTCAGCACTGAAAGAATCTACAAAACCAGTGAAATGACCTCAGGCATTATTTCTAAGACTCATTGTAATTGCCTCTAGATTCAAACTTGAAGGTTATAGACAGACTTGCACATTAAATGTGGGGATTTCTTTTTTGTCTGACAGGCAAACCTGGAATTTACAAAACTCTTCTTCCCTTAATTTTGGACCTAGGGAATGAGCATTACTCATAGATTTAAAGAGTAATCTCTTTAAGGAGTAGGACCCCATGGCAGCATCCCACAGTGATGTACTGTGTATTTAGACTTGTACTCAGTTATGCTGTGGGTTATAACATGGTTTTCTCGAAACTGTATAGTAATGCCATGTATAGTAATGTGATGCATTGTCTATTTCACTGTAGAAATAAGGTCTTCTCTGACTGTTTTATCTCTCTCTCTTTTTTTTTCTGTCAATGCCAGTATTATAGTCAAGTTTTTCTATACTACAGAAGTATTTAAGAGAGTATCACTGAATCTTAAATAGTGCTTGTTTTTCTTTTCTTTCTTTCCTCCCCCTTCCCCTTAAGGGTCAATACAATGTAAAGGCTTTGGACATTGAGAAGTTTCTTCAATCAACATTCTTTTCCTGAAAATTAATTGATGCTGTGAATAAGACGCATTTGGGGTGTTTTGTTTGCTTTTCATTTCAAAATACTTTCCTGTTTTTTTATTTCTTAATATGTAAATTATAAATAGTAAACTCTGTAGTGTTAATGACTTGCTGAAGATAGATGTGCTTGCATTCTTCTTATTAGTCGTGATTGCTGATGTAGATTATTTTTGAGGGCTGAGAGATTTGTAACGCAGCAGGTTATTCATTAGCAAATCTGGAATAAGAACTAGACAGAAAATCATTTGAATATAATGATTGTTTTAACTTCTAACTTACTCTAAAATGCATGTAAGATATTAAATCCCTAGATAATCTACATAGTTCTGCTTCATGAATAAGAACTATGATCAAATTAACCATTTTACATGTTATTATTATATAATTCTTATGAATACTATTGTCTAAGTACAACAGACAATGTAAAATCACATCCTTTAAGCAAGATGGACACTATAAATATATGTATAAGCTTTATTATTTCTGGTAATTTCTTAGGATACCTTCTGCAATGTTACTTTCTATAATTTAATTTTTAAAAAGGCATATATTCATTTGCTTCTGTACAGGCATGAGTAAATATAAAGTTTATAAGAATCAGAAAATATTAATCTCCCAAATATGTTAATTTAGTGTCTTTCAAAATAAGAAGTTTAACCCTGTTGTACCATGTCTTAAGATGTTTATATACCTGACAATTGTTAATATATATGTATATATTCATATACTATTTGGGAAAAACAAAATTATGGAAGTGAAACACATTGTGCGAAAGCCACAACTTTGGATTGCTGTTCTATTAGGCCACTGACTCAAATCTGACCAAAGCAATAACATCTCTCAATCATTTTGATTGGGAATTCAGTGTTTTTTCCTCTGGCAATAGCTTGTTTCTTTAGATATAGATCCTATTTTAAATGTATACCCCAAACACTACTAGAAAGGAGAGAAAACCATAAAACTGGTGGCTAAAAGTCCACAGAGATCAACAGAGAACATTCTCACACTTAGTGTTTTGTTTTTTTTTTTAATGTTTTAATCTCTTCCTCTCCTGATATTTTTGCAGTTCTTTTTTCTTAGAACACACTTCAGATCTTTAAGTATTTATTTCCTCTACTTTAAAATGGAAGTATTAATAGAGCCTACCTTGAAGAGTGTATAAGAGGATGAAATAAGTTAATGTATGAAAAAGTGCTCAGAATGCTAAATACTAATCTGGCCTACTTGAAGGGTTTAACAAAATTGCTTCACTGACATTACTATACAGTTTGAAAGACTCTATTCCTAATAGTAGAACTCTTAAAAATTTTAAATTCAGCTCCTGAGTCCCTCTTGATAGAACTCACAGTTGTAAACTAGATTCCCTGAGTTGAATTTTTCCTTGAATTTAAGCATTTGAGTTGTATTCTCAATCTCATTTCCTGGGATAAGGTTCTCAGATCTGAAGCTAATGGTTACTGTATCTTCTGTGTGAATAATGTTTCCTTAAATTCTACCATACACAATGTAGTGCACTGTTTAGTTTTCAAAAATAGCCCTACGGGAACAGGATTCCCAGGATGAACAGGATTTAGACAGCCAGATTGCAAGCTCCATTTCCCTACCTCATGCCTCCTGAAAATGCTTAAACAGAATCTGAGCATCTCTTTTTTAAAGAGCTTTCTGAACTGCTTGGAAGCCCTGGTTAGATAACCTCTAATATGACTAGTCTGTAGCAGATTCAAGGAACTCAGAGCTTTTACAAACCTGTATTTTGGAACCCACCAATAGAATGTTTATAGTGATTTCTGCCTGACTGACCACCATTTCCCAAATTACCACTCAGGATTTCCCCAAATGAGGCAAAGCTGTTTATATGTGCTTCAAGTCATCCATGTCTAATTTTGCACAACTGATGTTCTGAGCTTTGTGAGATTTTATGAAAATTCAAAGGTTTATTTTTGGCAGTCCTATAAGGATGAAGAGTTGCTAAATATGTCTTTCACTAAAAAGATAGTGATGCTTCATTATTCTCTAGCAATAATAGCTGCATTCTTTCTATCTTTACTTTATATACAGCTTTACCTCATAGCTTCTATGCTGCAGAAAAGTAGTCAAAATTCTTGAAAAAGAGGACTGCATTTTAACAAAAAAAAAACATAGCTAATTAATGTGATTTCAATTTAATTAAGTAAATTAATAAATATAATCTACTCCTGTATTCCTTGTGACCAGTTTGAATCACTAAGAATAGTGAAATCTGACATTTTTAATCACTCACCACAGTGCCTGGCACTTTAAAATATTGAAACCACAAGAAGAAAGATTTTAGGTACATGTCAATCCGTAAGTGCTTTGGCTTTTGTGAATTCTGCAAAGCACAGTCTATCTGTGTTCCTTAGAAAGTATTCATCTTTCACATTGAAATGCTTTTAAAGTTTGGAAATATTCCATGAATTGTAATAATTTTGTACATTTTCACAATACCAGAGCTTAATTTGACGTTTTAATAATTTTAAGTAAAAAAATCTATTTCAACTGAAACTGATAGAGCTAACATATTGTAATAATTCATCTGTAGTAATTATGAAATCATGCTTAGAATAGCCTGTTCTCTTCATAATTTTTATCACACACAGAGAAATATTCAGTAAATTATAAAATTTTTATTCCAAGCATTCTTGTCATTGAGATACTTCTACATACTAGTAAATAGCAAATTTGAAATAACTGTGTTGGTATAATTCTTCAGTGACTTCTGTTAAATCTAATTGCAAGTAATTAAAGTTTATGAAGAGAGAATTTTAACTTTAAGTAAATTTTAATAGATAACTAACAGGGCAAACAAGATTCACCTATAATATTTTCATTCACTATAAATCCTGGTTACTTTAATATAGTATGAAACCTTAAACTCTATAGTATCTTTAAATGTCATGTATAAAAGTCAGATGATTCTTTAACATCAACTGTACACTCCAACAATTAAGTTTACATTTTTTATATTAGAGTATATTATTTATTTACTTTATATAAATTTTTTAGTTTTAGACTCAAACTCACTGCTTTATTTCCAAATCTCATGTAAAACTTTAGGTATATGGGAATATTACATAATAACAATTACCTAGTAAAGCTGTGTTGCATTAAATGAAATCAATTAATTATACAATAATACTCTATAGCTTTTTAAGTGAGCTGTTTAAATTCGGTTTGTTTACTTTGAACAATCGACTAAGCAAAGGGTCACAGATTTTCCTTCTTAGCAAGGGTCCTTTCTGAGCTACATTTTTAAAAAGGAATATTTAATAGTAATTTCTCAGTAACAGACCAAAGTATTTAGAATGCAATAGAAAGATAAAGAAAAGAGGTTCTTATCTGAATTCAAAATTTTAACAGGAAAAATTACTCCATTTAATCCATATCCTTGACTCTTCCTCAAAATTAATCTTACTGTCAATTTATTTATTCAGCCCATATTCTCACATATTTGTTTAAGTCTTTGTCACTCAAAAATTCAAACGAAGTTATATGCCAAGAGTTCTTTCCCTTACTTTTATTTTATATACACTTAGAGCTGTAAGGTGGGAGAGGGACTGATTTTAGAGATTAATTGGAATAACAAGAATTAGTCAAAGTATTAATTATCATTTTCTCTCAGTAATTTTTGTTGCTTATAACATTAAGTGTATTTAAATTCTGTATTCCCCAAATATCTTTGAAAACTAAAGAAATGATGTGCTTGTTTAAGGATTCATGTAGAAGGCTCAGTGTATAAGTTTGAGAACAAAAAAAAACGAGATTCTAACAAATTTTCGCATTGTTACAAGATAATCTTGACTGTTTACATGTCCCTGGCATTAATATAAATATTGGGCTAAACAAAGATTCAAGAACTACAGTTTTAAGTATTCAGAGTACTCTGTACACTTTGGAAGGACATGCTGTGCTTTTGCTTTTGAATTTTATTATCTGACTCCCCACACTTACACACTGGTCTCATTTTAAGTCTATTTTGAGCTACTAGGAGTGTGACTCCTAGAAATGCCTACTATGCAGTCTTAATTTCAAGTTCTAGGTATCAGCATCAGCTTCTATAGCTTAAATATGATGGGAGGAAACAAAATTGATTGATTGCCTGTACTATGTTAGGAATCGCTAGACTGTACACCTTGAGTCTTAACCCTTAAACAACATCCCTGTGAAATATATGAGTATTCTCATTTCACAGATGAGGAAACAGACTCTGAGCATTAAATAGTTCAAGTTCACAGAACAGATAAATGATAGAGTTGGGATAAAAAACACAATATTATTTACTCTAAAGCTATTTCCCCAAACACCAGGGGGGAAAGAATAAAATTTTCAGTGAGTGCCATAAGCAGAAACATTTAGTATTCCTCATGAAAAGGGTCAGTAGTCTATAGCAGTTCAGAGCACAGATTATTTATCCATGTTATCTAGTTTTGATTCCTAGCACTGCTGCTGTTAAGCCATGTGATTGTGAGCAAGTTACTCAAACCCTGGACTCAGTTTTCTTACATGTAAAATGAGAATAATAATAGCAGCTATCACATATAGTGCTGTGAGAATTAGGTAATTGGGACTTGGCATATAGTAAGTACTAGCTGCTATTATTATTAATTGTTATTAATTTTAACTAGATGGATCTTTGGAGGTCATCTTATTTAACCTCTTCTTTTTCAAAGTAGGAGATTAGGATTCTAAGAAATGGAATGACTTGCCCAGGATTACAAAGCAAGATGGAAACAGCATCCAGTTTTCCTAACTTCTAATCTAGTATTTTATACTTGTAAGCAAAAAAAAAAAAAAAAAAAATCCAGAAGGTAACGAATGCTGATGTTGTATTTAGAATTTATTTTATTATTTTATGAATTCCTAAGCCTTTTCTTTGATATGCCTATTCCTACTGAGAAATAATATTACCTAATTGTAAAGTTTTGAAAATATAGTATCAACAAATTATGAATATACTCTACATTTTTTAAGTCCATAAAATTTCAGAATAGCCTCTTTTATGTACAAATAAAATGCTAAACAAGAATGGTGAATGAAAATAATGATAAAATTATTTTGCTTAAATGTGAGAGATGTATTTTTTAAGCTAAAGAATTTAAGAATTCTTAAATATTTATCAAAATTAATGATGCAGAGCAGAGTTGCTACTGTCTCCTGTTATTTTAAATGAGTTGACTTCTTCTGCATTGCACATTTTGTTATAAAAGAAAAAGAACACAGTGATTAATGCGCATGTATTTTATGTTGTTAAAGTTTCAAAAATGATAAAACTCTGTTTTCATAACAGATTAGAAATATTTTCTTCTGAAAAAAAAGTAATGAACCACATAAATATAAAAATCAAAAATGGCTGTAAATGATAAATACTACACTTTCCTGAAAAATAGAAGAAAAAACGCAGAAAACTGTTTTTTTTATTTGTATATATTTAGAAGAGAGTTGTTTCTAAACCTCCTTTCAAATTAAAATTCAGCACACAGATTACTGAGCACTTATTATATGTAAGACATGCTACTTATTGCAGACACTGCAATTAATAAAGCCATAGCTTTGACCATTAAGGACATTACAAAGACTAGCAATATATTTATTTTTGCTCTATCATGTTGCTTAGATACCAATACAAACTGAAATTATCTAATAACATTGAACAGTTTTGTTGTAAATACAATATAGTTGAGATCATGTCAGAGCATATATACTTATTAAACTGTCTCCCTTTATTACCATACTATCATTACATTAAACAGTATCAGAGGTACAGTTAATTTTTACTTCAAAAGCCATTGTAATTTCTTTTATTTGTGTAATTAAACTAGAAAAGCTGCAATACATTGAAACAGAGTTTGAAAAAGATTACTTAAATGGCGGCATTTTGCTTTGGGGCAAACAAATAAAACATTTCCAGAAAATTCAAGGAATCTTTTAATTAGGGATTGTTCACAGATTGTGGCAATACTTATTTATTTCATTAATAAGATTGTGCCTTATTTCCCTATTTATTTTTATCAAGTACACCATCTTACTATTCTTGGCCTTACATTTTTATAACAGAGTAAAAGGTGTACCAACTAGCACACTTTTAAATCAGATTTTACAATGCAAATTTTCTCTAATAATTTCTAAGTATAATTTGTCATCGGGGATGATGTATATAGTAATGCTGATTGATATTGAAACTTCTAAATAATACATACAGCACTAATATTTTTATCTAAGATTTTTCTAAGATATAATTATGAGATAATTTACCTTAGTATTAAGTTATATGTTTATTCATACAAAGATATACATGAAATATTTCCAAATAAGAATTGTACTCATATTTTATTCATGTTTCCGGTTCTCAGACTTTTCAGTTGAAGTCTACCAAAGACATAAACAGAGTATAGCTCTAAGGAATCCCTTTGGTATTATGTATGTTAAAGTTGAAGGAAAATTTAGTTCTCATGGCTGGGAAGACTGGTCAATTAAAATGTAGAAATGGAGTTGAAGGAAAAGATAGAAAGTAGAAGAGACCAGAAAGGAAGATCAGAGCTCTGAGGAGTGATGAAATAATCCATATACAATGTAGGCCTGATTGAAAAGCTCAGAGGAGAAAATCATCACTTAGTGTTCGTGAAGCTGTAAAGACAAGCAATTCCTTAAGTTAGAGGCAATTCCCCTTGTAGTGGCGGTGAAGAACAAAGAAAACACAGAAAGTACAGCTACATTTGCTTTTCTCTGGATGTTATTTGCTTGGCCATTTATGACAACATGGATGAATCTTGAGAATATCAGGCTAAGCAAAATAAGTCAGGTGGAAAATGTCAAGAATCATATGATTTCACTGGTATGTGGGCTATGAAACTGAAAGCAACAAATAAGACAAACAAACAAAAACTCATAGACACAGACAACAGTATGGTGGTTACCAGATGAAAAGGGGGTGGGGAGATATAGAAAAAGGTAAAGGGGGTCAAATGTATGGTGACGGAAGAATAATTGATTTTGGTTGATGAACACAGTGCAATATACAGATAATGTATCGCAAAACTTTACACTTGAAACGATATAATTTTATTAACCAATGTCACCCCAATAAATTTAATAGAATTAAAAACATCTATTATTCAAGTAATAACAACAAAAAAAAAATAATACAGAAGGAGTCATTGGGTAATGGAAAAACAAAGGGTTTTGTGTTTAGGGTGATTAAGGCAATGTTGATTAGGGGGAAATGAAAAGGTTTAGTGTGGATCACATAACAAGTAATTTGAGAAAATTATGAAGAATTAAATATGATAGATTCCACAGCAAGATCAAGTCAAGTTTTTTGTTATAGTATGCTGTTTATTTTTATGTGAGATGTTTACATAACAGAAGCACACTCAGTTATTCATTATTTCAACCAACAAATGTTTATGGAACAGAATTTCTGTAAAATAAACCATTGTGTAAGCCATGTCAGAGCAAAGTGAAAATGATAAAGATTAATAAATTATCAATTTAAATTAATAAAGGTGACGGTTACCAGGGTCAAGAATTAATAGGATCAAATAAGTTGATAGAATTGTAAAAAATTAAACATGATAGTCCACAGATAAAGAAATGACACTATTTACAGAGAATCTGGTAACCAATAATGCAGGAAGTTAAGGAGATCTGGAGTCTCTTTCTCACATAAGATCTGCTATAACAATGTATTCATGTTATAGCTCTAGGAAAGCAGGAGAGATCATGTCTGCCCAGGGAGAACAGGTAAAGTTAAGGAAGATTTGACATGGGATCCTGGCCATAAGGATGAGAAGTACTCCAAGAGTATTACACTAAAGGAGGTACAAAAGCCCAGGAGTGTAGAAAACTTAGCAAACCATGAGTTAAATAGAAAACTAGAGGCACAGACTTTGTTTAGAGATTAGTGGGTGAGAAAGCTGGAAGAAGACTAAGTGCAGGTTGCAGAGTGATTTGAGTGCCTGGAAAAAGTTGATGCTTAATTGAGTAGGCTGTACTGACAGAGGAAAGCAGAATCAAAGCACTGTTTAGAAAGATTTCTCTCACCACAGGTCTAAATAGAGATGGAAAAAAACACATGGTAAAGTGTTATCATCTTAATTGTATACTCTGAAAATGAATCCTCAAAAGTTAGGCTGATTTTTCTGAGAGATGGAATGTTCATAGAGTATTAAACTAGTATTTGCAAGGACAATTGAGAAATAAAGCTACTTGTGTTAATAAGTGATTTCTTAATGAGATCAGAAATATAAGTAGGAAGTGCTTCGAGGAAAAGACTATAAGGAAATGAAAAAAAAAAGATGGTTCTTACTTGCTAATTAGGACAGAATAGCAACTTCAGAAAAACCACAGTGGTGAGTATTACTATTGCCTCAGGGAGGATGGATTCTCATTCACCCCATCCAATTTACAAATTGTCTATACTTCATTTGACTCGACTAGTTTAAATGTAAGATTAAGTTTTTAGTGGAGTCTTTAGGGTTTACTATATAGCGAACCATGTCATGCAATATACATATGATGAATACATATGACAAACTGTATACTTGAAAGCTATTTGATTTTATTAACCAATGTCACCCCAATAATTTCAATCAAAAAATGTAAGAATAATTTTAAAAGGACGAAGATGTAGAAATTGCTTACAATGAGCACTCTAATAATGAAAATCATTGCCAAATCATTTAGTAGTATTCTTATATTTTTCAACACATTTCACATTTGGCAATTTCCTATGCAACAGTGGAAATGTAAGTAGGAGTGATTTTCTTGGCTGGGAAATAACTGATCTAAATTAAATAAAAGTCTTGAACTTAGACATATTTAAGATGCTAGTTATGACTACATATAAAAAAGCTGTTACTGTCACATGGAATCTTTAGAATCAAGAAGCAATTGAACTTCAAAGGTTTATTTTAAATGTAGACTCCTTTTTCATAATTCTTAAGTTTTTAAGAATGCATCTAGGAATCAAATGTTTTAAATATTTCTCAGTTCTCAAACTCAGTAAATTCAATTAACAGCATTTTATTTCTCTGTGCCTCAAGATAGCATCAAACTCCAACCTCATAGACCTGGTCTTTTCTTGTATTGTATTGTTTTCTCGGGCTGATGTAACAAAGTACCACAAACTGAGTGACTTAAACAACAGAAATTTTTCTCACATTTCTAGAAGTCCAAGATCAACATGTTGGCAGAGTTGATTCCTTCTGAGTGCTGTGGGAATCTCTGCCACACCTCTTACCTAGCTTCTAGTGGTTTGATGGAAGTTTTTGGCATTATTGGCTTATAATAGCATCACCTTGATCTTTCTTCATCTTCATATAGCATTTTGCATGTGTATATGTTTGTGTCCACTTTTATGCTTTTAATAAAGATACCAGTCATATTAGATTGGGATCTAACCTACTCAATATGACCTCACCTTAACTAATTACGTCTGCAATAACCCTATTTCTAAGTAACATCACATTCCAAGGTGCTGGAGGCTAAGACCTTAACATATGGATTCAACCCATAACAATATGCATTAAAAGATAGGTATAGACATTGTCGAGAGTCATCTTGTAGATCAGATACTAATTTGAAATTATCTCTTTTACAGTTATCCAGATAAAGATGCAGAGGCATTTTTTGTCAGAAGAAGAATTGTTTTCCATATGTACCCAAGTTCTCTTATTGGGGATCACCTCCTCACTGGCTCTCCTCACGTCAACACTTATCCCAGCCTCACTTCTCAGCATATTCTTTACCTGAGTTACCAGAAAAAATATCATATTTTACCCACCCCTTAGTAACCTTCAGTGGCTCCCTCATAACTACACATTAGAGTTCCAAGCTCTAAAATATGCCATTCAGAGTCTTCCACCCATTAAAGTGTACCTGTCGTTTTACTTCTCTCAGTCTTCATTCACACATACAAATCCAATATTGCATCCAGACTCAACTCCTCCCCATTTTCTGAACATAGTCAAAATGTTTTTAAGTTCTGTACCTTTGTTCATGCCTTTCTTCTTATTGGAAACCTCTTTCTATATGCATCCTATAAGCCTAGCTGAAACTCACCTCCTCCATGATACAGTAATTATGCACTAGTTGTTCCAGCCTCCCATTCCTGTAACACTCATAATCTATGAGTCATTTTGAATTAATTTCTGTTTTTATTGCTTGGAGGAGGTTGCACATATTTATGTGTTACATGCCTTGCTTCCCCAGCTGCCTTATAAATATCGTGTGAGCAGCCATATATATAATATAATATATATAATATATATTATATATATATACACACATACATATATACATATATATGTGTGTGTATATGTGTGTGTGTATATATATATTTGTTTTGTTTTGTTTTTCATAGGGTTATACAGGTCCTCAAATAGTACTGACATAGGACTGATTTGTAGTGCACATTTTATTACCAGTGCAGTTTACAGTAGTGGTGTTATTGTTTCACTTTGATTTTTTTGTGCACACACAGTTAGTTGCTACATCTCTAGTTCTACATTATCTGGGAGTCAAATTTATCTAGTCCTCAGAGCTTTAGTTACCTTATCTATAAAATCAAGAAGTAATACCAATTTAGTTCTAATGTTACTCTTAGATCTAATATTCTATAATTTAAGAGTCTATAAATTCTATCATTTAAAATGAAATCTCTATATAAAGTTAATTGGACATGGCAGGTTTTTACACAGATATATGGATGGAGGATTGGTGAACTTAGTGGTGTTATTTTTTCTCAGTGCTGACAGTTTAGTGACCCTCAATTATTTGTTTTATTTTATAATCTATACTCTGGCTACATTGAAAATAGTTGAGAAGTGACCTATTGAAAATAAATCTATTAAAAATAATTTGAAGGTAATAGCTTCAAATAGTTTCTATTTCTTAAAGAAAGTACATCAGGCTGGTGAAAATTAAGAATAAAATGTACAAATGTTTCCTCCCTCCTTCATATGAATTCATAGAAGCAAGATGCCAAATCTAAGTGTCTATAGAGTATAACAATTGATTTGTCGGTGTTTTATTCAATTATAACATTCAAAGTGCTTCTTCATGATCTTGAGTAAAGAGACCAGTGTTTGAAGATGGATAGAAGGTAAATAAACAAGGAACTCAAGCAAAATAGGATGTGATACTTGATATCTGAGTTGATTTAATTACCACAAGTAGATGAACACTGAATATGATTCTGGATTACCTGGAAACTTCGACCAAAAGAATTATCCTGAATTGTATCTTTTTCATTGGTTCCCTGATTTCATAGTGTGACAGAAAAAAAGCATGAAGGAAAATATACAGAAAAAACATCTCCTGGCATTGACTGAAAGGTAAAATCAATTTTGTTATTTCTTTTATAAGAGATATTGGGACACAGAATAGAGTATATTTCAACTACAATTTTGTAAAACACACTTTATTTCAGTGGGCATTTCTTTTATTGAGGCTCTAATAGTATTATGAGAGCATAATATTCTATCTTAACACAGAGAAGTTATTCTTGCATATAATAGAAAACAAAGTCCAAGACCTTTGCTTTCTGATAATCCAACTTTTGCAGGGTTTAAATGGAAGAATGGAAATTTCTGACTTATTAATGTATCCATCAGATTGCCTTGCAACTTCCTTAAATGCATAATTACAATATGAAGAAGGCATATGAGACCAGAAAAGGGAGGAACCTCAGAAATAGACATGCCCTCTGTGTGGAGTTCCTCCTGAAAATCAACCTCCGTGTGGTAGGAATGTGGCAGAAAGGAAGAGGACAAGTCCAGAGAGGGTGGTTTCACTAACTAGGTGGTGGAAATAAGTGGGACTGGGCTGAGGAGTAGAACCATAGTTCCCAGCACTAGAATAGCATGGGGGTGGATAAGAGAATTATCCAGTTCTCCCTCTGCCACAAGGTAATATGGGGTTCCCAAAGGCTCTTTTGGCCACCGCAGATAAATATACACTGTCTCCTTATCTAGGACTGTTGGTTTTTGTAACTCATTACCTTTCTAAAGTAGAATTATTTCCATAAGCAATAAAATGTTTACCTACTCTATTGTTATTGTTGGTAGTGGTGGTGATAGTGGTGGTAAAGGCCTGCTTACATTAGCTTCTGAAGGCCAGTCCAGAAATTAAACAAATAGTTATTTACTTGTATTCTTCCATCATCTCATCCAACAAATACTCAATTCAAGAAGTATTACCTGTTCCTTAAAAGTTTTGTGTTGTTTTTCTTTGTCTTGTTTTTTAATAATTATGATTCTTTATGTCTACCAATGTCAAGGTAAAGAGTGAATGAAATTTTTATTAAACTCTTAAGAGTCAGATATTCTGCTAATTACTAACACCATATTCTAGATAATTTACACAACGGCTCGGAGAAGTTCAGTAACTTCTTCATGATCTTATGCTTAGAATCAAGATTAAACCCAGGCCCCTGTAACACTAAACTTTTATTTTCCATTGGATATTGCTTTCCAATGGGAAAATTGTAATAATTTTCTCTTAACTTAAATCTATTTCAGGCATTTCTTGGCTCAGTGTTTACAAGTGCTACATACCAAAATTAACCTTCTGTGTTAACTCTAGATTTAAGTAAGGATCTTTACAATAGAGTCTTGTGTCGTCGAATGCAGACAGATTGTGAAGTTTACTAGATATGGTTGATAAAGAGTATTTATAAAAGGTTTGAATTCATGTGGTTAGGATTTTCCTCACTCAGTAGGTTCTGATTTCCAAAGGATGACTCTATGCATAAGCTCCCATTAACTACAAAACATCTAAGGGATTCTCTGGTATCCAAGACAGGTGTTGGTCTCTTCCTTAAGATCTTAGGTAAATGGCCATCTCAGGAATGCAAGCGTGGATCAGAATTTGGGATGAGTGGATGGAGCTATTCAGTTACAAAGCCTGGAAGGCAGTTCTGGAAATTGCCATACACATCTACACACTCACACATACACATACACATCCTGCATCTTCCCCCACCATACACACGCTTACGTGTAGAAACAAGTGTACAAAACCTTGTCAAGAAAAATTTACACCTTTCAACAGACACTATTGGCACACTATTGGTACAAAAATGCTATTAGAAAAAATAGCAGTAAACTTGTCAACAGAAAACACTTCTAAGAAAAATGTTGTTAAAGAGCAGATATAAAAGTTGTGATCTAAATTTTTATTCTATATTTAAAATTTTAATATGGTGGTTTCCAACACAATATAAGGAAAAGAAGAAAGTTGAGCGAATAGGAACAACGCTGCCTGACTTCAAGACTTACTATAAAGCTACAGTAATCAAGACAGCATGATATTGATGAACAAATAGGCAAATACATCAGTGGAACAGACTAGAGAGCCAGAAATACACTCCTATGAATATAGTCAACTGATCTTTGTCAAAAGAGAAAAGGCAATACAATTCAGGAGAGACAATCTCTTCAACAAATGGTGCAGGAACAAATGGACATCCAATTGCAAAAATGTGAATCTAGACACAGTCCTACAACCTTTACAAATATCAATTCAGATGAATCACAGAGCTAAAGGTAAAACACAAAACTATAAAATTCCTAGGATACCTAGGAGAAAACCTAGATGACGTTGGGTATGGTAATACCTTTTTAAATACAATACCAAAAGTACAATCTATGAAAAAATAATCGATAAGTTGGACTTCATTAAAATTAAAAATTTCTGCTCTGTGAGACAATATCAAGATGATTATAAGACAAGCCCACAAATGTGAGAAAATATTTGCAAAGGATACAACTGATAAAGGACTATTATCCAAAATATACAAATAGCTCTTAAAACTCAACAAGAAAACAACCTAGTTAAAAATGAGCCAAAGGTCTTAACAGACAGCTCACCAAAAAATATATACAGATGGGAAATAAGCATATGAAAAGGTTCTCAACATCACATATCATCAGGGAAATGCAAATTAAAACATCAGTGAGATATTACTATATACCTATTAGAATGTCCAAAATCCAGAACACGGACAAAACCAAATGCTGGCGAGGATGTGCAGATACAGTTACTCTTAGTCATTGTTTATTGGAATGTAAAATGGCATAGACATTTTGAAAGACATTTTGGTGATTTCTTACAAACTAAACATATTTTTACCATATGGTCTAGAAATTATATTCCTTGTTGGTTAACACAAAGAACTGAAAACTTATGTCCACGCAAAAATATACACATGGGTATTTATAACAGCATTATTCAAAATTGCCAACACTTAGAAGCAATCGAGATGCCCTTCAGTGGTGAATGGGTAAAGAAACTTTGATATGTACAGGTAATAGAATATTATTCAACAGTAAAAAGCAATGAGCTATCAAGGCATAAAAAGACAGGCAGGAACCTTAAATGCATATTACTAAGTGATAGAAGCCAATCTGAAAAAAGCAGTTTATTGTATGGTTTCAACTATATGGCATTCTGGAAAAGGCTAAGATATGGAGACTATAAAAACATCAGAGGTTGGAGGCAGAGATCGGTAAATAGGCAGAGCACAGAGGACTTTTTACGGCAGTGGAAATAGTCCGTATGACATTATAGTGATGGCTATATGTCCTTATACATCTGTTCAAACCCATAAATGTATAATACCCTAAAGAGGGAAAAAGTAAACTATGGACTTTGGGTACTTATGATGTGTCAATGTAGGTTCATCTTTGGTAAATAAAATGTATGATTCTAATGAGTGATGTTGATAATTGAGGAGGGTGTGCTTGTTTGGGTTACGGGATTTATGGGAATCTCTGTACCTTCCTCTCGATGTTATTGTAAACCTAGAACTTCTCTAAAAATAAAGTCTTTAAAATAATTTTAATTAGTTCTTACTTGTAACAAAATACATGAACCATAAATACAGGAACTTGTAAAAGAGATAATGAGACAGTGGGAGGAAATGGAGTGTCAATTATTAGAGATTAGTGAAGTGAAAGAAACAAGTCAAAACCATCACAGAAATATATAAGAATTGGAAGAAACACACATGAAAATAGACACTGTAGAATACATAGCAAGGACATAGAGGATGTAAGTGAGAAGACAGATACAAGAAAGTAAAGTCAAAATAGAAGATAAAAAAGATATGGGATGCAACATATTTTGGAGTTCCAAAAAGGACAGTTATCTAAGCCAGGCAAAAAAGACCATTTATTCATAATTGGAGTCCCTGAATAGTAAAGCCAAAATATTTGAACAGAACAAATATTTAAAAATATAATTTGAGGGGGAAGAAAGTTGTGAAAAGAATATCCAGATCTATTTCTTGTGATTCTTAACCATGTCACTGACATTTATCACTATATAAGTATTATGCTAGGCACTTAGATATCCATTATCTTATGTAATATTCATACTTCAGTGGGGTTGGTAATATTAGCTCTCTTGTATGGATAAGAAAATGGGGCATTAAAGTTACATAAATAAGTGGCAGAATCAGAATGTGAATCCAGGTGTCCTAACTCCAAATCCTTTCCTCTGTCCAGTGTCAGTACTGACTCTAAAAAATGTCTACTAGATTTATGTCCAGATGAAATGGATGGGTAGATGGGTAATTGGATAGCAAATGTAATTCATTACTCACTTATAATATTTTATCACCTTTATTCTAAATTATTGTATTTCTTTTGGATGCAAAAATCTCCTACCCCAAGAGGTAACAATTTACCACTCAGAGGATACTAGAAAAGTATTTAAATTTAAAAAAATAATAATAAAGTTGATTACTTTAAAATTCTTGGAAGATGATATTGACTTGCTGCTGTTTTTTTTAAGCCATTTTTTTCCCCACTAATACTGTTAATGTCATTATTATTTTTTAAATTAAGTGATTTTGGTATATTTTAACTTCATTGTCTTTTATATTGAGTGAAAATATTTTGAAAATGACTGTGATTCGTAAATTAATTGAACATCCAATAAAATCACCTTTATTCTTACATCAGTAATTTAAATGGATTTGAGTACCATGTTCCAGTGAAAATTGCCTAAAACCAGTCAACACTGAGACATATACTTCTGTTATGAACCCAAGACATATGTCCTTCTAATTTATTCTAGTAAATACATTAACATTTAATGACACAGAAAGCAGATTTTAAATAGCCAGGCAAAATGATCACTTTACTTACAAGGTTTAAAAATTCAGACTGGCCTTAGATTTCTCTTCGGTGACATTCAACACTAGAAGTCAATAGGCCAAAACCTCTGGGGTACTCAACAAAAGAAAATGTAACCCAAAGATTTTATGTTTAACCAAGATTTTTATTAAGTAGAAAGGCTACAAAAAATACTGAATGTGCTACCACTCAAGAAATATTGTTCACCTGCAGGAAGCTGAGCTTTAGCCAATCAAGGGATAACAGAAAAATTTAGCAAAATATTTGGTGGTAAGCGTTTTATATGTTTAACAGAACTAAGACAAAAACGTGGATTAGATGACAAAATAGAACATACGTTTTATATGTCTTGGCAATTTAGAAATATATAAATAAAAATCAAGCAAGTAGGAGCATCATTATTTTTTAAATTTATTTATTTTAGTGAGTTTCAAGTATACAGTATATAGGTTAGACATCTATATAGTTCATAAAATGATCCCCCCAATTGTTTTCTCCCTCCCCTAACCCTCCACCTATCCAAAATATAATTCCCTATGCCATGCTCCCCATCCCCGTGACCATCCTTTAGCTACTAATTTGTACTTCTTTAACCATTCACCCTGTTCTCCCATTCCCCCAACCCTTTCTCCTCTCTGTACATCACTAAATTGTCCACTATATTTGTGAGTCTGATTTTGATTAGTTTGTTCTTTTTATTCCTTAGATTCTGCATATAAGTGAAATCATATAGTGTTTATCTTTCTCTGTCTGACTTAAATACCTTCTAGGTCCATCAAAGCAATATCTTTTTCCATCCTCTTCCTTTTAGTCTGTGTCTTTTAATCTGAAGTGAGCCTTTTTTAGTAGGGGTATTTTTGTTTCACTTACATTCATCCACTCTATCTCTTAGTTAGACCACTTAATTCTTTCCCATTTGAGGTACTTATTGATAGGAATGTAATTGTTACCATTCTTTATTCTTGTTTTTGATACATGTTTTTTCTTCTTAAAGAAGTCCCTCCAATATTCTCTGTAATACTGGCTTGGTGGTGATAAATTCCTTTAGCTTATTTTTGTTTGGGAAGCTCCTTATCTGTCCGTACATTCTAAATGATAGCTTTGCTGGATAAAGTATCCGTGGTTGTAGATCCTGGATTTTCATCATGTTGAATATTTTGTGCCAAGACCTTCTGTCCCGCATAGTTTCTTTTGAGAAATCAACTGCCAGTCTTATGGGTGCTCCCTTGTAGGCAACTATCTGCTTTTCTCTTGCTGCTTTTAAAATTATTTCTTTCTATTTAACCTTTGGCATTTTAATTATGATGTGTCTTGTTTCGGGCCTCTTTGGATCCCTGCTTTTGGAATTCTTTGAGCTTCCTGGAGTTTTATGTCCATTTCCTTCACCAAGCTAGGGAAGTTTTCCATCATTATTTTTCAAACAGCTGTTCAACGTCTTGTTTTCCTTCAGGTATGCCGATCAGACAAATATTTTGACCCTTAATAGTATCCTATATGCTCCTTAAATTATTTTTATAGTCTTGGCATCTTATCTCTTGCCATTCTGATTGAGTGTCTTTGGCTTTTTGTACTCTTAATAGGGCATTTAATCCTTTTCTTTATTCATTTTGTTTATTTCTTTGTTTATTTCATTTAATATCTTTCTTATCTCAGCTAATGTGTTCTTCTTTTCAGATGGGTTCCCTTTTATAATTTCCATTTTCATTTTTATGTTTTTATCTCTTTGTTGAAGTTCTCACTTAATTCATCTATACTTCCCAAAAGTTCACTGAGCATCTTTATAACCAGTGTTTTGAACTCTGCATCTGTTAGATAACTTGACTTCATTATATCTGGATCTCTGTTCTGTTCTCTCATATGGTTTCCACTTCTTTGTCTTCCCATTTTGGCTGCCTTTCTGTGTCTGTTTCTATGTACTCAGCAAAGCTCCTAAGTCTCCCAGTCTTGTTAGTGTGGCTTTGTGAAGTAGGTGTCCAGTGGCACAGTCCTGAGAGGGGTTCAGCTGCAGGCCAAATTTAACTCAAGCTTCTACTCTCTGGGGCCACCTGTTAAGATTCAGCAAGCAATCCACAGATGCTGTGCTTATAGTTGCCTCAAAAGGCCACACCAGAAACTGAGGCCAGCTGCCTCCAGTGTGAGTTTGGGTGCTGCTCAACAAGGAGCATCTGACTCACTGAGGATATACCTAGATGTGGCTTGGGTGAGCTACAGGATGGGAGATGTGGGGTTTCAGGGACTCCTGTGATGGAGCGGCCTCTGTTATCCAGTTCGATGACCTCACAGCTATGGCGGCACTGTGTCCCCTGCACTGGGAGTGGGGAGGGCTCAACAGGGAACAATGGATACCGCCAGCACTTATGTACAGAGTGAGTCTCATCTTGGTCCTCACTCCGACAATGTTTTCCTGTAAGTCCCTTGTGCTCCCTGCGCAGCTGAATGGGCACTGGTGCTCAGAGCGAGCAGGTCCGTCACCACGAAAGTCTTCTTGTGGACATGGCCCCTTTTGAGATGTCTGCCGCTTCCACAGCCTCTAGCTCACTCAGCCACTGGGGACGGGGCAGCCCCACATCCTCACCTCATCTTACCTTCTGCCGTTGCAGGGTGATATCTTGGATTTCTCCCTAGTTGTATGGCTTGTTCATGTAGATTCCAGGCAATTTTTCCTTGCTGCTGCTTCTTGTTTCCATTACA
The DNA here is from genome assembly GCA_028627145.1 of Eidolon dupreanum. Taxonomy (NCBI): domain Eukaryota; kingdom Metazoa; phylum Chordata; class Mammalia; order Chiroptera; family Pteropodidae; genus Eidolon; species Eidolon dupreanum. The sequence continues at coordinate 36,536,353 of CM053514.1, forward strand.
ACTTTGATTTGGTCGCCAGAGGGGCAAACAGAGCCTCTATCTTTACACCATTTTCCCCCCGTCAGGAGCATCAGTATTTTGTCACTTTCTCATAAAACTAAACATTTACCTACTATATATTGAATACCATAGGTACAATATTTACTGATTGCTTCATCTGTAATAGTGGAGTCAAAGGATATCATTTAAAGCTAAAAAAATCAAGTAACAGAATTATAGTTTGTATTGGTTATATAACTTAACAGTACAAAGCAGTACAAAGATGGTGATAAATATTATTTAAAACATACACAACTTCTAAATATCTAAAATTAGAAATACTGAACAATTTGGAATGACAACATTGATTTTTAAAAAATGTGCATGTAAAAATTGAGTGGCCCTTTAAATAAACTTACAAAATGAACATATATTTTCTTCTGAAAGATACTCTTAAGATAATTTATGGAAAAACCTACCCATAAAATGTTACTACTCTTCCTTGTACTTACTTATTGTTGAGAAAATTTAGTACATTTCATGGAATCATGGTTAAGCTGAAGGCTATAAGCCTAATAAAAATAATAAGTAGTACAATGTCTATTGACTTTTGATGGCCAATACACACTTAACTAGTTGTAGAATATGAGTATCTTTTGTTCAACTCCAAAAGCTTAGAAGAGTCAGGAAAGCAATGTGCCTTAACAAGAAGTGGAGGTATACCCATGGGTTGACAGAGAATTTCCCTCTCTCAAGGAATAATTATAAAGCTCTCCCATCATTTAAGTTGGTTTGCAGAACTCCTGGCTCTTTGATCTCAAGGGCGCAAAATAAATGACAACTTGGAACATGTGATATGATGTATTTAGAGGTCACAGACATTTCTGAGAATCCGATAGATATTATAGGACCTTTCTCCCTGAAACACACGTCTCATTTTGCCTATAATTTTATAGAGTGCCTGAAGTACATCCAAAGAGACACTATTAGTTTATAGTCCCCAGGTAGAAGTTTAGAAGTTTTTTGGACTTAACATCATCTCTACAGTTGATCTTTCTTGTCAGAACCACATGTGTTACTGAATTCTCTGACAGAAGAAGGGCTGATAAAACAGCATTCAATCCACCTAAGCTATTTCTTTTATTTATTCCAAAGTGCAAAAGTGGCAGTCCTCAACTCTGGTCCTCAGACCACTTAAATCAGAAACACCCTAGTTCCCATTAAAAATGGAGGCCGATTCTCATTTTTAAACTACAAGCCAGACTAGAGGAGGCAAAAGCAACTTTAGCATTAAAGATGGGCCCCCTGCTTCTCTAAACTCTATGTAGAACAGCAACAACTGAACAGCCCTAGCTTATTCCCATTGCCACCTATAATGAAGCACTCCAGCGCTACAGCAATAGGTTGCCAAATGAAATAATTAATCATTATGAATCTAAAAATTTTTCAATTTTAAAATGACTAACATTAGAGAATACTTACCACTATCACAAAAGGAAGATTTATGTTCATTGCAGCTCAGTCATTGCTTGTCCTAAATATAGGTAGGAAGATGTCCCTGGGTCATTAGCTTCACTCTCTTGCATGCAGCTCAGCATGGTGATGATGCTGAAGTGAGCACATCAGGGATATCTGACCAGTAGGCACACAGCACATCACAGTTAAGGGTTCACTTACCCATGTGCCAAGTAGGCAGGACCAAGTGATTCAGTTTGGAGAACAGATAGCGCTTTTGCCCAGAGGATTTTCATTATTGTCCACTTTCAAGAGGTGATCTAATTGATACCTAAGGTAAATGTTGTCAAGCTTTACAGATTAAAGGCATTACTTTCATTATATCAAGAAAGACACATAATCTTGACTCAAATTTGAACCTACTCCTTGTATTATTCAAAACTAGATCAATCTCTTTCTATACTGTTGCTTTATGGTGTAGGTCTTTCTGTTTACGATTTTCTTTATCTTTATATGAAGTGAAACTCTAGACATGTATAGGAGTGTGTTCAAAATATTTAATCCAGTACTCTGCACTCTGCGAGGACAATGCAGCATGGTCTCATATGCTCCAATTTGTTATTGCACTTCTATAGAATTTACAATGAATGTCAGAGTGGAATGCACAATATAAAAATGCCCTTGATTTCACACATCTTTGAAGGTATAATGATCACTTAAAAATTCTGTAAATTCTTTCAAATATATTTTCCCATTCAGATGATTGTCTCTTTACCATGTTGACAGTTTCTTTTGCTATGCAGAAGCTTTTTAGTTTGATGTAGTCCCATTCATTTATTGTAGCTTTTACTTCTCTTGCCTTTGAGGTCAAATTCATAAAATCCTCTTTAAGTCCAAGGTCCTTGAGTTTAGTTCCTATGTTTTCTTCTATGCATTTTATTGTTTCAGCTCTTATATTCAGGTCCTTAATCCATTTTGAGTTAATTTTGGCATGTAGTGATAGACAACAGTCTAGTTTCATTCTTTTGCAGGTGGCTTTCCAGTTTTTCCAGCACCATTTATTGAAGAGGCTTTCCTTTCTCCACTCTGTATTTTTAGCTTTTTTTTGGTGAAAATCATTTGCCCATAAAAATATGAGACTCATGGACGTACACAATAGACTAGTGGTTACCAGAGGGTAGAGGGGAGGGAATATGGGGGAGGTAGATTGGGTAAAAGGGGGTCAAAGATGTGGTGACAGAAATAAATCTAACCATGGGAGATGAACACACAGTGTAAATATATATAGACCTTACTGTAAATGTATTGAATTTCATTAACCAATGTCACCATTAAATAAATAAATAAATAAATAAATAAATAAATAAATAAATAAATAAATTCTGTAAATTCTAAATGGATATTTGGTATTTCTCTAATAAATGTTTTAAATACTGGGAAAAATAGATTTTTATTTGTTATCAATTTCAGATTTAATTATTAAGAGCCACTATTAGCATCACAATCAAATATACCATTAACTGTTTCATCTTAACCCACTATTTAAAATTTCTCCATTTTCTTTTTTGTGAGTATATACATTATAAATGAAATACTGGGTAGCCCCTTTCTTCTTATCATAGTAAAATCATAATTTGTTTTTTACTTTCAGATTGGTCATTCTTTAAACTATGTAAATTATAACAATATTTAACTAATCTGATATTGTTAGTTTTTGACTTTATAAATAACTCTTCCCATAGACATTTTATAGTACTGTATAACATACTGATTTTAAAAACTTGGACTTTGAATTTGGGAAGATTAAGCCTCAGATCTTGGCAAAGCTATTAATAGCTAGATGACTTTGGGCATGTTAGTTAACCTCCCCAAGCCTCAGTTTACCCATGTCCTAAATGGATACAAAATAATGCCTTTCTTATACATCTGTCCTGAGAATTAAATGAGGTAATCCGTGTAAACCAACACATTATAAATGCTTAATAATTATTAGCTATTATTGTGATATAACCTTTTTGCTCTTCCGAATTATTGAGTTGATTTCCCAAGAATAAGTATATTGATTAAATGTTGTGAAGACTTATTTATGTATGAATAATATATTTGGAGGTGTTGAACAAAGTGGTCCTGGAATAAAAGGTGTTTGCAGTTTGAAAAAAAAGACAGATGTTATATTAGATAATTATACTTAGAGTGTTGCAGAAGAGAAAGTGGAGAAGGGTGTTAAAGCAAAATAGATTAAGGAGATATATATGCCTGATTAACTTCTAACTATTGAATATTTTACATTTTTAAATAGTTTATGAGAGTAATGTGCCTAGTTACCAAAATCCTTAATAGATTGTAACAATTTTTTATTTCTAACTTAATAGCTAAAAAGTATTACTTCCTTTTAAATTAGCATTTTGTAAAATTCTTCATTTGAACTGTATTTATGTATCTTATGATTCTAGACTTTAAAATTTATTGAAAAAGTTATACTCATTATTTGTCCACTAAGGCTGTAGTAGTGCCCTAAAGATAAAACGATTACTTTAGGATATATTTTGAGTTTCTTTTATCTATTTATCAGTTTTTACTATTTTTCTGATGTGAAGTTTTCTGTTTATTGTACCAAAGTCTTGCAATTGTATATCACATATATTTTGCCTTTATAACTTCTTCCATTGCTTCAATATTTATAATGTGCACTTTCCGTGTTTTTTTTTCTTGACATTGAGAGTTCTCTAGCTATATCCAGAGTGCCACTGATATCACAGCAGGCATTTTTTATTTTCTATACATAAACCATGGTTACCAATGTTCACTCAAGCACTGTGCAGAGAAACAACATGCAGGTTGAAAAACAACCTGAAAACTCTACTCTGATAAAAATAAAGTGTGCTAAAACTATTGTAGATCATTCCTTAACTTTGGTTAAGAGAGTGATTCATGTTGTCAATTTTGTAAGGTCTTCAGAATATTTGCGTACATTCGCGGGGAACATCCCTGAAATTAAAAGTGACCTTCACAATGTATATTTATTATTATGTTATTCTTTTACAAGAATGATTCATCAGTTCATAGACCAGCAAGGTAAACCAAGAAACAAATTACTTAGGCTTGATAAATTTTAACATGAATGTTAACTTACAGACTTTTTCTTAATATTTAAAATTATTTCTTTTGCCACATTTGAATGTTCTTAAAGCAGCCCATGAAAATTACACTTTCACATAAACAGATGGATAGGGTACTAGAATTTAGTCACTCTTGAAGCCAGACTATGTCATCATTGCAGTTTCCCAGTGATGGATCTTTGATTGGAAGCATCATGTGGTTGTCATTTTTAAATCTCCTGTGTTGAAAATTTTCAACTAAGCTTTCTAAAATTTCAGGAGTAATATAGCTGGAGGCAGAGATTATAATATAATACTGCTCTTTCGAAAATGATGCCATATATTTTTTAAACAGAAACCATACTCCCTGGGCATACATAGGTGTGGTTTACTAGAGGGTCACTTGATGGTCTGACTCAGAATAATATTCATTTTTTTTTAACAACCAATACTAGCACACAACCAAGGCTTCCTAGAGTATCAGATGTTACTTTTGTGTTGACCAAATTGTGCAGAGATCAAGAGGAGGACTGAGATAGTTCAGGTACTATCTATTTATCACTTGATATAGAGCTGTCTCAATATTTTAATAACCAGTTTAGCCATGCCTGGGCACACAGGTGTGAATATGTACATTTTGATCTGACCAATGGATTAAGTTAGGTTATGTTGTCCGCAAAGTTTCTCAATGCACAAAGTCAGCAACAGTTACTCTCTGATTTTATCATGATACCTGTATATTTGGACAAGACTAAAAACAGTGCATCTGAAGAACATGAGGGGGAAATTCTCCAGTTCTTGAGGCAAGTCTCCAACTGTAACCTCTATAAAGCTCTCAGAGTGAAAGTGGTGGGGAAAAATTATTTGAAGGGAACATTTACCATACCATTTCTTGGCTCACCCAGGAGGTCTCCCTGCCCAGGTTACAGTTCATGGTTCAGACAGTGAACTGAGAATTGATGAAGATCATCTATATCTACACCGCTTGTATCAGTCTTTGAGGCCATCCTGAGATTTCTTTCCAACAAAATCATTGGATTTTCTACTATGTGATCTGCCAATAAATTGTTGTCGATGAAATAGAGTACTGTGTAAGATTCAGTCTTGCTTTATAGAATGAAATGTAAAGAGCTATATGTCCATAAGGAAATTCTTCAAATCCTAAACTAACTCATTCTGTATTTTCTTATTTATGGAATACTTGTTTTAGAAATTTTCAATTCTAGGATGGAATAGATAAATGGAGCTCAAATTGGACAAAGGTTGAAAAAAATTACTTTTAGAGAGTAGCTTTCTCTGTGAGAAGAGAGGTTTTTATTTTGCTTAGTTTTTGTGGTGGGTGATTAAGTTAAAGAAATGTCTCAAAAAATCTTGTGGATCAGAAAGTCAGGGTTTGAAAGAAGAGCTATCCCATAAAATCAACATGATTTTTTTTTAAAATAGTGTTCCTTTTAATTGTTTTGTTTGTGTTTCTCCATTAAATTTTACTCCAATACCTGAGGTTACTTTTCACATTAAAAAAACAGGTACAATGGTGCTACTACTAAGAAACTAGCCAGACATATAAGTTTCAACAAAGAATTTAAAATTCTTCTTCCTTTTCAAATTTTCCTAACCAATTCATTCAAACCCTAATTTTATATTTTTGTTCATTTTATGTTGATTTTTGTATATTTTCCTAGATGATTTATAGCATTTATTGAACATCTCAGTATACCCAACAAAAAGCTAAATGTTTGATGAGATTCAAAAAAAAAGTGCACAATGCCAACTGTTCTATCAGTTAATATATTGCTTGACAAAAATAAAATTTGTATTTGTTCTGTGTAAGATTTTGTGAGAGATAATATATGAAAAAGTCCTAAATTAAGCACAATTAAAATTCCAAATGGTATTTTTCAGGTTGTTGTGAACTGAAATAACCGTATTTTATGATTCTTAACCATGTTTGCTAACATGTATTAACATATAAGTATTGTTCCAGATACTCGGATATTCATTATCATACACAATATTCACATTCCAGTGAGGTTGGAAATATTGGCTGTTTTATATATAAGGAAAGGGGCATTAAAATTGCTAAAGAAGTAGCAGAACTAGAATGTCAACCTTGGTCTCCTGACTTTAAGTCCTTTTCTCTGTCCATTGTCATAAATGACCCTCAAAAGTTTTCTAGATTACATAGGGATTAAATAAATGGGTAGGTGGGTAATTGGATAGCAAATCTATTTCATTATTCACTCAATATATTATTTTCTTTAATTTTAAATTATTGAATTTCTTTTGGATTCAAAAACCTCCTACTCCAAGGAAGAAAACAATTACCACTCAGAGGATACTAGAAAAGTATTTTTAAAAAAATGATTACTTAAGACTGTTAGAAGATGATGTTGACTTGCTGCTATTTTTTTAAAGCTAATTATTTTTCCACTTGAGCTGTTAATGTTATTATTATTTTTTATTAATTGATATCTGTGCACTTTAACTTTATTGTCTTTTATCTCAAGTGAAAATATTTTGAAAGTGACTTTGATTAGTAAATTATTTGAACATCCAATTAAATCACCTTTATGTCTACATAAGTAATTTAAATGATTTGAGTATCGTGATTTAAGACTCTTGTTTATTAACTCGAGGAAATAATATACATTATTTAATAATCTGTACATAATTCTCAAATGTATATTTCTTTGTTTAAAATATTTTATATTTAAAACAAAAAAAAAAACATTTCAATGATTCTAAATCCCTGTAGCTTCAAATTTTCAAAAAGGAAGAAAGGACAATTCTATTTGTGAGAATAAAAGAACTTCATTTCTGTAAAGTTACATAAAGCAGAATTTCTATCACAGTTTTAGTTGAGTTAATGTTCCCTCTGGCACCAAGTTCTAAAAACTACCCTTGCAAGTCCCACAGTGTAACTGAGTTTACACAGAATGATATTTATTACGTGGTGCTCTTGAACATCGGACGGGAGCATCCACTATGGGTAACTTAGAAATATTGGTAATATTTCTAATGAACTGCTAAAAAATAGAATAAAATTATAATTGTAAATGTACTTTAAACTTTATTTTTATTATTATTATTACACTTATTGGGGTAACATTAGTTAATAATATTATATAATTTTCAGGTATACAACATTATATATACTTCAACTTCTCTATACTACATTGCGTGCTCACAACCCAAAGTCTAGTTTCCTTCTGTTACCATATATTTGACCCCTTTCACTGACTCTACCCTCTCCACAGCCCCTTTCCCTCTGGTAAATACCATTCCGTTGTCTGTATCTATTTGAGTTTGTTTTGTAAGCTTGTTTTTCTTTTAAATTAGGTTTTGTGAGTAAGAGAGGCTGAAGCCTGAGAGACTACTACAATATAAAAATATGATATAAAACAAACAAAACAAATATTCCCAGTAGAGTAATTTTTTAGTTGTAGACTTTGTAGTATGAGGCAACAACCTGATTAATATGTAACTGGAGAGAAGTATAAGGCCATAAAGCATCTTATTTTGTGACCTAATTGTGGTTTAGAAGTCACGCTATATAATCCTCCAAAGGAAGACCCTTTAGGTCTAACAAGAGGATAGATCAAAATTCGATTTATCCAAAAGAAATAAAATGGGCAGAGAATTGTTATCTGTACATTAAGAAAATAAACACCTGTATTGAAATCTATGGGATTGGAAGCCATGTTTAGCATAGTGTATCATTAACATAAAGAAAAGAAGAATGTATTTTCTGGTCCAAGTAGAGGGTATCAATATTTCTTAATGAACACCAATCTCAGTAAGCTGTAATACAGATTCTGTATTACATCTTAGGGATTTCAATCTATTGTAAATTATCTTTTAGCTCTGCCAAAAAAAATTTCTTACATATTAAGCCCTGACTTATTGATGATTTCAAATCTACATGACAAATAATAAGTAACAGTTACTATCTATTGAAAACCACTTTGAGAGATAAAAGAATTTACTTATTTAATCTTCACAATGATTTTATGAGGCAGTTACAGCTCTACATTTTATAGATAAACTGAAGCATATGGAGCTAACGTAGGTTGTCCAGAGGCAAACAACTAGTAAATGAATGAGTAGGGCTTGGCCCTAGAAAGTACAGCTGTATAACCTATATTCTCAACCACTAAAGAGTGACTAGATGTTTGGGGCTTAATTCTGATTTATGATTAACTTCTGTTAGATGTGTTAATATTAATTGATGGAAAATATAGATTATTTTAATATTTATAATATTCTTCTCCAAACACACTGGCTATAGTCATATTAATACTCAAGAGCTTATGAAGGAGATTTTATAATTTTAAAAGACATATAGATATGATTCATGGCAAGAAACAGTAAGGTGAGTCTGACTTCAGAAACACAGTGGTATTTCCAAAGAAATGGTTATGATGCAAGATAAAAGGAGGGAGGTGCTTGGAAAAAATATAACAGAGGTCTAAAGAGATTAGATTTTAAAAGATATGTTAGGAAGACTTGCCACAATAAATGGAAAATTTTAGTTAAGAAAAGGAAAAAATATATAAATTATATGTGGCTACAGTGGTTGAAGGTTTGGAATGTTGATCTAAAGTAATATAAAGACACTAGGTGAAGGCTTTGCCATGTTAGATGAGTTTAGGTCACTAGGTCTACATAAATTATAATTCAAGGAATTGAAAGAATTGGCAGATTTATTTAAGGAACATTTGTTAATATGTTGAACAAGATCTTGTGCTAAATATTTAAATTTATTACATTTTATTTTCATTACTACTTTAAGGATGTGTGCCATTAATGTTGCCATTTACAAGTAAGGAAACTGAAGCATGAGAGATTAAATATTTGCTCTATGTTGAAACAGACATAAGAGATTTAACCGTGGTTCAAATGCACATAAATTTCAGCATCGGACTCATGCTCTTAGCCCTGTGTGGCTCTAAAACATCAGTCCTAATGTCAAGGAAAAAAAGGTGGTGGGTTTCAGAGCTTAACTTCAATACCCAACAAAATTCTTAACCCTTATTAAGCAGTTGCTTAATAAAAAGTTAGAAAATAATCACTAAGCATAAGTGGAATGCTATAGCTACACTAATTATGGAATTATATGGTCAGTTGGTATCATTTATTGGAAAAAATACATGCCAAATGAAGATGTGATTAAGCTGTATTTAAAGTAAATTGATTAATAGACTGGTAGGAATTGAGGCGCTGAATGAGAGCAATAGTGGCAAATCACAGAACTGTTTGTGGTCTTGTGCTTGTCAACATCGTTACTTTTCTCAGATCAAATATTTATTTGTATGAGGTTGTGAATGTCAGTAAAGTTTTTATAGTTATGTGTGTTAAACATTGGGAAAGATAGTTAATTCCTATATTTACTTCATACGGGATTCTCAAGAGACAATGAATGAGTTGACCCCAAAAGGAAGAGATTTGAAATTGATAAATATAAAATTCAAATTTAGATTCGAAAAAGTAACTGCTTAGATATAAGATAAGAGATAGTGGACTTTTCAAGAGGTGATATATAAAGAAAATACCTAAAATTGTTGCTGATTGCAAGCACAATACAAAGCAGTATATTGATATACGTCTCCCCAAAAGTAGTGTTTTACTGCTTTTTTTGAAATGTCTTGTTTGAAAGAAAAGAGTTAATATTTCTGATGTACTCTGTACTTACTAAACCCTACTCAGGATCCCGTGGTTGTTTATGATTCTACATTTAAGAAGATCATCAAATATCGAGAGTCCATTTAGAAAAAGGCAAGGGTAGTGAATGGTCTGGAAATCAAGTGCTGCAAAACCATTAAAGAAATTGGGAGTAGTTTGACTGAAGAAGCAAGTAAAACATGCTATCTACCTAATACATGTTTGAGGAGTTAGCAGAGTTCAGAACACCAAAGAGTGAAAATGCTAGAGAGCTGGATTGTATCTCACTTTCAGGAAGACCTCATTAAGAAGAATTAAATCTTTATTTCCTCTAGTGTTTAGCTTTCCATCACCTGAAATGTTTGTGTTAGGACCTGACTTTGCATGAATTAGTGCTTGTAGCTCTAATCGTGCAACTAAAACTCTCTGAGCCTCAATGAGAATGATAATGGTACTTAACTCATGGAGTGCTTGTGAGGATTAAAGGAAATACTGTGTGCTAGGGGCTTTATACAGTCCCAGATACATATAAAGTTCTCAAGAATATAACCTCTTTTCATGACTAAATGACCAGTTTCCAAAGAGAGTACTATTCAGAAGGCATCTTAAGGCATCCTTATCATATAGAAATGAAATTAGACAACTCTAGATTGGCTTCCAAATGGTAGAATCTACAGTTCCATGACTCAAACATTGTAAGGGCTATAATTACACTACTTATAATTTTCTTAAGCGTACTTTTATCATGATTATGAATACTCTGAAGCAAACATTTTGGTCTTTCTGGTCCATAAACAAACCCTTAACATACTAATTTATATATAAGAGTCAATGTGTGGGAAGTAATCTATATAAAGTAAGTTAATAAATATAGTCCTCACGTAACTATATATCCCCAAATTTGTACATTTTTATTTTATTTAAACATGATGAAGTGCTTCTGTTGTCATTTAAACTCCCATTTCTAAGTTTCACTAGTGTCTGAGGTTATCAATTTTCCTGAAAATAATACATGTAATACATAAAAATATATATAAGTATAAAATTATTTTTACAATTGGACCTTACATTATTTCTTATTTATATTATATATTGTATTATATTACTATATATCATAGAATCATTAACAATACATTAGGGGATGTAAATGGCTTTGATTGAACGACAAAACCTTTAAATGCAATATCTCTTAATTTTCTCTGCCAAAGGCTGGAAATGGAAAAAAATAGTAACTTCTAGTAAGTGGAATTATCTTTTATTCTGAAATGCCCTCAGGCACAAGTACATACATTCATATCCTCTAAATTTACTGCCAAACTCTTCCCAACTTGTCTGAGTAGTAGCCTTTAACAGACAACAAAACAAATAATATAATTGAAAAGTAAAGTATACATTATTGTCAGAATTATATTCACCTCATAAACTGGCACAAAGGAATGTCTAAATAATAACATCAAATAAAGTATAAGTAAGCTTAAGGAACTTACTCGAAATATATATTTATGATGCATTTAAATTAAGAAATCTTTATTACAATAGCAATCTTTATTACATTTACTATGTACCAGATATCTTGCTAAAATTATTATATTTTATTTTTAATATGTATCATTTTTTATACTTCATATGTATATATGTATTATTATATATAATTCAAAGTTCACAATATTCTTTAAAGGAAATATAATTCCCTCTTTATATGAGAAACTGAGACTCAAAGAAGTCAAATAACTCATCCAAATTAATACAACTGGTAAGTGAAGCCTATGATCTAAAAATCTTTCCTCAACACCCATGCACATAACATTGACCTACCACTGTTTACTAAAAGCCACAAAGAGATTGACATCAATGAAGAAAACAATCCTCACTCTAAAATGACTCTCACTTTTAAAAGCAGTATATGCAGGTGATTTGTTGCTGATGCGCAGCAAATGTGCCTCAAAAATGAGGCAAGAGACATTTGTCATTCTTCGTGGCAAGTTGAGTTTGTTTCCTTTCTTCTTATTTGGAAAGTGGTCTGTTTTTAATATAAATTATCCTTAAGTAATTTAGTAAAGCCTACTTATCAGGTGGTACTTCATTAGTTTTTGGTATTTTTGTAATTAATCTCAAATTTAGCAATTTTAGATATATACATAAATTTGGTCTTTTAAAAAGAGAGGCTTCTACTTGTAGAATGACTGGTTAGGAACTCAGAGCAATTGAGAGATTCCCTTATATCACATTTTTCAATTTGGTGTATTGTTAACTAAGATATAAAATGGCTTTCATTGCATAAAAGCTATTAATATTTAATACATTGCTCCTCCATTTAATAATCTCCACAATAATATGAAAAGAGTAAAAATAATGCTTTGTATTTATGTAACACACGTCTCCATGGAGCCCAGAGGATTTGGTTGACAGAGTCTAAAAATGACTTTGTCAGAGAGAACAAGGAACTAATATTACCATAATTATTTTGCAGGTATTGAAACTGACACTGAGTCCATATGTAGGTACTAATGTGAATATTATGCAGTAAAAATGAAAAGGATAGCTTCTTCCAGCCATACTAATGAACAATAGTGACCATACTGAGAAAGAATACATAGAATTATTTATTTTTTATTATAGAGACAAAATGAATGACAAAACAATATTCTGAGGACTAAATATTATACTAGTTATTGGAGTAATACAATATTTTTTATTGTTTCACTTTGCCATGGCAATGTTGGGATGTTATACACACACACTTTAAAAGAAATAACTGTTGCCAAAATTTATGTGCCAAAGGAACTGTAACTCTAAGTATATTCTAAGGCAATAAAATAAAGTATTGAATAAAATTTTATAATTTTTTTTCTGTAAAAAACAGTTGTTTTATAATATGAAAAGCAAACGCTATGAAATAACTGTGTTGTGAACTGAAATTTTTTGAATGTGTGGTCACCACCTTTTTAAAGTGAGAAATATTGACCATGGAATGACAATTCTAGAACTGTGAATTTTCTTTCTCTACCTTCTCTACAAGTCATGGACCCTAGATAATGGGTTAAACCAATTGTGTGTGTGTGTGTGTGTGTGTGTGTGTGTGTGTGTGTGTGGTTTATATTAAATACACTGGAAGAAGAATAGCCCCATATTGTATTATTGGCTCTCAAATCTTAACATGTACCAGAATCGTCTTGAGGATTTTTTAGAAATATAGATTGCTAGGCCATAATCCCAGTAATTCTGATTTAGCACTTCTGGAGTAGGACCCAAGAATGTGTGTTCTACAAGGTCCTAGTTATACTAATGATTTGGTCTTTGAACCACCATTTGAGAACCAATGGTGAAGACAGTTAGGCTTCTGCTTTTACCTTTCATGGAGAAAGAAATAATTATTACCAGACAAAAATTACATGCCAACTTTGAAGATTCGAGTGTGAAAGAGATACTGAGAAAGTGAAGGGAACTAAGCTGTCTCTATTAAAACAGAAAATACTAAATTCTGGTTAAAAATTCATACCAATTCTTAAGTCATAAGCAGCCTAGGCTCTTTCTTTGCATTCCATTTTAATATTCATTTAATAAGTATCTATTGATCACTTATTGTGAAATAGAGACCTCTATGCAACAGATAAAATTACTGATTATATTTCTGTGAAGATGAATATACATTTGATATTACTTTGTGTTAATGTAATTACTTTGTCTTTAATTTCATTAGATATTTATTTTGACTTTGTCTTTATTTTCACAGTTAATCTTCTTTCTCTTCTCTAATATTAGCACAGAATGGCCAGTTATCAGTATTTTCCCATTTGTGATTCTCCTGTATCAGTCTGAAGAGTGTGATAAAGATGTTTCCAATTGTTGATGGAACTAAGGCCGGGTCACTGATAGTCCTATGTCCTTGGACTGAAAGGTATTCCTTAATACGACAGGGAAGACAACTATGGCACAGGTATTTCAGTGAAATTAAATCATGGAAATGAAAACTGTGTGAAACCTATGTAAAAGAGTATACAAATTTATTGTTTTAATCTGCATATATTTGATTAATAATGTAGAAGTTGTATCTTACCCACAATACTGGAAAAATATTTTCTTATAATAATAGATGACAGCACATTTGTATCAAAATAGCAACTTTAATACACTCATTACCAGTATGTTATTGAGATACAGTTGGACAATGTGAAAAAGATTCTTAAAAACACCTTCACACTTTTGAACCACTATTTCCGTATAATTAGTTTACAGAAATTTAGAGATGTGCACACTAGTTTTATATTTATTTTGATCATAAAATTGGTTTAAATACCAAAATAGTGAAACTGTAGTTTAAATGTTTCAAAGAACAGCTACTTACATAAATTATGGTATATTTCCAAAATTGCATACCATGTAACCATTAAAATTATAATTTTTCACATGGTGATATAAGTAAATGTTTTCGATACAGGTTTAAACACAATTTATTTTTCAATTTTCTAATACTAAATAGGCATAGGAAAATGATTAGAGGGAAATATACCACATATTAACAGTAGATCTTTCTGGATTCTAAATTATTTCTCTTGCTTTACATTTGGTCCTGTCTAAAACATCCAGTGAGACATTTGGAAGTTAAATATTCATATTATTTAATGAATCATTGACCAAATCTCTCCATGGACATTTTGGACTGTACTAAATCATTATTTTTTTCTCTCTGATCTGAACTGTATTTTATAAATTATATGTAAAGAATGTGTTATTTTTATTATATAAAATAAACAAATGTATAGGGATGTACATGTATGTATGGAAGACATTATCCATGGAGAATTTTTTTGGTATCCTATGTAGATGCTCCAGGATTTTAAACTTTTTAAGTGAATTTGACAGTCATGGTTTGGCTTTAATTTCTTATGTAACCATAATCATGCCATTATTCTGCTTTGTCATACTTACAATTGCCCATGTTCTTAAGTAGGTCATAACTTGTTCTTTAAGTGTCAGTGTTTTATTTGTCAGATGAAAAGAAAATAGAGATTAGATGTCTGAGTGGAATCTGTGTGTACTGAAAGTTTCATAAATTCTGAAAAATCTCACTGTCTCTCTTCAAAAGCACAGTATTTTCTGTCTCTATTATGCATGTCTCACAAAGACACTGTGAGAAAGTATTTCTGAGAAATATTTCTAAAAGTATGCTAACCACACTTATACCCATTACTAAATACCCATAATACTAAGTTAAAAATTTTTATGGTGTTTGCCACATGTCTAGGAACTGTCTAAATGTTAATCCTCACCACTGTATTTGAGGTAAGTACTCTTATTTTTTCCATTGTACAAATAGGAAATCTGAGGCCTGCAGCTGGTTGGTTTGTCCCAGGTCATGCAGTTAGGAAAAGGACAGGCCAGGATTCAAACCCAATCAGCATGGCTCCAGAGTCTGCAATGTTTCCTAATATCTTGCCAAATGATTTTCCTTTCACAGTTTTATCTACTTCAAACTTTTGACAATATGTAAAGATAAGACCCTCAACTCGTGATTGTGGTTTTATAGTGAAAAGATGTTTTCACTCCTGTCAGAAGTTCAGCACATGAGTGTAAATTCACTGGGCTCCCTGCATAGTTAAGACCCTGCTACCATCATGACTGTACCTAAACTAAGACTTGGTGGGTAAAGGAGCCGCCATTCTGGTTTTACACATCTGTCACAGCAGCTTAATTCGCAGTTGCTCCATTTCATTATTGGTTGTTATGATGTCAGGGGAGTCTTTGCTTTTAAAAGCAGCCCTTTAATTTTTAGTAATTAAAGAAAAACAGGATGTATAATATCTGAAAATGTAGCACTGACACTGAACTCAATTTGCTTTGGATGGCTAATATTTTTAGGAGATGGTTTCCAAGGCATATTAACCGTACAACATAACATGCTTTGAGGAGTATACCTTTCATAAGCTTCTTAAAAATATTTTTCTTCCATCATGAGACAGCACATAGCAATTAATGATGTTTAAAAACTTCAAAATATAGGCTTATTTGCTTTCTTTTTTCTTACATAATTTCAACTATAGAGGGAAATAGCCTAAAATAAAATCCGTTAATATAACAGTATAACTTGAGCTAAATTAAAATCCTTCTATAGTCTGTATTTTCCAGTTTTTCTTAAGAGGATGGGTTACTGCATGACTATAACAACAAAGATAATGATTATTTGAAAATCCTTAGGGCTCGCCATGCAAGCTTCATATATAAAAATCTAGATTCAGTGCTTTATTAATTTAAGATCAATATTTTGTTTCATTTGTTCTGTATACTTTGTTCCCCCTCTTTGAAGAAAGGGCATGGCTTGGTTTCACAGTGCCTAGTAAAAGTGCTATATACAGTGAGACTTTCAACATTTTAAAAATGAAATTTCAAATGTGTGTATGTGTATGTATTTTCTGTGTGCTTGAACATGTTGAGTTATATTTCTTAATCAGTAACTATTTCATTTGATTTCACAATTGGAGTGAATAACAGTTTGGGGAGACTGTCAGATGCTCAATGTGAGTTAAAATAACTACTCTATTCCCCAGCACTGGATGTTGATAAATTCTTATGTTGTGGAGTTTTCAAAATAATGATAATTATGGTATTGATGGTAGTACTAGATAGGTAGGCTAGCCTTTTCTCCAAAACACAGACTTTAATGGCCTTTAAAAAAGAATGCAACTGAAATGTTCTACCATAGATGATTGGCTAAAGAAGCTGTGGTACATATATGCAATGGAATATTACTCAGCCATAAGAAGAAATGAAATTCTACCATTTGCAACAACATGGATAGATCTCAAGATAATCATGCTGGGTGAAATAAGCCAGACAGAAAAAGTTGAAAATCACATATCACTTATATGTGGGATATAAACCTAAAATCAACAAACAAACAGGACAAATAGAGACTGATGGACATGGACAATAGACTAGTGGTTACCAACGGGTAGGGGGAGAAGCGGGGAGGTAAACGGGGTAAGGGGACCAAGTACATGGTGACAGAAAGAAATCTAACTATGGTAGATGAACACATAGTGTAAGTATATGTGCATGTGTGTGTATGCAAACATATAAACATATACATACACACACACACATGCCTTACTGTTTAAGGATACAGCTAAAACTTATTGAATTTCATTAACCAGTGTCACCATAAAAATAATTAATTAATTGATTGATTAATTTTAAAAAAAGAATGTTGTCCTGTGAATGATGCTTTCCCCGTTAATGCGTATTCAGAGGATCCCCATTTTATACATACACATACACACACCACACACTCAGGTAAATGAATTTTAAAAAATGATATACCTGTATCAAAATTGACTTTGTCTATGAGGCTCTCGTTACCCCCTCCAGGGGTAACATAACATTTCATCTGTTTTCTCACAGCGTGTAGTGCATTCTGCTACTGTAGCACTTTTCACATTGCAGTAAATGCAGCTCTATGCATCTGCCTCCTACACTAGAATATGGACTACTCGAAGACAACAGCCACTCTTATTTATCTCTATCCCTTATGCTTAGCACAGTGACTGACACATCTGTTGGGTTTATAAAGATATGTAGTCTGTTGTTAATTATAATTTTGGAAATACTAATAAAAGTGTGGCTGGTTTCCTATTATGATGTTCATGACAACTTGTTTCCCCACAGTTTCCAGATAAATTTTAGACTTTTCGAAGGGCATTTCATGAATGAGTATGAGCAAAGAGAAGATTCTAATACCACACATTTTATGTTCAGAGAATGATATGGTAGTAGGGCTCGAAGGTTAGGAGCTGACGGATAGTGACAAGCTTTTAGATCTGCTGTGAAAACATCTCTCGTCAAGGGTGACGGATGCATAGAATTCTGTTGGAGGTTATAGGAGATAGTAAAAGTAGTTAGTACCTGAAGTTGCTGAAAATTTACATATTAATTTTTGTTTTGTAATCAGGAAGGAAAAATAGGAATAATAACCAATTTAATTCTTTGATTCTCCTATTAAAGACAAAGCTATCCCTTAGACACAAGGGAATATTTAAGGAATTTTTATAGAATAGTGTGTGAAGACCTGAAATATGCAAATTGTCTTGTTTTATAAGAATTATATAGATTGGTGTTTCTTTTATTTCCTTGTGTACTGAGAAGGAATTTTGTTATACCCTAAAGGGCTAGTAGACTTGTAACTTGAAAATACTAAGGTTTTCAATGACTTTAAAAATGAGGATCATTGCTTTCAAAATTTGGCTTCTTGAAAACTATTAAAAAAAATGAAACAGTTAATGTAAAACCTAAATGTTATTGAGTACTTAATACAAGCCAGGCACAGTTATTAAGATATTTATGTGTGTCTCATTGAACACTATAAAGTAGGTACTCTTATCCCAGTTTTATACATTTGAAAAATAATAATAATGTTTTGCTCTAATAATATTTACCTCAAAATACATACCCGAGGAACTAGTGGAGCTAAAGTTTAACTCCACAGTTTCTATCTCCAGACACTTTTTCTCTTGCTTTCCAAAAACATCCCTAGGAGGCCAGATACCCTGTTCCTGTGTTTAAAACTGACCACATTGTGGTACTGAGCACAGTTCTCTTTATGAAAGGAGGCTTATGTCGGCCCCAGTTAACCTCTAGCTCTCCAGGGATATTTATGTGTGCTGCATTAGAAAACATGGCTCTCATAAACCTTCAGGCTATTGAGATCACTCATCTTTCTCACATGAAACTATATCAATGGACTCCTGAGTTCCCTTGATTCCATCTAATTCACTTTATTGCCAAAGTGAGTTTTCTAAAATGCAAATCCAAGCATAGCAGTTCCCTACTTTAATCATTCAGTGACACCCCATTTCTTTCCGAATATTTTAAACTCTTTAATGTGGCTTCTAAACTCCTTTCTCAACTCTACTTGCCACTCTTGTCTCTCTTACTTCCACTCTCACACTCCACAGCTGGCCTCTTCAGTTGCAAATTCATTTCAGCTGGGCTTTTGTACCTACTGCTCCCCCTGACTAAAACACTTTTCTCCTGCATCTCACCCCAAGCTGCTTGTACTTACAGGAACTTTCTGTAGGAACTTGTTCCTGAGGTCCCAAATTTGGGTTAAGTAGTTCTCCTAGGTATTCTAGCAGCCTCCTTCACCTTCCTTTCATAAAACATCATGCTATTTGAGTGTCTGATTACTAATTTTTTACCTCCTACTGGACTGTTAAGCTTGCTGGGAAGAGAAATGATGTGTTTATGTTCTTTATTCTTGGATCCCCAATAGTATATAGCAGTTCAAATTTTTGTTGTGTACCTGAATTGGTAAAACATAAAGTGTGATTTTAAGAGTTCAATAAGTAAAACTTTATTTAATCCACACAGTTCCCATGAGGTATATACTATGATTGTACCCACTGAAATGGGGTACTTGCTACACAAGAGTTTAAGTAACTTGCTCAAGGTCACACAGTTAATAAGTGGCAATACTAGGATTTAGAATCAGATAGTCTAGCTTCAGAGTCTCAACTTTGGAAGATCAATAGCATCAATAGATTAATATTTCTGGGTGACAGTTGGTACCTCAGGGCATTCACAAGAGCGAAAACATGAAACCTGGTTATTGCTCTCTTTTTTGCCTCAATTATGTGATTTTTGTGATCTCCCTGTGCTTTAGTTTAATTATCTGCAAAATTTAGAAACTGTGGATAGAATAATCCCAAAAGTTTTTGTTCTCTAAATAACAATGATTTAAATCAACAACTTATTTGTGTTACTATGAAGAAGATCAAGTATTGAAAATAAATTACTTAAGGACTATGAGGTAAAATAGGTAATCTATGTCCTGTCTACAGACTTCTGCACCTTCTTCACTGTTTGAGAAATTCATAATCCCATCCTAACTCTCTGATCAAAGAATTGGACTTAAATAAGGCTGTCAGGTGGATAAACTAAATAACCTAAAACAACCTAAGAAAATGAAGTGAGTCTCCATTGACATAGTTAATTTGGCAAATGCTTAGTAATAATAATTTTAAAAAGAAAGGTAAGCCATTGCCTAGTCCAGTCACTAACACGTAGTAGGCATTCAGTAAATATTAGTTCTCTATGGATTTTATTTTTCCTGTGAGTTCACTTATGGGTTTCACTTTTTCTATGAGTTTTCAGTTCAGTTATATCACGTTTTTTTTCCCCCTGTCTCTAAGAACGTTCATTATAAAGGAGAACTAATAAGCATCCTAGCTAATTTGGTACATGTTCCTATTATATAATCACCGTGGTAGCCAGGCTGTTAATTGAGAGCAAATAAATTTATAGGAGAAAAAACTCTTTTGCTTTCTCACTGAAGGTGTGCTCTATGGAAGCACTGCCCCTTGGTCTTACTTTGTCTTTCTTCAGTAGATACTGAATGAATTCCCCTCAAAAATAAGTGTGGTTGGGCTTATTTTGAAGGAATCAGCAAGCTTTAATAGATGTCAGACAACCTCATCTTTCATTTTTAAAGAATATGGATACATGGCCACATCTAAAGGTCAAATATTAAATGATGTCAAAGCATAAAAGAATGTTAACATATTCATGTCACATTTCTTTTTATAATTTCCTTTTAATGACCAATGCCCTGGTGGTCAAACTCTGAAATTGGGTTGTTGCTATGAAATGAAAGATTAGAGAAATTCAAATGTATTTTTTAAATGTAAATTAATTTTCACTTACTAACAGCACTAAATGTTTAATTGAATGTAGAACATCTCACTTATTGCAAATAAATGAACAGTTTTAGTAATGAAAATGTAAGAACTACCATAATATTGCATGTCGTTATCTAAATTATGTCCATCTAATGATCAAGATTCAATAATGACACATAGAAAACACACCCACAGCAGTTGGTAATCTGCCCACAGTGTGAAATTCTGTTATGTGTGTGGTATTTTAGTCTTTCTCCCAGCATGTTTCAAAGCAGCCTTTGTTGTGAAAACTTTAAAAGCCACAAGAAAGCATGTTTAGTGGGTTTTCTTTAATTTTGAATACTTTAGATTTATGGTAACTCATTACCTGAATCCACCAGAAACTTTGATTTTGATATGCATAGTTTCTTATTTTATGGTATGTAAGGAGTCCTTAATATATGACTGCACAATGTTTGCCCTGCAATATTTAAAAAAACAAAAATAAATAAAGCAGCTCAACCAAGTCAGCTCCCTAAAGATCTTTGCAAAAATTGCTGCTGTTTTAAAACAGCATTATATCCACTCTTGTTCTGTGAACTGAATTGTTTATATTTAACATTAAAGAATAATCATTATGTCCTTGATTTAAGGAACTTAATTATTTAAAATTCACAAGAATTTCTGAAAATGTATATGGTTGTACACATAAACAAATGTGAGAAAATGATCACATAAGCAATCTATTCACAAATTTCAACACAATATAAAATATCTTTTAAAAATTGATATCTTAGACCTATGAAAGATGAATTGGAGAAATAGTCATGCTATATAAAATTATGTTAAAAACTATGATCCCGAAAACCAAGATAAATAACATTACATGGGTTTTTAAAATATTAATTTTTTAGTGACTTTAATTTTAGAATTGTTCTCAAGTATTACTTATCTCACTTATTTTATGAAGAGTAAAGGACTTTTGTATATATGTATGTGTGCGCTATTCATATGTCAGGTTTTTTTATACGTGTAGGAAATCATATCACTGTAAAACAACATTATTTTATTCCTTAAGACAATAAGCAATACAAAACTGTTAAAGAATCACTGCAGACAGGCATGAATGGATTGTGGCCTGATCATTCAGAATACATAAGTCTACATCAGGAATATCCATGACATAACTGTGAATTTCTTAACATGGAGAAAAAAAGAAAAATCAGTTCTGTTACTTAATCTACACATTTGAAAATGTAATCAGGTAGTCAGGCCCTCTACAAAGTAGACAAGAAAATATAATACTAACAAATCACACTTGAAATTAAATTTTAGGTCTTGAGAATATGATTGTCAATCTTCCTGGGAAACATGGGCCAATCGTATCTATGTGCCTAAAACTTGGCACCTTTGGATTCCAGGAAATACTCCATGGTGTGTATATACGTTAGATTTAGGTTTGACTACATTTAACCAGAAAACATAAATAAATAAAAATAGCTTAAATATGGTAGAGGTTTATTTCTCCCTTACATAAAAGGGGTTTGTAGGTTGGTTTTTCAGGGCTCCTATGGCAATTCCACAGTGTTATCATGGCTCATATTTTTTATTTTTTCCTTCTCAGTTTAGGGTTTCCAAATTTAAAGGTTGAGATGCTTATTAGAGTTCCAGCTATTGTGTCAATATTCAAGCCTGTGCTAGCCTCCCCCTTTAAGGACAATTTCCCATGGGCACATACTTACTCCTACTTATATGTCATTGTCCAGACCTAGTTACATGACCATACCCAGCTGTGTGTGTAAGGCTGAGAGCCTTTCAGCTGAGCACATTGTTCCAGATTTCTATTACTGAAGAAGAGGAAATAGGTATCGGAAGACAATTAGCATGAAAAGCAAGTATCCAAAATATATATCAAAGAAACTGAAGACTGTTTATTGCATTACAACGACACTATATTTACACAAGCAGTCATATTTTTAGTGTTCCCCGTAGATTGTGGCAGCTATCCCAAACTTATCTGAGAATAAATTGAAGGTAGATGGTCAAGTATAGGAAAACCAGAAAAAAAATTTGAATAAATGTTCTAAACATAGTTTCAAAAATCAGAAACTGACTGAGGACAAAAAAAATAGAAATAGCCCTGTTAGATAATAAATCTGAGATAGAGCTGCAAAAACAGAGAGGTTGCAAACAGCAGCTCCCAATCAAAGAAGCGTATTTGCATGTATTTAAGGATGAGGAGATTACTATTCACACTTATATACAGGAGAGGGTACCGCATGAGCAGTGGCATGTTTGGGTTAGGACAGACGGAGTTAATGATGGAAAGAAAGCTTATTGAAAAAGAGACAAACTATAGCAAATTTGTTTAATTATTTTTTCAATTTCATGTGAAAAATGATCTTTGTTTCCTTTGCAAAAGCACACATTTTGCAAAAGAAGTCTGAAAAAAACACGTATTACAACAGAGTCCATTAATACTCTGGTATTTTTGTTTTCTTTGCTTTGTAGTTTATAACACATGACTAATAGATTATATTTGAGTAAGAATTTGATAAGTATGACTATTATTCAGAATTTATGGTCCCATTCTTTGGATGGCAGCACTACTGATGGCAGTCAAAATGACCGTTAGAAATTACAGAATTCAATAGGATGATCATTATTTCACTCTGAGATAGATGCAGTTCCACCAAAGGAATTTTGCCCTATTAAAAAAAAGAGAATTTATATAACATTTTATTTTATGGTTTTCCTTTTCTTAATTCCTTCAATTTACTAAATTAGACATAGAAAATAGAACTCACTTGGCCAGCAATTAGATACATTTTTTGAGAGAAAAATATGTTCTCTCAACCTACTGATGATCAGAAGGAAGTGGTATGTGCATATGTGTGTGTGTGTGTGTGTGTGTGTGTGTGATATAAAATATAAATTATATTTTAAATGTATGTGAAAATGAACTTTTGATATTTTAAATGTATGTGAAAATGAACTTTTGGTAGCTGAATATATTGGACAGACATTGCTGGTCTATAATCTGATTCCAATTTGCCACAATATATGTGAGGGAAAATCAGAAACTATTCTAAAAACTACAATCTTTTTCCTATATTTACTTAAAAGTGTAATTTGTTATAGTA
Source organism: Eidolon dupreanum (assembly GCA_028627145.1). NCBI lineage: Eukaryota > Metazoa > Chordata > Mammalia > Chiroptera > Pteropodidae > Eidolon > Eidolon dupreanum. Next base: position 36,560,338 of record CM053514.1, read on the forward strand.
GGAAAAACATGAGCCCCTGGATCGAGCTCTGCTACTAACTAGCTGTATAGCCTAGGCAAGTTATTTAACTTTTGTGAGCCTCGATTTCTTCATCCATAAAATGAGAATCATGAAACTCACCACACAGGGTAATTGTGAGGATTAAACGTGAATGTAAAGGGCTTCATGGAGTTCATGCTATGTAATCTGCATTTAATATAAGTTATGTTCTTTCCTTTCTGTGTGACCTATAACTCTGTTAAAAGAGACAGAATTGATCTGAAATACTGTAAGCCTAAAAATCAGAGCATGATGGGAGACAGGATAAGAACAAAAATAAAGTTTATTGACCCAAAATCTTTCAAGATTATAAAATAACTGACAACCTTAGCTTTTTTGGAAGGACAAAGCAATAAATTGTTTTCGAATACGGAAATATATACACATGTGTATTTATGTATGTGTGTATATATATACATATATGTGTGTATATATGTACACATAGTTGAACTATATGAAACAGTATATATATAATTCTTTATAAACTCAAATATTCTGCATCTATTCAAATATGAATAGTGGTTTATTACCATTATTACCATTCCATAAAATTACATCCATTAAAAAATGATAAAAGGAGAAAAAAATGAGTAGCTCTGGCAGTAAAAAAATAAAATTGAGATGATGATGAAAGAAGAAAAAGAAAGACATAGAGAAGATACAAAGAATTTTTCAAAAGTCAAAATAGGAAATATACATTTAGCTAGCATACACTGTCCTAGTTTTCTTTCTCAGCCTTCATATGCCGCCATGGAATGGTCCCAAATAACTTGCTCCACACACTGTTTAAGTGCATAGTACAGTAATTATTAAGTGTAATAGAAAGGTCTTTCCCCCCAAAATTTGTATTTTGATGGAAACGGGGAGTAGTAGACAGTAGACAAAAGAAATAAGTAAAACACGTTAGTTATTAATTCAAAGCCAGAAAAATCAAAAGAGACTGGAATATGTTGATAGGGGAAGGGCACAGAATTAGATAAGATATACTATCAAGTCTTACTGAAAGGGTGACATTTGGATAAGATGGAAAAACAGTAAGTGAGCAATTTATATAGGCTTCTGGAAGGAAGCATTTCAGATAGCAGCAGGAACACAGATCATAATTTGGGATTTTGGATTATTGGGGGTCTAATGTGGCTGGAGCCTAGTGATAGGATTAGTAGGAAGGCATGACGTCATCAAGTAAAGGCTGGGTGAGGAGATCATATAAGACTTCAAATAACCTATCTTGACTTGCTATATCCCAACATGACATGACTAAAAGTATTTCAACTTAGATTGATTGACCTACCTTGACTTGCCTTGCCTTGGCTTGACTTGACCTAACTAGACTTGAACTTACTTGAATTAATTTTGCTATTGAAGGTCTTTTAAGGGTTTGGCTTTTGCTCTGAGTGAGATGGTGACTTTAGAGTTTTAAACTGAAGAGTGACTGATCTTAACTTCTGTTAAATAGAATTGGTCTAGCTGCCTTCTGAAAGGAAGGTGTGAAACACGTACATGCATAAAGACTCACAGAGTTCAAATTGTTACCTGGGCTACCAGGACCATATTTGGTTTCCTTCCTGTAGTAGTTTAACCTTGATTACCCTGACAATTAATTTAATCTCCAGGATTTGAAATTTTCTGGAGAGCCCTGCAATGTTTATAAACACTTAAATTTTATGTACTTCACATATTGCTCTAAAAATTTTAAATGTGGATTGTATTTATAATTTTTACATATATGTTAAAATGTGTCATACTTCTGATTATTATGTTGAATGCTTCATGAATTTTACCTTAAATTCAACCAATGGATTTATTTATTTGTTTGTTTGTTTGTTTATTATTTATTTATTTTTAATGAATTTTTATGGTGACATTGGTTAATGAAATCCAGTAATTAAGGCATAAATATATTTAACAGTAAGGCAAAAATATATTTTTTTATTGTGTGTTTACCTCCCATAGTTAGATTTCTTTCTGTCATCATATATTTGACCGCTTTTATCCAATCTACCACCCTCTTCTCTCCTACTCCCTACCCTGTGGTAATCACAAGTCTATTGTCCGTGTCCATGAAACTCTGTTTTTAGGTTTATATCCCACATATGAGTGATATCATATGATTTTCATCTTTTTCTGTTTGGCGTATTTCACTTAGCATGATTATCTAAAGACCCATCCAGGTTGTCACAAATGGCAGTATATCATCTCTTCTTATGGCTGAGTAATATTTAATTGTATATATGTACCACAGCTTCTTTAGCCAATCATCTATCACAGGACACTTTGGTTGCTTCCATGTCCTGGGCACTGTGAATAATACTGCTTTGAATATTGGTGTGCAAATATCTTTTCAGATATGAGTTTTCAAGTCTTTGGGGTAAATACCCAGTAAAGAGATTGCTGGATCATATGGTAGATCAGTTCTTAGTGTTCTGAGGAAACTCCATACTGTTTTCCACAGTGGCTGTACCAATTTGCAGTCCTACCAGCAGTGTATGAGGATTTCTTTTTCTCCACATCCTCTCCAACATTTGTTATTACTTGTCCTGTTCATTATCGCCATTCTAACAGGTGTGAGAAGGTATCTCATTTTGATTTTGATTTGCATTTCCCTAATAGCTAGCAATGTTGAGCATCTTTTCATATATGTGTTGGCCATTTGTATGTCCTCTAGGGAGAAGTGTCTGTTCAGATCCTCTGCCCATTTTTTGATTGGATCTTTTGTTTTTTTTTGTTTTTGTTTTTTTGTTGTTGTTATTGAGTCATATGAGTTCTTTATATATTTTGGATATTAGGCTCTGATTGGAGGCATCGCTTGCAAATATATTTTCACATTCAGATGGCTGTCTCTTTACCTTGTCAATGGTTTCTTTTGTGGAGCAGAAGCTTTTTAGTTTGATGTAGTCCCCATTCATTTATTTTTACTTATACTTCCCTTGTTTTTGATGTCATGTTCATAAAATCCCCTTTAAGCCCAAAGTCCCTGAGTTTATTTTCTATGTTTTCTTTTATGCATTTTATTGTTTCAGGTCTTATATTCAGGTCTTTAATCCATTTTCAGTTAATTTTGGTGTGTGGTTATAGACAACAGTCTAGTTTCATTCTTTTGCAGGTGGCTTACCAGTTTTCCTAGCATCATTTATTGAAGAGGCTTTCTATTCCCCACTGTATGTTTTTGGCTTTTTTGTTGAAAATTATTTGCCTATATAAATATGGGTTTACTTCTGGGCTCTCAATTCTGTTCCACTGTGTATGTTTGGCTACAAATACCATGCCGTTTTGATTACTGTCGCTTCGTAGTATAATCTGAAGTCGGGCTGAATGATGTCTTCAGCCTCGTTCTTTTTTCTCAGGATAGTTTTGGCAATCCGGGGTCTTTTGTGCTTCCATACATATCTAATGATTTTTTGTTCTATTTCTTTAAAAAACGCCGATGGGATTTTTATAGGGATTTCATTAAATCTATATAATGCTGTAGGTAATAAGTTTATTTTAATAATGTGGATTCTTCCAATACAAGAACACAGAATATCTTTCCATTTCTTTGTATCTTCTTCGATTTCTTTTAATAGGGTCTTGTACTTTTCATGATATAAGACCTTCACATGTTTCATTAGATTTATTCTGAGGTATTTTGTTGTTGTTGTTGTTGTTGTTGTTGTTGTTGTTGTTGCAATTGCAAAAGGAATTATTTTTTCTACATCTTTTTCTCACACTTCACTATTAGAGTATAGAAACGCTGTGGATTTTTGAACAATCATTTTGTATCTAAAAGCTTTACTGTATTTGCTTATTGTTTCTAGTAGTGTTCTTCTGCAGTCTTTATGGCTTTCTATATAGAGAATCATGTCATCTACAAATAGTGACAGTTTGACCTCTTCGTTTTCTATTTGGATGCCTTTTATATCTTTCTCTTGCCTGATGGCACTCACTAAGACCTCCAATGTTATATTGACTAACAGTGGCAATAGTGGACAGCCTTGCTTTGTTCCTGATTTTAGAGGGAAGGATTTTAGTTTTTCACAATTAAGTACAACGTTGGCTGAGGACTTGTCACATATGGCCTTTATTATGGTAAGGTATTTTCCTTCTAAATCGATTTTGTTAAGAGTTTTGATCATAAATGGGTACTGTATCTTGTTGAAGGCTTTTTCTGCCTCTATTCATATGATCATATGATTCTTATTTTTTAATTTGTTTATGTGATGTATCACATTAATTGATTTGCATATGTTGAACCATCCCTGTGCCCCTGGGATTAAGCCCACTTGATTATGGTGTATAATCTTTTTAATATGTTGCTGTATTTGGTTTGTTAGTATCTTATTTAGGATTTTTGCATCTGTGTTCATGAGAGATAGTGGTCTGTAGTTTTCTTTATTTTGTGTTATCTTTTCCAGGGTTTGCTATCACAGTATATTGGCCTCATAAAGTGAGTTGGAAAGTATTGCTTCCTCTTTTTTTTTTTTTTTGGAAAAGTTTGAGGAGAATAGGTATTAAATCTTCTTTGAATGTTTGGTAGTATTCACTGGTAAAGCCATCTCCTAGTCCTGGACTTTTACTTTTTGGTAGGTTTTTGATGGTTATTTCAATTTCTGTACTGCAAATCGGTCTATTTAGATTTTTCAGTTCTTCTTGATTCGGTCTAGGAAGGTTGTATCTTTTTAAGTACTGGTCCATTTCTTCTAGGTTATTAAATTTGGTGTTACATACTTTTTCATAGTATTCTTGTATTATTGTAAGATCCAGTGTCTCTCGTAATTTCTCCTCTTTCTTTCCTGATTTTGTTTATTTGTGTCCTTTCTCTTTTTTCCTTAGTGAGTCTAGCCAGGGACTTGTTAATTTTATTAACCTTTTCAAAGACCCAGCTCTTTGTACCATTTTTTTTGCTGTTTTGTTTTGTTTTGTTTTGTTTTCAGTTTCATTTATTTCTACTCTAATTTTGATGATTTCTTTCCTTCTGCTGAATTTAGGCTTCATTTGTCCTTTTTTTCTAGTTTTTTAAGATGAAGCATTAGGTTGTTTATTTGGGCTCATTATTGTTTTTGGAGATAGGCCTGTAATGATATGAACTTTCCTCTTATGACTGCTTTTGCCATGTCTCAAAAGTTTTGATATATTGTACTGTCATTATCATTCCTTTCTAATATCTCTTAATCTCCATTTTTATTTCTTCGCTGACCCAGTTATTCTTCAGTAGCATGTTGTTTAATTTCCACGTATTTGTGGTTCTTTCTGCTTTCTTTTTACACCTGATCTCTAGTTTCAAAGTATTATGATCAGAGAGAGAATATGGTTGGTATGATTTAAATCCTTTTATACTTTCTGTGTCCCAGTATGTGGTCAATCCTTGCGACTGTTACAAATGCACTAGACAAGAATGTATAAGCAGCTTTTTTGGGAACGAAAGGCTCTGTAACTGTCAATTATGTCCAGTTGATCTAATGTGTCACTTAAGAATATTATTTCCTTATTGATTTTCTGTTTGGATGATCTGTCCATATTTGACAGTGGGATATTTAGGTCCCCTACTACGATAGTGTTTTGGTTTGTTTCTCTCTGTAGTTCTGTTAATAATTGCTTTACATATTTCAATGATCCCTCATTGGGAGCATAGATTTTAATAATTGTTATGTCTTCTTGGTGCATAATTCCCTTTATCATTATGAAGTGTTTCTCAGTATCTTTCTTTACCTTTTTGATTTCGAAGTCTATTTCATCTGATATTAGTACTGCTACTCCTGCTTTTCACTGAATGCCATTTGCTTGAAATACCATTTTCCACTCTTTCACTTTGAGTCTATATTTGTCTTTGGAACTGAGATGTGTTTCCTGGAGGCAGTATATGGTTGGGTTTTGTTTTTTGATCCCATCTGCAACTCTGTACCTTTTTATTGGTGAGTTCAGTCCATTTACATTTAGGGTGATTATTGAAATATGATGTCTTCTTGCAGCCATTTTACCTTTTGCTTTCTGGTAGCTCAGTGTTTCCATTGCTTCCTTGTCCTTGTGTTTCTGTTTTTTTTTATTTGGGTTGGCTTTTGTGGGGTTTTCTTCTGGTCCTTCTTGTTTTATGTTATATACTTTGGTTCTGGATCTTTGACATGTGGTTACCATTATGAATATGAGAAGGATAGTTATATATATACAGTTGTCCATTTTCTTCTGGGCGTGCCTTATCTCCATTTCCATTTGTGAATATGGATCTTTGAATCCTCCCCTTTTCAGTTATTGTCGTCTCAATTTGTCCCTATGTATGCTGAACATTCATTACTATTTTGCTATAGCAAATCTCTTCTTATTTTTAAGGTTATAATGCCCTATTCGTAGTAAGGGTTGCACTCCTCTGCTTTTATTTGCCTGCTAGTCACCTTACTCCTAATTATGCATTTTTTATCATTTTGTTTTAGGTGAGCTGACCCTTTTCAATATTTCCTGTAGTGCAGGCCTCGTAGTGGAGCATTGCTTCCATTTTTGTATGTCTGGAAAGGTCTTTATTTCTCCTTCATATCTAAAGGATATCTTAGCTGGATATATTATTCTTGGCTGGCAGTTCCTTTCATTTAATAGTCTGAATATTTGGTTCCACTCCTTTCTGGATTGTAAGGTTTGTGCTGAGAAGTTTGATGATAACCTAATGGGTTTTCCTTTATGGGTTACCATCTACTTTTTTCTGGCTTCCCTGAGAATTCTGTTTTTGTTGTTGATTTTTGATAATTTTTATACAATGTTTCTTGATGAGAGCCTTTTTGGATTGAGATAATTGCATGTTCTATTGACTTCTTGAATTTCAAGCTCCAGCTCATTCCTTAGATTTGGGAAATTCTTGTCCACTATTTGTCTGAAAATGCTTTCTAATCTCTGCTCCTTTTCCTCCTCTTCAAGAATGCCCATTTTTCTTCTGTTTCCTCTCCCGATGGTGTCAGCTAGTTCTTGTATTTCTCTTTCATTATTTTTCATTCTTCGGTTTCTCTCTTCTCCCTTCTGATCTATTTATAGATTTCTGTTTTCGATATCACTGATCCTTTCTTCCATTTGGTTGACTCTATTTCCCAAGTTTGTTATTTCATTTTTCAACTCTAGCAGGGTGTTCTTTATCTCCAGAAGGTCTATTTGGTTCTTTTTGGGGGTTTCAATCTCTTTGCTGAAGAACTCATTCTGCTCATCTAGTTGTTTTTTCAATTCCTGAAATTGTTGATATGATTTGTTTTGGATCTCATTGAGTTTTTTCAGAAGCACCATACTGAATTCTGTCATTTAAGTCACATATTTCTATGTCTGTAAGCTTATTTTCTGGAGATTTTCCTCTTTCTTTCTGAGATGCCTTGTCACCTTGGTTGTTCATGGTATTTAATGGACTATTTCTCTGCCTGGCCATTAATGGAAGTGTGTTCTGCTTTTTATTTTTATTTTTCCAGAAAGAAGATTTATTATGTAATGGTTTCTAGCAAGTTGCAAAAATGGTGTTTTTCTTTTGGTTTCCAGTAGGTGGCATCTAAGCCTCTTGGGTCTCTGTTTTATATAAAGTCTTAATAATGTCTTTTTTTTTCTCATAGATGTTTAATCACACTTGCTACACTCAGTCATAGTTCCTGTCAGTATTAGTGACAGTTTCGGTATGATTTGCTCCAATTCCCCGGGGGCTCGACGGCATTAAGTCTCATAGGGTATAGGGGGTTGGGGGATGGGTGCTGCACCTCAGCCTCTGTTTTGCAACCTCAGCTGTGGTATCTTATGTGCAGATCCCATGCTCAAATGTGCTGGTATGCAGTTTGGATGTTTTTTGTTGAGTTTTAGATGTTCAGCTTATTGTTGTTTCAAGGGAGAGGTCTGGGAATGTCTCTCACTCCATAATGTTTAATCTAATCTAGTTATTGGATTTTGTTAACCAATGTCACCATAAAAATAAATAAATTAATTAATTTTGCAAAATTAGAGCAAAAAGGATTTGCTAATGAATCAGATATAGGGTGTGACAAAAAGAGAGAATGCGAGGATGACTTCAAGATTTCGGCTTGAGCAACCTGAAGTATAAAGTCATTGAGGTGGGACAAGAGTGGAATAATAGATTAGGAGAGAAGAATATAAATGATCAGGATTTTTTTCTGGAAATGTTAAATTTGTGGTATCTATTAATCTCAAGAAGAACTCCAAGAAATGTGAGTCTGGAGTTAGTGGGAGATGATCTGGGCTGGAGCTATATATTTGGAAGCATTTGTATGTACATGGCATATAAAGTTATGAGATTGAAATCTCCAGTTGAACAGTGAGTGGAGATAAGTACAAATAGGGGAAAGAGAAGAAAGGAAGAGGTTGAAGAAAGGAAGCAAATGTGCCTGAGAAAGAATGACTATTTTTATGTACTGGAAGGCAAGTGATGAGGGTATCGAATCTAGGGGCATGGGCTAGGTTAAAGTTTGTTATCGGGATATGTGAATTGACTGTTGATTTTAGCAAATAAGAGATTTTTTTTTGTGAAAAACTTCGATGAAGAGGGAAAATCTTAATTAGAGAAAGGTCAAGAAAATATGGAATCAGGGCAGTAGCTGAAGGGGAAAGTGAAACAGAGAATTGTGTTTTGTTTTGTTTTGTTTGTACTAAGATGATAGAAGTATGAGAATACTTCATGTTCTTGATAATGATCAGAGAACAAAACAGTAAATGTGGATGGTGCAGCAGAAAGGCAAGGATTTCTGGAATCTTTACTAACTGAGAGAGGATGGGACTTGCTGGTCAAGTGGAGTGATTGGCCCAGTTTGCCCATACTAACACATTTGATTTTATATAGGGTCATATATGCAACTGAATGGAGAAATGTTCTGTGGGACCTTTTGGGAATTCTTTTCTGGTTGTTTCTCTTTTTCTAATGAAATAAGAAGCAAGATCATTGGCTTTATTTGCTAATGACCCCCTTCCAATCTGTCCTCTACTTAATCACCTCTCTCTTTAATCCTTACCCAATAATTAGTTTCTTACCCTTGTTAGACCCCAAAATAAAATGCCTCAGAATTTCCTGGAGTATTTGTTAAAATGCAGATCCGTGGACACCACTGGAGATCTAATAAAATGTCCCTGGGACATGGATCCAGGAATTTGAATCTTTAGCAAATTCTACTGGCAATTCTTACGCACAGTAAATTGTGAACAACGCTACCTTTTCCCTCTTTTGGTTGCTTCAATAATGAATGCCATACCCTTTTTCATTCCCCTGTGAATTACTATATTTTTAGAAGAATGCTTTCATCTGTATTTAGTAGAGAATTTTGCACACATTGAATATATTTGAATATCTAACACTAATGGAGATATTTTTCTAACCATAGTCTTTCCTGATCACATTCAGAGACTGAAGAAAAATTGTTCCCATATGTTATAAACACAGTATATTTTAGAAATTTTTTGTCAGATTCTAGATAAACATCATAAACAATGAAATACCTGATAAATTTTATGTCTCAGTTAAATCATGGCATCAGCAAATTATGCACTATCTCTAGTGAAACTAGTTTAGAACAATGAAGTTCTTTAATAAAAAAGGTTATATTTCATGCTACTTTATATGCTGCTGAGTCCTTACCAAATGTTTAATAGCAGGAAAGTGAATTAAAAAAAAACTACATATTTTAATTTGAAAATAAACAAACTGTAAGTACATATATTTTAAAAAATTACCATAGTAAATTTAAAGAAAATGCAGGCCACACACACACACACACACACACACACACACACAGACACACACAGAGAGACAGAGAGAGACAGAGAGAGAGAGACAGACAGACAGGCAGGCAGGCAGGCAGGCAGACAGGTAGGCAGGCAGACAGGCAGAAGAAAACTCTAAACCAGTTCCTTCTTCTTATAATAAAGATCTTAAAAGGTTTGTCTACATGTATTGCCTTTTATTTTTCTTTCATCCTACATGTTATAATCTTTGAATAATTAAAGTTTATAGCATACATATTGAGATTATGAGGTAAAAGAAAAAAGTCCATTAGAATTAAATCAAGAAAGACAGGACATAGACAAATACCTACAGCGTGGAGGTGGTTATCACAAGAAAATTGTGTGACAAATAATGATATATATCTAAGGTCATGACTTCGGTTATATTTAAGGGTGGAAGAATGTAGAGAAAAGAAAAAAGAGGGTAAGTCAGAATAAAGTAATTTTAACTAAGGCTCTTTTTGGAGAATATTTTATTTTTTAATCAGGGTAAAGTTTAAAAAAGTGTTCAACGTTGCATTATTTCTGAAGTTATTAGTATTCTGGGCAATTCTCTTAGATAATTGTAGCAAATTTTATTCTTATAGTGCTATTGCTATTTTCTGATTTTAATATAACTCTTATTTTCTTAAGAAATGATTATTTCTTTATAGCTGTCTTGCTTAGCCTCTGAGAGTAATGCTACATAAACTTAGTAAATGCTCAACAGAAATGAGATCAGGTCAAAAAAATTCAAATTGTTCTTAAGCATCTAATTTCTTTAATTTATGTTCTTCTTTGTATTATGATTTCTAAAATACGTTTTCAAATTATTTTATACAATTAGTGGTTTAGTGTTCAGCTGTCTCAATAGATGTGTTTCTGCTCTTTCGTTTGTGGAAAGAACACTTTTCTGCTGGTTGAAGTGGGATTTGAGATTACAGCACCAGCAGGCAATTTCTTGGACAAATTACTATTTGGGCCACTAACGTGGAAGAAGGGAAGAATGTTTATTGAACTATTGAACTAGCTCATGCTTCTGTAGCCAAGGGCTGTGCCAGAAGCCACTGTACTGGGAAGTAGTCCAAGAGAAGATATACACCTTCTGTTTTGAGTGACTTTTCCCTGTACTGAGAACACATGTTGGTATTCAGAAAGAAGAGCTGAATCTGTTCTGTAAGAGCAGTGGGAATATTTAGCTACATGGATTGGTAACTTCAACATTTGTATGACAACGTATACATGAAATATGACGTCTTATCTACTTAGTATTAAAATCATTTTAATATCATTTTGCAATGCTACACGTTTTTGTACATAAATATAGTAATATATTTTTATTTCACTTGCCATCCTGAAGTAAAAATACTTTGACCCATAATCAGGTTCCAATCTCAACTACCCAAAGATAGTATGCATAATTATAAAACAAAATGCTTAGCCATATTTTTCTGTAGAAATGTGAGATCTAACTCAGAACTTTCTATGGCGGTTGAAGAAGGAATGACGGAATCAGTATTACAGCCATATTTGTTTTGATGTTTTGGAGTAAGGCAGCTTCTAATCCTCAATTTAAGATGGTAATATTCAAAAACTGTTTCAAAAAATAAAGTATTTATCCAGATATTGAACATACCAATGGTTCAATCGTTTAAAAGAATTCCAACAAGAAACTTTGTCTTTCAAGGCTCTTATAATGTAATTTACCATGTTCTTTTAACCAAATAGCTATTATCTTAAACTCTCATCTGAAGCTCCTGATCCCCAGGGTTCATATCATATTCTTGTCATTTGTTTTGCTGATAATGAACATAAAGAAACCCAATTGTATTTACCTTTTCCTTCCTTGAAGGTGACTATAGAGGAAAACTGTTTCCCCACAGGTGATACCATGCAGGGATGGAGAAAAACTAGAGATGCCTAAACATTAATTCCTCCATAGCCTGACAATTACATTTCCAGGAACAGCTTTTGGTGAACCCTATTGCCAAATTTAGATCCCAGCTCTTTACCTAGACTCCTCAGTATCATTAACTCTGGAAATAGCTTCTAGGTCCAGTTAGCAATTAAGGACTTCAATTATTCTATGACTCTTCTTCAGAATGGATCTTAAAACTACGTCCATCTGGGCTCACAGTTATAACTGAGTTTTTATACTGCTATTTTTATATTTAATAAAACATTTGTTCAAAAATTACATTTAGTAAAGCACCGCATGATACCATACTCCTCACTAACTCCTTGGTAATTTTCCATTTTGTTCTAAGGCAGATTGTAAGTTCTTTAACACTCCCACTGCTCGATATAAGTCCTTCTGTTTTGGGGTACTCTTATAAGGAATTTTCAGGGTAAATTTATCCTGGCAGCCTCAAAATTCAAATATAGAGCTATAAACTCAAAATTCTTCTTCATAAATCAAAGTGTTCAAAGGCTTGCAGGTATATTAGATTCTCGTAACAGCTTTGGATAATGCATAGCATCCCAGGGAAGGTATGTAAACTAAATGCTTAGAATGTGCCTGAAGTGTCATGGTTCAGTTTACATTCACACTTAATATCTAAAGTTTCTAACCCAGACTGCTACATAACGTTTAAGTGATAAGGAAAAAAATATAATACTGTATTACGATATGATAAAGTTCAACAGGGACAAATTTAAGTTGACACAATTAAGGTCAAGTGCCCATTGCAGAAAGAATTTTTAAAGTAAAAATATAGGTCTATGGTTTCATATCAAATAAAAAATGACACATTATAGTATGGGAATTTTTTATTTCTATTTCTGAGGAGTTTCATATGTCTCATAAAGTAGTATTAGATCCCTTTGAAAATAATTATTTTAGAGTCAAAAACAAGACATGAAATGGTTAAAAATCAAAACGAGATAATAGTTACATACTCAAATTAGTTCTATGATTGATATAGTAATTTATATCAAGGAAATAATATGAATAAAAGATGTGAAGGAATGAGGTATGAATTCATCAATATTTACCCCAATTTGAAGAAAATTCTGTTAGAAACTGGACAGAATCCAGAGAAGCATGTGTTCCTTAATCCAAGTCTTCATTTAGAAAAATAAGAGAGAGAGATTTTGTTGAAGTGACTGAGCTTGTTCTCTGAAAAAAATATATGTATACATATATATATGATTTACTGTAAATATTTAAATACAATTACTTTGAAAAATCTATTCCGCATGTTGACATCAATCCTCAAGTTCTTTCTTTGATATCTGATACCTCTTAATCAATAAGCCAAAAAAGAAATTATGATGCAAGGTAATGTAGTCTCTCTCATTTAGTACTCCATGTTTGCATTTTCTCTATTGACATTCCCTGATCTATATTTTCCCTCAGTGACCTGAATCATCTACTTCATAGAAAAGTGGAGACATTTTTAAGTACTCTTTGGAGTTAAGGATCATCTCCTGCTCAGATGCTGATTATGCAGTGGAGTTCTCATTATCTAGTCACATGAGTACCTTGATCTTTCCCCGACAACATCAGTAAAACATTTCCTGACCACACAAATCAGGTGTACAGAAGGAGTGTGACTATTTAATGAATTTATCTGCAATGTCGGGTGGGTTCTAGGATTTGGACATTGTGTAGGAGCTCATATTGGTTATTTGGTGTTTTCTCTCACTATAAGGTTATAGCCACAGGGCTTGAGAAGCTGAGAAGAGAATCAGTACTGGTGCTTTTTCATGACATCTTCTTAGCTTAAAACTCAGCACTCAGTAGAAGTATCTAGATAGTGTAAATCTAGGGATTTCTTTTAAGCCTTAGAAAACTGGAAGGAAGAGCTGGGATCAAATTAAGTCATGGAATTTTTCTGCTACATACACCATCACTGTCCAGGTTTTAGAACATTGGAATGAAGTATAAAAAATAAAATGCTATTTGTTGTTGGAATTTTTCCAAGAATAATAGATAAACTGTTTCCTACCAGTTTTAGTCCAGTAGATTTCAGTCTTTCCATTTCCCTCAACAAAGTGCCCAAGGAATAAAACTATAACACAAGTAACAGTGTTCACACACTCCAGGATTAGCAATATGAACCCGATACTCTCCCCTACCCTTTCCAGTTCCCAGTTTGTGTATGATTTGAAAATTTGATACTTAATACTTAGATAAATTGCAAATAAAATCTCACAGGTGACAGCTATACCCTCTAGAACACCACATACACACAACACACACACACACACACACACACACACACACACACACACACACACCAAATTAAAACCAATGCTTCAAACATACACCTGCCTGTTAAATATTATTAAAGATCTTATTATATTCTAAAATTTTATCAGTTCACCTTGAGTGAAAACTGATGATGGCAACAGAGAGCATGAATGGAGATTCTGTGCCTCTCTCAGTCTCCTCATCTACCAAGAGGACCAATATTCATGGCCATTTTTTTTGGTTACATACATGATATACATACACATACATACATATATATATATATGTGTGTGTGTGTGTGTGTGTGTGTGTGTGTGTGTGTGTGTATATATGTATATATTATCCTCATGTTTCAGAGATATTTTAGATGAAAGGCAGAACAAGCTGACCTTAATGTCATTCCTACTTATATTAGTCTATAAATAGCATAAAGTCTTGTCTCTGGGCTATCAATTCATGATGTGACATATTTGCCACTGGTAGTTACTCAGATTAACTATTTTTAGGATGATTAAATCATTTAGGGAACATTGACAGAGTTCAATTATAGATTTTCATCCATCTAAATCATCTGATCATAAAATCGACAAACCAATTCAAACAAATCACCCTTTAAATTCTTCTGCACATCATTGCTAATTTGACCTTTAAGACATACATTCTTATTTACCAAAATTCACCATTAGAAGCAGGTGTTATAGGCACATGTTTTAAAATACTCAGAATTAATGAAAATATTTTGGCACAAATTATTTTCTATAAAGCTTCTAATGAATTAAAGCTTAAGTAAGTGGTATCACTATTTTAAACTTCTATGTTTATTACCAAAGGTACTAAAGTGCTTAAAAATAAGATTTTAATATTATCATATGTATGTTTTCTAGAGGAAAGATATTTAAATGAAAATATTTTATATTTAGAATTACAGAATTTGAAGTATTAAACAACAGTTAAGGAGATAATTATAAATGGCTATCGTGAACTGTGTTTTCTGTGGGACTCTTCACTAAGTTTGAGGTTTGATGAACTCTGAAGAAATATTAGAACTGTTTCTATAAGTTCATTAATGTTTAAACAGAATTACCCATGTGTAATTAAAATGATGTTGGTTAAGGACTACCAGTTCATTTTCCAATATCTTTATAATATGAATTATAACAAAATAAATCTATTTTGCCAGAGAAATTAATGTAGCATACTTCGGCTGCAATGCAGTATTTGATGTTGGGGGATATGAAAGTAGTGTGATTGTTTTTATCATATCTTCATGCTGCTTCCACAGCCAAGCACTGCTACTCTAAAAGAATCTCTAACCCTCTGATCCAGTCCTCTATGGACAGCCAGAATTCTTTCCAAATGCCTTATCTGATTGTCTTGGTTCTTGGATTACTAATCTCTAATGTCTTCCTGATGCTTACAAGATAAATTCTACATTCTGCAACATCTCCTATAAAAAATAAAAAATAAAAATAAAAAATAAAAAAACTCAGCTGAGAAGCAATGTTTAGGGAAGCTTATTGAACACACGTGTTACCTATCAACTTTTAATGTACTTCAAACCTTCCCTTGACTCCAGTTAGGTCCCTGGAAGGCCACTTGAACCCAACTGCTTTTCTCCTCCTGGAATCTCTAGAGAATTTCACTATAAAGTTAAGCTCTTAGATTGTGCAGAATGGAATAATAATAATAGGGAGAGAGAGGTCAAATTCTTGCTGTGTTAGCTGCAAAATGCTGCTGAAGATAGTCATTATGTTACTTAATTTCTCCTATATAAAATGTAATGTGAAAATTGTCCTTTTTATTTAATGCATAAGACACTCTGTTGGCCCTAAGAAAATGATATTCTAAGAAAATGACCTTCCTCTAATGTTCTTACTTGTTTTCTTTTTGCATCCTGGCTCCAAAAAGGTTAAAATTAAGCTCTGTCACTGCAAACAGGTTATTTCTTAAGATTATCATATTATACTGCCGCTGTTAACCTTTATTTCTCCTTCTTTTTTTACCAACCTATTTTAACCTAGTTAGTCAACCATCTTTGATGGGTTATAAGCCATTTCAAATCTTTTTAAGAACGCAGTAGTTTGTACAATAAATATCTCCTTTAACGTGGCTTATAGATTTTTCAAAACCTATTCCCAATTTAATTTCCCAGGGCTGTCTCATGACATGAGTAACTCAGAACAACCGAAGGCTATCGTCACACTTTATAGGCTCCCTTCCTGTCTATCTCTAATTATAACATCCTCTTTTTCCTATGTGCCATTCCTTCCCATTCCCATTTCTCTTACTGGGAAATTCTTATTTATTATTATAAACCCAAAATAAATCTTATATGAGGTCTACTACCATCATCCAAAAAAATTTACATCCTCCCTGTCAAGATCCCATTGTATTTTGAGCATCTGTTACAAAACCAATCACATTGCCACATTGCCTTATAATTTCTTGTCTCTGCTTCTTTTATTAGGATGTTAGTCACATGAGGTTAGAGACTGTATTAGTTTGCTAGGGTTGCAGTAACAAAGTATCAAAGATGGAATGGCTGATAAAACAGAAATTTATTTTCCCACAATTTTGGAGGCTAGAAGTCTGAGATCAAGGTGTCAAAAGGATGATTTCTTCAGAGGCCTTTCTTCTTGAAGTGTACATGGCTATCTTCTTCCTCTGTCTTCAGATAGTCTCCCTCTGTGTGTGTCTATATCCAAATTTCCTCTTTTTACAAGGATACTAGTTATAATGGATTAGGGCCCACCTACTCTAATTATCTCATTTTAACTTAATGATCCCTTTAAAGACCTATCTCTAAATATAGTCACATTCTGAGGTACTGGGGGTTAGGACTTCAAAGTACGAATCTGATGGGGACACAATTCAGCGCATAAATGAGACCACATTTAATTTTTAATGTTTTAGTCCAAATATTCCTGACATTTAATAGAAACAATAAGTATTTGTTAATGAATGATACATTAATAAAAGTATAATTTTTACTATTTATTACATGGTGTTTAAAAATATTTTTTCAATAATTTATAAAAACACTAGCATTGTTTTTGGATATCACAAAACATTCACACATACTGTTTTTCACCAGTCTGTTCCTTAGAGAACTTCATTTCCCAGTCAGGACATTTCATAGCAATTTTGTTATGCTGCCACCAAGTGACACTTAAATGAAACGGTCTGTACATGTTCTGCAGAGTGTAAGCTTTTTCTAAGACTGAAAACTGAGATTAAGAAATATCAAAAACTCATAGTTTTGACATTTTCACATTTAAATAGTCAGTTGCCCTTACTAAAGCAAAACATCAATGTTTGAGGAAACACTCACAGGTAATTATATAGAGCAAATAGTTTAAAGGTAAAATTGTATCCATAGTTCTCTGATAAACTGCTCACGTTAGATTTCAAAAACAAATTATAACTTATGTTCAGCTTTAGTTTTGACCACCAGCTTATGTTGAATCCATTCATGGTGATACCCCCTAGTTTGTGTAGGTTTTATTATTTAATCAGCTCAAAGAAAGAGAAAAAGAATTCACAGCTTTTCGAATAGAGAGAAATCATTGAAATTTTCCCTTAACTTTGGAGTTGGATTGTAGCAGGAATATTAACTGTTATAATAAACTGTCCCATCCCCACCTGAGGAAATTTAAGGGAAAGCTGTGCACTGAATATTATTTCTAAACTGTTCTTTCAACTCATTCAGCCACTTGTCCATTTGTGCCTTTGGTCAATAAATATCACCCCTCAAAGACTCCTTCGCTGACCACTTGTCTAAAATATACTTCACCCAACCCAATTATTCTCTTTCTATAATATTACAAAACTTATTGCTCTAGATTTATCTTGTTTTTTTTTTCTTATTAAATATATAAGCTTCTCCCATTAGAAGGTAAACTCAATAAGCCTCTTGATTTATGATTGTATTCCTATCACTCGGAAGAATACTGGATTTACTGTAGATTGTTAATAAATATTAATGAGTGAATGAATAGCATTTCACTTTTTAGACTAATTAAGTTTAATTGAGACTGTTAGCCAACTGCCTTCCCTAAGATAGTTCTTACACAAGCAGAGCCTATGGTGACTCTGTAAATCCTTCCAACCTCTGTCACTAGAGAGGGCCTACAAGGAGAAGACCCTGCACTAGTCTAATTTATTTCATGCAAAGCAAGCCATCCTCATTTATCTTTCTTGTCTCTTCTGACACCTTTGTTATTTTAATATATTTCATCAATTTGAAAAATCACATTTTCACATTTCTAAAATTGGGTTGTATCTCCCAATTGATAGAAAATTACAGACACATTTGGCCAGATAGTTGCTGTAATGTGTATCATTGCTGGAATATGTGCAGACTTGATCGTTGCTTCTGTTGGCATGACTGGATGACTTCATTCTCTTGAGGTTCAGCAATGAACTATTTAAGGACTATAGGAGCAAGGGTTATAAGTTCTGATATTGTAGTCTGAAAATTTTCCATTGAACTTTCTGACAGGACAAAAGAACCACCAGCAGCAACATTATAAAACAGGTGGCAATGTTTCAGAAGAACATCACAGAGAGTAGAGAAGAGCATTGTTTTTAGAAATGCCACATTACTGATGCTCTTATTGCACAAAGGACAATAATATATTGGAAAACATGGACATCAACAACTGAGTTAAAACCCAATTAGGAAAGCTAGACTCTAAACATGAAGATTTTTAGGAATAATTTATCTCGTTCATATATTTTTATTTTCACTAAAGTGTTATATGATAAATTAATATCAAAGAAGTATAAATTAGTGTTTTGTATAAGTATGGTATTAAAATTCAAATTAAGAAATAAATTGTGATAATTTAGTTGACAGTATGTTTTCTTCTTGATCACATTTAAAATTATATTTCTGATAACTGATAGCATACTAGCATTAGTGAAATTTGGTATTGAGTACCTACCAAGTACCAAGCACTGTGATAGGCACTGAAGATATAAGAGTGAACACAGGAATTCAGGCCCTGCTTTCCTAAAGCTAGCACAGCTTCACTAGCCACGCTGCTCTCCAACCTTTTCTAGACCAGTGGTAAATAAAGTGATATTATAAGTCATTCAAATTTGTCAAGACAAGAAAATTAAATAATCTTGGTAAAAATAGGATGTTTATTAATCATTTTCCATTGGCTTTATCTTGCCTGAAGTAGTTTTTAAGGGAATAATTTAAAAGTGATTTTATATATATATATATATATATATATATATATATATATATATATAAAATATGTGCTATGAATACTATAAATAGTTATAACAAGAAAATACCAAACTTGTATTTATTTTTATTTTTTCTTTTGGATTTATTTCACATGATAGCACTGATTATTTCATCTTTAAGTAACTTCTTTTCTTGGTTTTATACTTAAGTGATGTAATATATTCTGCAATCTTTTTCTTTCTTTTCAGAACTCTATTCTTAAAATATATTAACTCTTCTTTTAACATTAGGATATAAGAAATTGCCCCTTAAGTTTCTAACGAATGGATTTCAATTAATCTTGTTTATCTTTTTTTCTGTTTTTTAGAATTTAAAATGTTTAAATTTTCTGAGAAAGTTGGAATTCACATTAGATTTTATGGCACATAAAACTTCATCAAAACAGATATTTTCATTCTACAGAGAAGATTATTAATTTTACTCACTTAAAAAAATCTAGCATAATTGAATTTTTGAGTATTTAGAAATATATGACTTGATAAGTCTGGTATTACCTACTGTGTTCAAAGACAATAGTGAATAAACTCATCAACAAGGTACCCAACGATGTCTTCTAAGTGACTTCACCATATGTTTTCTTTATCATTTTTTATGTGTAGAATTCTTTAAATTCTTTAAAAAAGTCTTTGTATGCATAGCACCCAGCATAGTCTAGAGTGTAAAAGATCTTTGAACAAATACTTATTTAGTCACTAAGAGGCCTTAGAGGGCTTATGGGTATAGTTTTCAGATCCAAATTACACAGATTTGAGTAATGGCTCTGTCACTTGACCAGTGACCTTGAATAAGTTACTTATCCTTCTATATCACTTACTTATAATGTTACATTGAAGGTTAAACTAGATCCTGCATAAGTTCACATGTATTTAGTTGCAAAATCTAACATATAAGTGCTGGACAAGTGTTACCTTCTATAGTTATTATACTTATCACTATTTTTATTACTTAAGAAACTATATAGAAGATAATTGTAGGAATCCATGCAACAGCATACTTATTGAATAAAACTATACCAAGCATTATTTAAGATGCTGGAGTTTATGTTTCAGGTAAGAAAGTGGACAATAAAGAAGTAAACAATAAATGACATATTCTTGATACTTGTAAGTACTATGAAGGAAATAAGAGTAATATGACAGAGTACAGCTAATGGATAGAGGGGATAGGGTGTTTTGCAACATACCAGATGGTGCAATTAGCAAAGGCCTCTTGGTAATGTGGTAAGTAACTAAGACTTAACCGATAAAAAGAGGGCAGGCTTGCATAGATTCCAGGGAAGAGGACCTTAGACAGAGGGAACAGAAAGAGAAAAGGATATGATACAAGAACAAACATAGCCTATTCAGGACCAGAGAGAAAACCACTGCAGCAGTAGAATAGTAGGAGAGATATAAGATAAGGTCAAAGAGAAGAGCAGGTGCCCATCTACAGAAAGCATTGTTGGCCCTCGTAGAGAATTTGAAATTTATCCAGAGTGCAGTGGAAAGCATTTTAAACAGCAAACTAGTTTGGAGGTAATGACAAGCCAAATATATCAGTGGCAGAAGAAACAAAAAGAGGAAGCAGATGACTTAATATTGTTGAGGTGGCAATACTTCTGAAACTGATTCTCAAATTCAATGCTACCTCTATCAGAATTTCAGCTGCCTTTTTTTTTTAAAAAGATATTAATAAGGTGATTCAAATTTATATGGAAAGTCAAGGGACCCAGAATAGACAAAATGATATTGAAAAGAACAAAGTTAGAGGACACATTTTTCAATTTCAAAACTCATTACCAATCAACAGTTATGAAAATAGTGCAAAAGATACACATATAGATCAGTGTATTGTAACAGAGAGTCAAGAATAAACCCTTACACTTGTAATCAGTTAACTTTTGACTAAAGTGGCAAGATAATTCAGAAAACTGTCTTTTCAACAAACATTTTCTAAATAACTAAGTATCCATATATAAAATAATGAAGTTGACATATGCCTCACACTATGTACAAATATAACTAAAAATGGATCATAGACAAATGGGACACCATCAAGAAAATGAAAAACACCCCCAAGAATGGGTAAAATTAGCAGTAATGCATCTAATAGGGGATTTGTGCTCACAGTATATAAAGACCTCTCATAATTCTACAATAAAAATACAAATGATCTAAAAAATGGGTCTAAATAGATGTTTTTCCAAATACAACATGCAAATGGGTACTAAGCACATGAAAAGATGTTCAACACCTGTGGAAATGTAAATCGAAACTGCAATGTAATACTACTTTACACAATTTTAGAAAAAGGAAAATAACAAGTGTTGATGAGGTTGTGAAGAAATCAAAACCCTTGATACAATGATGATGTGATTTTAATACAGTAGAGCCATTCTGGAAAACAATTTGACATTTTTTCAATGTGTTCATAGTGTTACCATATGACTCAGTGATTCCACTCCTAGGTATACACCAAAAAGAATTGAAAACATGATCACGCAGAAACTTGTATGAATATTTACAGCAGCATTATTTATTATATCTAAAAGTTGGAAACGACCTAAATGTATTCAGTGGATAAGTGGATAAACACATTGTAGTCTATACATACATGGTAATATTATTCATCCATAAAATGGAATTAAGTGCTGATATTGGCTGCAACATGAATGAACTTAAAAAACATTATGCTATGTAAAAAAAAAAAAATGAAAGGCCACATATTGTACAATTCCGTTTATATGACTTGTCCAGAATAAGCAAATCCACAGAAACAGAAAGTAAATATTTAGTTGTCAGAGGCTGGGGAAAGGGGAACATGGATATAAGGTTTCTTTTTTGGGTGATGGAACTATTTTGAAATGAATGATGATGGTGGTTTCACAGCTAAGTGAATAACTAAAAGCCACTGAAATGTATGTTTTAAAATAGTTAATTTTTATAGTGCATGCATTATATCTTAATAGAGTGGTTATTTAAAAGAGGGAGGAGAGAGAAAGAGAGAAAAGAGAGGAAGAGAAAGCATGCATATTGGAAAGCTGTTTTCCAGAAGATTCCTAAGAATTTTACAGAAATTTCGAAGAATTTAATGGTTGTTTGATATAGGAGTTTAAAGTGTATTTTATTTTATTCATCTATGCACCTTCACATCTTGGACAAAGTATTGGTTATTAAATATTTGAGGAGTGAATACATGAATAGATGTTTTTGAAAATGAGTGCATTTAACTAAGTAGATGATGATATTGTTAATTTAGCTAGAAAAAAATAAAGAAATTGAAATTTGGGGTGAACACAGAGGAATGTTACATTTTTGGAACCAATGAACATATAGGTGGATGTGTTCCATAGGCATTGGAAAAATTCCTATTGGTAGCAAAAAAAGAGAAAACAGGGCTTAATAATCACAGACTCATTTTTATAATCTGGTCATTCAAAAACAGAAAGACTTTATATACAATACACAATTTCATTAACCTATTAATATAATAAAAATGATTGAAGTTGGTTTAAAAGTAAGGTGGTGAATTTAGCTTTCAATATATCAAGTTGTATATATTAGCTTTTGAGGTTTTTATGTGGTATTAGAATATGAGTTCCATAGACAGGAACAATGTGTGTTTTGCTTGCCATTGTAACCAATAATAGCAATAATAATAGTATTCTTAAAAGCTACTAAAGTATTTGTTAAATTAATAAAACCATTTGCAAGCATGCAGTAGGTAGCTAACATATGATTTTATAGCTATAGAATTGAGGTGAGGGTGGAGGTACAGACTTTGTAATGTCATCCTAAAGGTAATAGCCAGATCACTTAGAGAAAAATAGGTGGAGGTGGTATTTTGCGAAATATTTAAGCAATGATTAAATGAAGAGAAACTATAACCCATATTGGGTTCAAATTATTTTCTATTTCTTAAGTTCTTGTTTTCTCAACTCTAAGACAGCAATTACTTGGTGCAAAGGCAGAAATAGGAGGGAACTAAGACTTGTAAAAATGTTTTAAGGTTTCCAGAAAATACACTGTAGAAATAGAAATTATATGTCATATTCTAAATGCTACGGGATAATTAAATCAACTTCCAAATGACATTATCTTGAAAACTGGATGGTCTCCTAGTCCTAGTCCAGCAGTGACTGAGTTCAAGAGATTAAGCTACATTTTGATTTTTCTTTTACTACAAAAGAATGTCTTTGTATCTTTGTCTAATAAAACAAGGTGATCTATATGCACAGATAACTATTATTTCTTATATTACCAGTAATTAATAATAGTTCATCAAAGAAGACTGTATGGGTGTCTGATCTATTACTTAACTGATTTCTCTATTCCAATATATAAAATACATATTAAATCCCATAACCTTGTCCCAAAGGTGTTGCAAATATTATGCACCTATATATTGAGCCATGATTTCCCAGTATATCAAATTTTGTACTTCTATAAGCCATCAGAGATATTAATAGTTGCTGCCCTGTCATGTAATTTTTAGTGGTGTTATTATTTCACATTTAGTAGTAGTAGTAGCAGCAGTAGTAATAGTAGGAGGAGGAGGAGGAGGAAGAGAAAGAAGAGGAGGAGGTGGAGGAGGAGGAGGAGGAGAGAGGCGGGGGGGGAGAGAGAGAGAGAGAGAGAGAGAGAGAGAGAGAGAGAGAGAGAGAGAGAGAGTGCAAGAGCGTGCTAGTGCTTAATGAGGAGCTTATGATGTATCTAGGCAGAACCTTGCTTGGGGATAGGGAAGAAGTGTCCAAATGCTCAGGAGTCTGTATGAAATGGATGTGCAGGTGGATGTGCAGCTTTCAGCTCTGCAGAATAACAGAAGACTGCACGAGCACATGGGCTTGGACAGTTTGGAATCAGTATATTAGGATATGAAAGTGACACATGTGTGGTATTTGATTTGCCAAGTGTCTGTAAATTTTATTCTAGTTTCAGTTGGCTCCAAAAGCCATGACTTTGCTGTTTGGTGAAGGGCCCCATGCCAGAGAGAGAAGCTCGTCTAGCAGCTCATATGGTATGAGAGCTGCACCAGACTTAAAAAAATAAAAAATAAAAAAAGCTCATCTTTCAAATAATTTCTCTTTGTGCCTATATTTGGTGTGTAGCTAAAGCACAAAGGCATTGTCTCTTTACCTTTTCTATCTTTGGACATACTACTCTAAGGAGTCCATTTCTCATAACTTTTTTAAGCACTCCAGGGCATTGGAATTATGTCCTTGGTTCCATCATCAAACCTTACCAATATTTAACAATTGGTAAAATGATAATTTCTTTTACTATAAAATTCTAATTCAAAGAATGTATGTTACAAACATTGAAATTGTATGTACAGAAATCCATATGTAATAGGATTAAACAGGCTTAAAATTAAATGTATTTATTCTAACAAATCCAGTCTGTGTTAAATATGGTGAAATAGTAAATTTTTTAAAGTGATTTTTCAGGTTCATAATCTATAATTTCCTCTATTCTTCTGCTTTCCATTTCTGCAGATAGTATGCAGCTGCTGGAAAGGGATCTCAGTGAAACTTAACATGTTAAGGAATGTAGAAGCCCATCTATTAACATAAAAACACATCTACTAACATAGAGAAACATTGCTGTTCTAAGCCAGGACTTCCTAAACTTTAAAGTGCTTAAGAATTACATGGGGATTTTGTTTAAAATGTAAATTCTGATTCAGTAAGTCTGGGATGGAATCGGAAATTCTTTTTTGTGATAAACTCCCAGGTGAAGTTGATGCAGTTGGTTCAAGGACCACACTTTGAGGAGCAAGATTCTAAAGAATACATATAAGAAAATGCCTCCATCCATGTTGCCAATTTCAAGGAGAACATTATCAATTTCTCCTTAATTAATCTCAAGATAGGAGGAATCCAGGACGTCCAGGAATCCAGGAATCCAGGGCTGGTTTGGTTTGAAGATTTGATCTGTGAAGCTGAAGGAGAAAATAATTCGGGACAGTTGGGACAGGGATCGCTGGACTGGTTTACTTCAAACCTGAAGAACAGCTGAAGTCCTAGTGAGAGCACGTAACCCAAAGGCTTTTCGTAGCTCTGAGAAAAGGCTCAACATAATTCTATTCCAGCCTTGTACATGAAGAAATTATTCAGTTAAATAAAATGACAATGGTTGTGTGGTCTGGAGGACAAGTTCTATGCTATTGATTTATATCATTGATTGATTTTTTTCTATATATCCTCCTTCCTTCTTTTTTTCTAGGAATAGCAGGGATTGTGCTTGGTGAAGAGAGCAAGGACCTCAGGGTAAGATGTACCAGAGTTAAACCAGTAGCTTTGCTGTTTAACAGCCAAATGAACTTGGGCTCTTTATCAAGCCTCTCTGAATCTAGATATCTTCTGTTAAATGGGGATACTATCCGATTCATTGATGGTTGGTTGTAAGAATTGAATTAGATAATAAATATAAAACTGTTAGCATGTACTAAGTACTTTATGTACATTAGTTCCATTTCCTCTTCCATTTAATTATGCCCTAATGCAGTCCACATCTGAAAAAAAAAACAACTCAAAACACTTCCTCTTCTCCTGGCTTCATCTTGGGTGTCAGATTAAATGCTTCCCATTTCCTTCTGGAAACCTTTCCTACCTCTCATTCCAGTTAAGTTAGCTATTGTCAACATCTGCTTCAAGATCACTCCTGTAGTTTCTGTTTTATTGACTATCTTCCCCACTAGATCCATTTAGATTATTTTTAATCTTAGTCATTTTTAATTCCTACTGCCTGACATACAGCAGATGTGCAGTAGATACTTTTGATTGATTCAATAAATACATCGAGTATTTTAATTTAGCTCTATTCTATGGCTCTTTGTATAACTTCTGTGGTTATAAAATCTAAGTTGAGAAGTTTAAAGAACCCTCTCAAAAGATAATCTCACTTGGGGAGAAAGTAGTTCTCAGAGTATCATTGATCATTCTTCTGTGATATTATTTCTCCTCTTAATTATAAAAGAAAATTCTACAAAAGCCAGTTTGTAAGTGTACTCTTTGCAGTCAGTAAAATGTAGTGCTATTAACATGAAGCCATGGACTCAAGGTTTTAGTGCTCTACTGTCTGAAGATAAGAAAAAAGGAAAGGTGCAGCATTTGATAGAAAACACTCTCTCCTGTAGCCCCTAAGGCATTGTTAGGAACCTGTTGCCTAAAGCTATAAACTGTGAGGTTCTTTCAAGGCCTTTGAAGACTATTTTAAATCAGAGATAAACATCAGACTGTGAACTGAGTAGCTTTTTCTCAGGTATATTGGATTGTGATAAAAGGTCTTTAAAAATTGGCTGTGTGTAATAACAGCAGACATGTACAATCAGTATGAGCACTCTTGAATGAAAGATTTGAAAACTTGGGAGAAAAAACATTAAAAAAATCTTTGATTGCCATGTTAAAATCAAACGATGTTATTTTTTATTTTAACAATAAAAGTGCTGCAATTTTAATAATAGATATTTAAACTGGGCACTTGATTTGTTTAATGCAATTAAAAATAGTTTATCTTATAAAAATTACAACTGAAAGCAATTCAGCATACAGATACTTTAAAAACAATGTAATTTTCTTACGTGGATAGAATTCATCTTAAGACATATTTTTTTTACTACTTTCACAGCATTTGCATTATTGTATTTTTATCTTTTTGGTTTTAACAAATTATTACTAATCCTATAGATTAGGCAATTTAAAATATGAGGTCCTAAACAGAGAAGTCTTTTAAACATATAATAATGTCAATGTGTGCCTTGAAAGATAGAGTTGTTAAAATCATTGAAGGTTGTAAGGAGAATGGCAATATGCATTTGGAAATAGTTCATTCCTTAGGTATGCGTTTGTGGGTCCCAGGCCTGGCTTGTCCTAGCTCTGGCTGTGATACAGACTCATGGCTAGGAATAAGACCCCAGATTTAGAATGTTACATTAGTGTAGTAGGGCACCTGTGTCTAAAATATATAAACATAATACAGCTTATTGTATCATGCACGTGTGGCTGAATGCCACTGTTGTACTCTGATATGTGTGGAGTCATGGTACCCTCAGGAGCAAAAAGGGAGCACAAGAAATGGAGCAGAAGAAGAGCAGAAGCAGAAGCCTGCTCCCCGCAATAGACTGCACTTCCCCCAATAGAAGTGAGCTTTCCACAATAAAGTTGGTGCCTGCCTTTTCATTCTGTCGGCCTCTTGTGTATTCTTCCAACTGGAACCTTCCGTTCTCTATCAGCTCAGCGATGACAGAGTTAAAGGATACAGAGATTTATTTTTATGCTACAAGAGTAATATTCCTCTGGCTGATTTATAGAATATTTTTTCTTTGTTATTTTACTACTCATATTAAAAGTTTTCTTCATTAAATGTGAATTATAAAGAAAAAATGAATATTACAATATACGAAGGTCAATTAACATGAAAGTCAAGAAATCTGAGGTTGAATTTATTCTAGTTATCTTTGCTTTTCTGTCATGTAGAGGTTAATTTAAATAAGGATTATTTTTGTCATTAAACTTTGTCAAGTGCATATTTTTAATGCTAAAATACAACTTAATAAAAATAGAGAAAGGGGATATACTTTTATTATTCCATTTGTGTTTTATATATACACTTAGATCTCATGGCTACTGTCTCTTACAATATGCTGGAAAGTTCTATTATTGATTCTTGCCAGAATATGACTTCTTTCCCAGCTTTTCTTTCCCATTCCAATCCCTGGTCAGATTTTATATTGTTATTATTTAAAAATATATAAATGGTATATAAATATATGTTCATAAACCTTCAGGCCACATATAAAAATCTTCTATGAAGATTTAAGACCTAAGTGCAGATGCTAAAAGAATTTCTTCTCCTGCCCATGATAACACCCTTTATCTTCCAGGATATTTACAGTACTTTTAATTCAAAATAGAGTCTTTGTTTAGAGGACAAGCACATATTTTTTGTATGCAAATGATCCAGTTTTCTGTTGTGAATGTTTATTACATGGGAAAATGCCACAAAATACCACTGATAAACTAATATAATCTACTGATCTTCTTAAATCAGAACTAAGTTCTAAAATATGACCTATTGAAATGAAATAATTTAAACTATTTTAATAAGAATAATATTTTTACTGTGACTTAACTCATTGCATCAATCACCATTTTTCTAGTAGGAGAGAGGGAGGGAGAGAGAGAGATTGAATGAGAGAGAGGAAAAGAGAGACAGACAGACAGATGGACAGAAATTGAGATCTAAGGAATTGGGTCATGAGTTAGAGGTTGAGAAATTGGAAAAGGAATGAGTAAGGAACCATAATTAAAAATGTGTGATCTAGTGGAGTGTCCAGGACCATGCCAAACCATTTCAATCCTGTATTAGAAACTACCTAAAGGCAGAGGCTATACCTTTACAGTTATTTTACAACTAGATATCTATTTGTAAATGTTCAGTAAGGGGGTACAGATTGATAGATGGGAATAAGTTGGGCTCTGAAGAGTCTATCAACCATATAGGAGGTTGGTAAAAACTAAGCTGACCTGCTTCAATCTAATATTTTCCACGGAGCTGACCCTGGTATAAGATGTAAATGATCAGAGACAAATTATATCAGCATGTTTTTGACTGCAAGTAACAGAAGAGCCAATGAATAATGGTCTAAACATGGTGAGAAGTTCAGAAGTTGGTAGTTCCATTAAGAAATTCTTTATGTATCTCTTTAAGAGCAAGAAACTTTCCCAGAGCCTTCTAGCAGACTTTCTATTTTAACTTATTAGACATTATTAAATCACACACTCTACTGAACTAATCACCAATAAAAGGAATTTGACCACCATGATTAGATTTTGCCAATTATGACTGGTGCTGAGGCCCACCTACCATGAAGGATAATGCCCCTTAAAGGAATATAAATAAAATCTAGATTCTACTAACAATAAAGTGTAAAAAGTAAGTAATGGCTGCTAGGTAGCTAAACAGAAGTAAATATTATATCAACAAATAAATAAAAATTATAGTCACCGCTTGGTCACGCCAAGGATGCTTTCTGCCTTATTGGTGTTTGGGAAAGTTGAAATTTGAGGACCTATGGCTACACACACACACACACACACACACACACATACACACACACATACATTGTGCTAATATATATGTGTGTGTATATATATTAGCATAATATTTGATACATTTTTGTGTATCTCCTTGATATTTATACCTCATAACCCATCCTATTGGATGATTAAAATTTTTGAAACTTGAGGGATATATAATCCTTCAGATTTCTTTCCTTCCAGATTTAGAAGCAAAAGCACACATGGTTATGTTTCAGAGGCTGCATTTCACTAAGATTACAATAATCAGTAGCATATTTTGGCTTCATGTTACAGAAAATCGTACATATTCAGCCATTTGATCATACCTGGTATTCTTTCAAGCATACACCTCTTATCATGCAGTAACTTATGATTCCCTTTTGTCTTTCACAACTTTAAACTCTGAATTTATCATGTGTGATATATCTTTAAAAAATAAATTTAAAGTCAGAAATGTGGGCTTAAATCTTGGTTCAACTGCTGAGCTAGCTGTTAAACTTCTATTATTCGCTTAGATTTTTGGACTTTCAATTGCCTCAAATTACCTGAAATATACCTGGTTTTGAAAGAAAGTTAAAATAAAACCTTTATCTATATGAAATCATCTTTCTGAATGCCCTCGGTCTTTAGGCCACCTTGCCCAATGATTCCCATATGCCTGAGACTCCTGATGAGCAGAGTAGAGGGTTCTCCTCTTTATCTTCTTTCTCTTACATTATCTTCTTTTATTCTTTTCTTTGCTTTTTTGTTATGTCTTCACCTAAGAAATGTAGTAGATGCATTAATTTAAAACTTACTGTCTGAATCAGCCTCCAGAATACATTTTTAAGCTTCGGTGAAGTAACCCTTTAACTTGTTTTTTCTTATGTTGAAATATATATATAACATTATAAAATCACCACCCTTTCTTCTCCATCTTGTCTCAACGATGTAGGTGAGAAGCTATTTCCAAAGGTATCTCAATACATAGGAATAAGCCCTTTGTGTTTCTTCTCATCTTGAGATTTCCAGTGCAGGCAGCCCACAGCCCTCTCCGAAGCTGCTGACAGTTACACTTTGAATGTTTTGCCACCAGAGGGAACTGAAGTTATAAGATTTTACAATGCCTCATGGGTGCTGTGTATTCCTAATAAATTACAAGTTGTTTAATGAGACTAATGCCATTTAACTTGAAATTTTCACACAAATTTTTTTGAGGAATTAATTGTGTTAAATATATCTAAAACTATTAGTCGTTTTATTCTAAAGAAAGACATCTCTATTTATTCACACAGATTCCTAAATTTCAGCAGTGATAAAATATATCCATCAAAAGATTTATAGTGGAAATAATTGGGAGGAATCATGAAAAGATACAGGAACAATAAACATTTTTTATATATAGTATAATCTTAAATTGAAAGTGGAAAACTGATAATTTTTAAAATATTCATTCAAGATTTAAGTAGACAGCTCTGTAGCTCCATTTTATAACATACAGTGAACAAGTTATATAGTATATAAAACTTGCCAAGAAGGTGACTAGCTTAAATGATACTGCTATGAATCTATTGAGGATACATTGGGAACATATTAGACATTCTGATACAGTGTAGCAATAAAAGCAAACCTGTTTTTTCTA
Organism: Eidolon dupreanum; assembly: GCA_028627145.1. Classification (NCBI taxonomy): domain Eukaryota; kingdom Metazoa; phylum Chordata; class Mammalia; order Chiroptera; family Pteropodidae; genus Eidolon; species Eidolon dupreanum. Next base: position 36,591,206 of record CM053514.1, read on the forward strand.
AAACCTCATTTTACTGAGGATACTTTTTAATGACTTTTATAGGAAAATAGTCAACGTCTTAATCTACAGTGATGACTCAGCAGTTATTTTTATGCTCCATATTTTGGTACTGCAGACTCTTTGCCCTATTTTACATTTGTGGTTTTTTTTTTATGTGTATACCAGCATAAAGCAGAATGAAAGGAAAAATATGAAGATCACTTTGCAGATGTCAAAGCAACCTCAAGTTGTAGCATTAAACAGATTTTTATCTTTTTACAAGTCTCTTTCAATGTATACCCCTGTGTAGTCTCAGGACCTTTCTGTAGCAACCTCACTTGAGCTACTGTTCAGCATTCAAATTCCTATCTTTAATTTCTAATTCTACATATGTGTCTCTGAATCAAGAACAAGTAGCCTTCAAATGGTTCTCATACACACCAAATTTTAAGAAACATTATTTTAGAATATGTGTATAGTCCCTGATCATTTAACTTTTTGAACTGTAATCTGTCCCTAGTTCTCAGCTACCATAATTTTCATGGTCAACACACATTGCCTTCTTGAGCCCATGTATTTCATTGCCTGCTTCATCATCTCTATGTGGATATCTCCCAAGTGTACATTTCTAAACAGAAATCATTTAGGGTATGTTTTTTTAGAAATTCATTCTGCATCCAAACCTTATTTTCAATCTGCTTTCTGTGTTCTTTAATCACCTTTTGGCACCATTGAAAATATTAAAGAAAATTGTCATTACATCAGCTTCCCAACAAGTCTTTCCACTCCCTTATCCTCTTATTCTAATCCATTCCATATGGAAAGTCTTACCAAAATATGTCTCTCATCTGTTACTCCCCTTTACAGGAACATTCTGATGCCTCTTAGAAGCTAGATTCCATTGATCATCTTTATATCTTCTATAGCACTCCCAAGACAGTCTCAACTCCATGACCTAGTTTTCAACTTCTCTTCCAACCAACATACTTTCTTTTTCCCACATTTATGTTTGCTTTGTCACTTTGTTCTCCTTTACAAATATTTGATTACATTTCTACAAAGACTGGATTTATTCCCAGTGATCTCAAGAAGTCTCTTCCAGATATTCTCTCCTAGGTCAGTATTTAAATGTTCACAGGTGTGTATTTATCTTACTAACTGTGCTTTGAAAGCAATGACTAAGGATTATTCTATTTTTGAACATCCTACATCACATAGCCAGGTACTAAGTCTATAGAAATTGCTCAGTACTGTTTAAAAATTAAAGTTATGCTAAAAAAAAGAAAAAGAAAAAGAAAAAGAAAAAAAGGTTGTAACCTCTTACTAATATTTTTTAATATTTAAGATCCCTGGTAGAAATGTATTCAATGTCATCATTTTATTGTGATTCCAGTAGTTTTTATTTGGTACAGTGGGCACATGTCTGGCGCTCTTTAGTAAAGTTCAAATCAGTGACTTCTAAGACTTCCTCATTAAAATTCAGTGCTGAGACTTATTAAATTAAGCCACAACCATTGAAAATGTTGTGTTATAGTAAATGTCAATTTCATGTAATTCATACTGAAGAGGTTAAATCAAATGTGCTTTTTGGCTTGAGAGGGCTATTGATTTACTCACAGAGAAAAGAAGATGCCCTCTGGTGGATCACAACAATGTTCCAAATTAATCCACTTTCGACAAAGGGTTCTGTTCCTTCCGGGGAAGGATGGCTTGTTTTGCAGTGACAAACATCAGTACAAAATCACTGTAGGGACTCCACTCAGGTTATAAATGTGTTTTCTTGCTCAGCAATGACAATATGGAGTATGACTGTCATTTCAGGAAATGGATAAAAATCAAGAAAGTATAGGTTCCTTTCTTGATTCCTTCAGACTTTGGTTCCTTCAGAAAGAAATGGCTTGGCAGAGGTAGAGAATAAACCAAATCAAAATAGTCCACTTTGAGGAAGACATTTAAAACACAATGTGACTGGTTTAGAAGAATATCGACTTTTTTTTGGTAAGGAGATCTGTTTCGAAGCTCAGGAGAAGGTAAAGAACCAGGCCTCTGAAAGAGGAGGAATAGTAGTAGAGAACATTTTCAAGAGGAGCTAGAACTTTAAAAGGTCTTGTTCTTTAAGAATGAACAGAGAGCAACCTAAGGGGGTGTTAAGGATTTTAGTAAATGATGGTGGGGAATGCTGACTCCCCACAAATAACTTGGCTCAACTACTCTCTGCATGCCTGCTCTACTATTTGCTCAATGCAGACTAGCTCATTTTCTCCCTCCGTGTTTATCTTTTCCTTCAATCAACTATGTCTGGAAAGTAGGCTTTTGTTATCCCTATTTGATAGATGAGAAAAAAAAAAAAACATTTGGAGAAGTCAAATATTTTTTTCCAAAAAAAACATAAGTATTAGGAGGTAAGAGTGAGATTCAAGGAAGTTCCATCCAACTCCTAAAGCAGTGCTCTTTCCTTGTAAGCACACTACCTGTAAGCAGGAATGGTATTTAAAATATGTAAAATTATGCAGCACGTTCAACCTTGTTTGTTGTTAATCTGATTTATTAACAATATACTGGACTATATAAGATTCACAATATGCAGGGTAAATATGCTTAGTACAATAAAAGAAAAATTGCCCCAGACCAGTTAAACAGGCAGGGAAGTCTTTATTCAAGACTATTGCTATAGGAGAGAGAGGTTGAATTCAATTGCCCTGAAACAAAAAGCGGAAGGATTTTTAAATGCTGGAGTAAACTAATGGCAAAGTACTGGAGGATTTTAGAGGGGAGGCTGGTCAGTGTGATTAGGCCACCTGTGTTTGCTAATTGTCACTTAATAAAGTTAGACTTCTACTCTCCCACTGGGAGATAAAGGTGATGTTCAATTCTTTACTTCTATAGTTATATTTCAAAGGGATGACTCCAGGTCCTTGAGAAGGACATTTCTGGGTTGTAGAAGATTTATGTCTCAAAGGGGAAGAGAAAGAATTGACAATTCCAAGTTTTGTAAAGTAAATTCTCTAAGAAAAGGGAGGTCAAGGATTCAAAGTCAGTTTAGTCAAGGTGGGAAGAATGATAAGGCAGTCTTGGTAAAGACCCATTGTTAAATTAATTTTTTTATGTACCAGTTTGTGAGCTACTTAAGGGCAGTATTTCTTTTCTAACTTCCTTGTATTATTATGGCACACAGTTCTCTATACACATTTTAAATGTTCAATGAATGTGTTGAATAAATGAAAGAATGAATGCGTTATGGTTTCATCCAAATTCTGCTGGATACCAACAATAATTAAAAAATAAATATTTTTTCTATGTAGCAAAAGCAATCCCTATCTGTAATTGTTTTATTTTGCATTTAGATGTGCCAATGTATCCTAAACTGGTTTATCATGGAAAACTGTTTTTAAATTACTTCCCAGTGTGAAAGGGGATGTTGTTCTAGAGTCAGATAAGTTTGGAAAATGCCACCCTTAGAGTTTCACTTTCTTTATTAGTATTTTTAAGTCTTGGGAAAATCAACATGCTCGATTATTTTATAGTAAACATTTCCAGCATATAAGGAAGCTAATATGAAGACAATAAGGCTAGCTCCACAATCTAAATTAGTGATTCAGTAATTATATATACATATATATATATATATATATATATATATATATATATGTGTGTGTGTGTGTGTGTGTGTGTGTGTGTGTGTGTGTGTGTGTGTGTTTTGGCTACTTGGTTAAATGTCCCTAAAAGAGGTATTTCAGGGCTCAAAACTTCTTTTTTAGTATACCATCTCAAACCCAATATTTAAAAAACGATAAAACAAAGCAAGAAAGACATCCCTATATATGACTCTTATTATCTTGGTATGACTTTTTAATTTTTTTCTAGGAAATGAGAGATTTTTTTGAATTGAATTAGCCAAAAGTATATTTGCTGAATTGGCTTGCCTGAGCTAAATAGCACAGTAAAAGCTGTTACCTAGTATTTTATCAACAAAGGACATTCTAGAAATTTGGAAAATCAACTTTAATCTAGAGACCAGCACTCTGTGGAAATAGAGCTAGACCAGAATTAGTACTAGTTAATATATTTTTTGCTGTTTGGTGAAGGAAAATCACATTGATGGATATCTCTTGGTGTATTTTATCATTACTAGTATATTCGAGTGGTGGTTTTCAGAGAAGTCTATAAGAGAGAGGAAGAAGAGGAGACTGTGAATTTGTTACAGAAAAATCAGATCGGTGAGAAACCAAGCACCACTCAGAAAGTTGGAGAATGCAGATTTATTATGCTGGTGGTCCCAGAAGAGCTAGCGCTCTGAAGATGTGGCCCTGAGCTCAGGGGTAACCTTACTTTTGTAGGGCTTATCTGCACAGTTACAGTGGCATGGGCTAATTGGCTCATGAGATTCTCAGACAGGAATTTAGGCAATACATCGATTATTAAGCAAAGGCAATACATCTATTATCTAGACAGAACAAGCAAAGGGAAGGGTGAGTCTTCAATTGATCTCAAGATCACCCTGTCCTTTGGCCTTTGTGGCAAGCATGTCAACAGAAGCAGAACAAAGAGTTGATTACAAGGTTAACCATTTGAGTGAAAAATTCCTATTCAAATTAACTCTTAATTAGCCAGATCATCTGTCTCAACTAAAAGTGAATATTTTGTTTAAGTAATAGTGTATTGTGGCATTAGATTAAAACAGATCTTTACTTAAACTTATAGGAAATCTAAAATATATTCGTGAACATAAAAGTCTATTTTAATGTCTTACAAACTATAACCTTAATTTCATATTGTTATTGGAAGGAATTGAATGGTTTGTATTGCTTTGAAAACAAAATTATCATTAATAAAATCTTAGTCACTAATATTAAATAGATGCAAGTTCAGTGAACTAATTAAGGATTAAAACAGAAAATCTTTATTGTGGCATTAAATCAATCCATAGTTTCAGCATTCATTATGCTAAGCACTCTAGTAATTAAAAAGCACTTAAATGAAACACATGAAGATAAATTAAAAATGAATTTCACAAGCTGAAACTTGTAATGACATCTTAATAGTGCTATACATAAAATATATTTCATTAAAGGGTGTGCAATTTAGTTATCATATAGTTCAATACAGAAATTACCAGTGCCACCTATTGGTGAAGAGTAGAACTCCAAAAGCTGCTTAATAACAGTACTAATCAGAAATTTCAATAGAAATAATAGGTTTCATAAAATGTATGCATCGGTTATTCCTTAATGTTTAAATTATACTTAAATTTTAATACATATATTTCAAGTAATTTGTAAGATGACTATTAACATATTTTCTAACCTTAAAACCTAGGAATAACAATTCATAACAGTGATTTTTACACATGTAGTTTGAAACCAGAACTCAGTATCTTTGGTTAAATTACCCTACAGTAAGCCTAGAAATTTAATCTAGTGTGGTTCTCATTAAATGTCCTGGATAACTTAAAAGACAAAACAACAAAAATATTGCAGTGCCATGACTCCTCCAAACTAATTAAATCATAATTTTCTGTGGGTGTGTGTGTGTATGTATGAGATAGAGGGGTAGGGGTGCAATCGATATTTCTGAAAGTCCCCTAGATGATTCTAACGTGCATTCAAGGCTGTGAATCGTTCTTTGAAACTAACAACTTAATTTAGAAACATGGTTTCTCAACAATAAAATGGGAGAGGGGTGGTGACAACCTTTAAAATCACTTTTGCCTATGTTATTCAATAGTCTTCACAGAAAAATCACAATATAACATCCACATTACTGAATTATTTTCATTCTTTGTAATCTTTAGTATAGGAAAATAAATCACCCACATTTAAAACCTTTGTCATAAAAAAATTAAATTGTTTTTATGGGGTTAAGCAAAGTAAACTGGCTTCTCAAAACCTTAACTATGATGTTGAAAGGTTGCCATTTAAGGCTTTACAAAGGCAGAAAACAAGGCAGTCTGATTCCAATTATTTAGTATGTGTCAAATGCCAAATTTACAGCCTCAGAGGCGTAAGTCCATTACCCACTGAATGATTTACTAATGGAGTTCTATGGTGTCTCATTCACCAAATGCTAGACATAAAATAGTGATATAAAATGTGGTCCTTAGACTCAAGAATCTTACAGTCCACAGTGTGTGTGGGGGGAGGGGATGAACTTACATGTAACGGCACAGAATGCTATATAAGTGAATCTTCAATGTGTAGAATTGTCAATATGTACTGTTGGTGTTAAAAAGAGATGGCAACCAGTGAGGGCTAGTTTAATCAAGGGGGTCTTAAAAATAAATTTAAAAGTGATTAACAAAGAGGTGTTAGGTGAGGCTGATTAGTATTTTAAGGCAGAAAGTCTAGAGACCTGATCACAGAGGGCCGGGCATTAGGTGTTAGGATCTGTGAAGACAGAAAAAAACAATAAAAGAAAAAGAGAAATCATTAGAAAAAGATGGAGAAAACAAACACCAGGATAAGGTAGTGTGATGGAATCAAACCAAGGAAGAGCAGTTTAAGGAAAATGCCATACCAATGATGTCAAAGATAGCTGAAATACAAGGAAAATGGTATGAAGAACAAAGCGGATGAAGGAAATAAAAGTCACAGGGTAGAATATTTTAGTATAATATAGAATATATAGAATAATGCCAAAGTGAACTACGATTCTTTTTTTTTTTTTTCAGAAGAAAAAATGAATCCTTAGAAATAATGTATGATTCTCTAGACTATCCAGTTAATGGCAGAGATCCTGGCATAAGTCACAGACATGTGTCAAATAAAAATGAATACACATATGTCACCCTGCTGAAATTTTTTTCTACAGGACTTTGTGTTATTCAGCCTTGAATCCCTATGGTGCTTAGAAGGGATATGGGTAATCAATATGTAGTGAAATATTAGATGATTGAGAAAAGTCATAAACATAATTGATCACAGATTATTTCAATATCTGCCAACAGTCTCATTCTCTTAAATGACTTCTCTTGTTTAGGAAACTGATCAGCTAGCAAAATCTATGCATTATTGACAAAATATGCAGCATCAAATGCATTTTCATGTATATGTGTTATGTACTCCACCCATTTGATTTTAATTTTGAGAAGGGGATAATCTTGAAATATATTTTGCATTTTGTTATTTATTATTATTATTATTACTTCCATTATTAAGCACTTACTGTGTGTTAGTGTGTCTGCAAGCATTAGGGTCACAGAGAAGAGAAAACCAAGAACTGAGAACCTTGCCTCCGTGGAACTCAGGCCCACAACAGAGACAGACATTGAAGAGTTTTCCACCTTGAAATTCGGAGCAGTCTGTATTTCATCGAAATGTGAGAAATAAGCAGCTGAGAATCCAATTTTGTTATCTATTCATAATAATTCTTAGTTATTGCTCTTTTATTTTAAAAGTTAGTTCCGCTAGGAATTGAGTTGCTCCATTAAATGCCTTTCAAATGTGGATTGCTAAGTGATTGTTTCTATCTTGGTAGGACTTTAATTAAGCAATTCTGAAAAAGAAGAAGGAACTGCTAACAGTGCCTCACTTTGGTATATTTACCTTCTGCTTTCTTGTATTGTAAGTTTAGTTTCCAACTGGGGATTCAGCTTCCAATAAAATGTTATTGAAATTTACTTTTCCTCCCCTTATCGCCAACATTTCCCTGGATTGTAGGAATGATGAGGGTATAGCATTTTGAAATCAATGTGAACTATGTCTAAGTGCTTTTTAATCAAGGCATTATTTCATGTATGATTGCAACTCTCTGGGAGCTGATAAAGGAAATCAAGACTTTCCACTATCACTATCTAACCTGTGCCTGTGTCACAGAGTAGAAGCTGAGGCCAGTGCAGAGACCTCCTGTGAAATTAGCTCACAGGTTATTTCTTTCCTCTGTTTGTTAAAGTGTTGACAGTGTAAAATCTCCTGCGAGAAATAACCTCAGGGGCACGCCATACAGAAATTCACAGGCCCAGATAGGCTCAAATGCTGAGCTAATCCATTGAGATTAAAGGAAAACATAGAGATAATCCTAAAGAAGCTGAAGTGTTTCTTCCATTCTCTAGTTCTTGGATTTTGATTTGAAAACTAAAAAAATCCCAAATTAAAAGTCATTTTTCTGTCATATCACTGTGAGGGTGGGACACTTGTCATGAGCAATCTGGCTTTGAGAGCTAACTCACTCTGAAAGATGCTAAAAGTTAATATTTTTGTTGCTCATAAAGCTACATATTTATAAAGGACAGCTAAGAAATAGCGGGAGAAAAATTGGCAATAATTACCTTGTCAATGCCCTCAGCTGTTTAAAATAGAAAGCTAATAAACTGTACTAATGCTATATGCTATATTTATGATACTGGTTGGCATGTAAACCTGAGATTTTCCTATTGTTTTGCTTTGTTTTGTTTTTCTACATGGTACTTCCAGATATAGTAAGTTTGTATTATCTATATAGATAGATGAAAGTGTTTCTTCAGCTCAGGTAACTAAAATGGTGTTATAAACCACTGGCAACATAGACGAACACGACTATAAATTGTTTGGGCTAACCAGAAGGGCAACCCAGGGCCAGAACACTGGAACTCCCTTGCCTCCCTTCCTAACCAGGCTTTTCACTGTTGAGTACAATTCCTCAGTATGTGTTCTGCACAAAGGCATTCTGTGAGTGGGCAAGAGGCTAATCAGAAAAACACCAAAACACCCTTTCCTAACACACACATGCTGAGACAGCCAGTCTCTAATTTGCCTGAGGCCTCATGGACTGGCAGTCACCCTGGTCATAGTTACCTTGCCCAATAATTTTAAGAGCTTCCCCAATTTGGGGTAGTTAAATTTTAAAAGGAGTTCTTAAATATTATAAAGAAAAATATTTCAATGTCATATTGAAGTCTTCTTTAATAACGGAGGCCAATGACTTTAAAATTTGACTTTTGCTTTTCAGTCATCTCAGATTATATCACCTGGGTAGCTGCTGATTTTAGCTATTCAAATCCAACCTTTCCCCATTCCTCTTAGAGGGGAAATTAGCTGTGGAGAACAGGGAAGTTCTCGCATTTAACTGCTGCGTAATCAGATAATCTTCTCTGGGTAATCAGAAGTTGGTTATAAAGTAATTTGGGAACAAATGACACTATGATGGTTTGAAGGATCAAGGTATCTTTAGCTCATGATAAATTTAGCTCCCACAATGACTGATGTTAACAAGAAGTCACACCTGTAAGTATATGAAGACTTTTGGACAAAGTGATCAGAAAAGGAAGGTGAGCAGGGAGAGATATGATATTTAAGTTATCACGCTTTCGTTCCGGTGGGCAACATCCAGGGTCAGGATCCTGGCCCCTAAAACAAAGTAGGAGCACAGCATTTATTTGTGTCACTCCATCTGCCAACTCTGAAAATGTATCATCTTGTTCCTACACAGATTATATGCAATGAGTTAGAGACTTTTGTTAATAAATACATTTGCAAATAAATAAAAATAATTATCCTTAACTTTCTACTTTGTTAAATTCTCATTAGGGTTATTAATAAGTAAAATTGCCATAAAATATTTAAAGTAGCTTACAAAACAGCCCAAAATAGAAAATAAATCCAAACCAGAATGAAATTAAGAAAAAGCAGAAATGTAGCTGTTAACGGATCCCAGGTTAGTATTTCAGGAAATTTAGGTAAATTAAATTCTCAGTTTGCAGTTATCTCCAATTTAGTGCCTGCCTTCCCCCACCATGCTGTGCTTAATGACCCATCTTTCAGGCAGCAATCCACCATCAGAACTTCTTTAATTTTTAAAAATCTAATTTAAAACTTTTCTATACCATAAAATAACATTAAGCATGTTTAAAATAGCATACAAGACAATAGTATGTATGCTATTTTATTGGATATTCTTATTGGGATATGTGAACATACATTCATATTTACATAAACACATAAACATGCTATATGATGTAAAAATGTATTTCTAGTGTAAGTGTATATACATTTAGACATACACACACCAACACTAAAAAAAAAATAAGAAAAGTACTGGAAAGAAATCCAATATACCAAATGTTAACAATGATTTTCTCTAAATCTTAAGTGGAATTTAATGGGAACTCTACTGTTTATATTTGATAAACCAAGATACAAATTTTGGGGGTTTGTCCCCCTTGAATTGTTTTTAAAAATAATATTACTGAGATATTTATAAGGTAGTTTGTTTTGTTGTAATGACAAATCTTAAGTAAATAAAGATCATTTTATATTATTTAATTTTTATCATACAAAAGCAAATTACAATGCATACATTTAAGAATAACTTGTTTTGAATTGCACTTTTTCTGATTTAGGCTTGGGAATATTGTATATGTTCAAGTGTATTTAACATATGGATTTTACTTTAACAGATCTTAGAAAAGAAAGTTTTGCCTTATATACATTTTAAAGACATTTTCTAGTCATTACACTTTCTTCTATGTATGCATTTACCCCCGATATATTTTAAAGCTTAGATGGGACTAAGGAATCCTTTAAAGCTATGGAAAAAGATATGGATATGAAAGCTAGCGTGTCCTTGGAATTGCAGCTCCTTAAAGAATTCATTGATCAATGAACAGATGACTGTCATTGAAAGAAGACATTACTATTAGATTCATTGATTCACAGTATGGAAACTTGATTTTAAAAGTAACAATTTTTAGTAACAAATTCACATACTAATCCATCTTGAAAGGAAAAATAAAACTTCATGACTTAAATCTTTGGGTCAAAAACGGTCATCTGTGGTGTTACAAAGAATCTGAATTTAATTGTCTAAGAGTAGTACAAGTGGGAGACATGTATTATTTTTCTTCTATCTTTGAGTGGAAGCTATCAATTCAAATGATTCTTTTTAGGTCTTAATCTTTATGACCCTTTTCAACATACTGTTGTACATTGTGCTTTGTAAATAAGAAGTGATGCATTTTAGTTTAAACTCTCACCCAATACTGCCTATATTGAAATGTTTTGGATATTTTATCTTCAGGAAAATTGGATTCTTTCTTCCATTAATATCAGGTGGCTAATTCCACTCAACTGGAAAATGCTCAAGTTCATTATTTTAATACAATGCTTTGGGAAAATCAAATATAATAACTTTAAAATATCTAGATGATAGTATAATTGTGTACAACTATAACCTTTAAATTGGCATGAGAGTATGATGGATTTTTTAGCTCTATAAATAGTCCAGTTTCTTCATATGAAACCACACCTGGCAGTAACTTACTGGACATTAATATCCTTCAACTTCCACATCTGCTTTTGTTTCTCAGCCAGAGCCCAGGAGTTGTTGACCTGTTATCTTGATTTAATATGTACTTTTTTAGAAATTCTATTTTCTTAAGCTTGCCTTCTTTTTCTCATTTTGGAAAGGGCCAAGTTTTTTCTCTGAATCATTGTGCAAAACATCTTCATACATTTCCATATTGTTTTACATAACTGTTTCAGATTTTTCAAATTTAATAGAAATTAGATATGTATTATGTTCATACATTAAGTAATGTTTGAAATGCCTTACATAGTGCCCACCATACCATAAATCTCATTAACATGCTGATGATTCTCTCTGACAGATAACTGATTAGTTAGTTAGTCAATGGAAACTTTACTGTTTAATTGTGCATTGCTTTGGGAATTTTTTAAGCATTAGAACACTTGCATTCAAGATTCTAATGAGCAAAGTAAATAAGCCATGGCAAAGAATATTGGAAGATAGGTTTGGTTTCTCTTCTACTAGTAGTCATAGAATGTAGGTATTTATAGGTAAGCATAATAATGAAAATCTCACAAGCTTATAGAAAAGTGAAGTTTCAAGGGAACAAAATAGTAGAAGAGAAAGAAATTACCACAAGAAAACTTAAATCAGGAATAATCTGACAAGTATTAAAGGCTATGGGAATATATTTGCTTATAGTTATTAGCATGGTTCTCAAGAATCTGTGCTAGGATATTAGCCAAGGAATCCTTGTTCCACTTCTGGACTCTCCTATGAACTGCTGTGGAATGTTGAACAAGTCTTGGAAACTCCTGGGCCTTTAGTATCTTCACTTGTAAGTTAAAGGACAAACTAGATGTTCTCTACTGTTTCTTCAAGTGTTAACTCTCCATTGTATTTACTGAATGTTCTCTAGCCCAGCCCTACTAGATATTAAAACATGATTCGACACACCGATAATAATTGAAGTAGTCTGACACTGGTACAAGTAAAGACAATTTATGGCAAAGGATAGAGGCCCAAGAAATAGACTTATAGGAGTTAAATATGTGATTAATATGTCCTTTTTGTCAATCGAGATAGGCTAGACAGTAAGTTGTCTTGGAACAACCACTTGGCCATTTATAGAGGCATAAGGCTCTATTCTTACCTCATCCCTTACATAAAATTGAATTATTAGTGGACTAAAGTTTTCACCATAAAAATAAAAGAGAAAGAAGGAAAGGAAAAGATAGAGAATAATGGCAAGAAAACTCTAAAAAATGTTTACGGTAACAGCCTTTGTACATATCTCAACAAAATCAGGGGCTGTTAAGAAAACAGGAATATACATACAAAATAAATACTTCTATAGAGTTGAAAATGCCATGAACAAATCAAAAGACAATAAACTAGGAAGTTATTTGCAAAAATCGTGATGAAGAATTAATTTCTTTTGTACAAAGAGTTCTTACAAATCAATAGCAAAAGATGAAAATTCCAAGAGAAAAATGGTCAAAGGACATGAACAAACAGTTCAAAGAAAGAGCAAAATAGAAATACATACTTGACAAGTTGTTCAGTCTTACTCATATATAGTAACATCAAGATACCGCTTTCATCCACACAACTGACAAAAGTTGAAATGTTTTACAGAACCTAGTACTGGAGGAAAATGTATCTCATATACTTTTGATGGCAGCTTTTTTTGAAGGGCAATGTAGCAATAACTATCAAAATCTTAAATGCAAATACTTCCAGATTTAAAATCATTTCAAGGTATCTATCTTAAAGTCAACTTGCCAAACTATATTTGTACATGATTCTATTTGTGTTATTAAATTTATATTTTTATTAATGTTTTACATTTATAGAATAAATTTGGAATACAACATAAGGAACTATTTGTAGTGCTTGCCTCTGGGGAGGAAAAGGAGATAGGGAGGACTTAATTGTTTTATTTTATATTATTTTAAACTTCTATCACAAATGATATCTTTACCATATTTGGGTAAGTGAAATAGTGTTAAGATTTAACAGTGAATGACGGTGTCTTAAAATAACTTTTAGAGAGATTGTGGAAAGAGTGACAGTACAGCTAAAATATACTTAAGGGAAACTCATTTATCTTCTGTCTTAAATTGAAAACAGTAGTTAAAAAATATTGTAGAATGTGTGATCCTTTATAAAAATAATACAAACTCATATAAGAAAATTAACAGTCTCTAGAGTTTCTGCAAATTGTATGCTTCACTTACTATATCAACACCCTAAAGGATTTTTATGTGTAAGATAAAATGAGATTGATATTCTATATTCTTTCATGCAGAACTCAATTCTTTTTATTTTATGAATTTTTTCACACATAAAGTGCTGTTAGATACATTGGTTATTTTAATAGTGGCATGACAAACAGTATCATTTACACAAACCCTGAGCTATTAATATGCTTTGCCAACATTGTGTGAAAACTTCCACAGTACTTGTAACTGTAGTTTTGGTTGTTGCTTGGTGATTGAAAACCTGGTTTATAAGCTTTTTAAAAGTAAATTTATAATTTTTCCAAAATCAATTTATCTCTTAATAGCAAGTACTCAAATCATATGTTTTTGTAATTAGATTTTTTTAATAGAAGAAAACATTTTCTAGGTTCATAAACACACATCGTTGTCAGAAGAAACATTAAATAGACAGGCTTGTTGCTTGCTTTCTTTTTTTGTTCCTTCTGCCCAAGGCTGACTAAGGGTCATGGAAAGCTTGGTGTGCACAGTACAGTATGAGGTACTATAACAGACACAATGGAAAGAATCTCTATATCTTTCTCAAACTGGTTTTAGGAAACAGATTTAAGAAGTGTTATGAAATCGAAGTCTTAGCAATGAAATTATTCTTTTCTGTTCTCTGATGTAGACTTTATTTCTGTTTTTTGGGGGGGATTCACACGTTTTTAAAACATGTAAATTCAGGAAATGACAAAAATTTTAGAAGATACCATTTTAAGTTATAGACCTCAAAATCAGAGGAAAATTATATAAAGATAAAATATTTCGAAATCAGCAGCAGTAGGTCAGAAACCATTAACTCTCCCGCCCCCGAAACAAAAGGCCTAGAATTAGATAAATGAAAATTCATTCAGATTTAAAATTGCTTTTACAACATTCTAGAAGATTGAACCCTAGTTTCCTTGGAGATTATATTTTTAATCCACTAACTACTGAGTTAATTCACTAACTCACAGCCAACTTTTTTTTGATTTGGCTCTATATATGTGGCCCTTTTTGTCAACATACCCATACTCATCCTTCTTGTGTGCTTCTAGCACACACCACTTCTGAAAACGTGCATGAGACAGCTACTTTACAATGGATATTAACATTTTAGCCATAAGCAACTCATACTTTAGACAGACCTGTTAAGAAGCTGAATACTATGAAAGTAAAATGGCCCTATTGCTTTTCATGTTTAGAGCATATCTTTGTTTGTGTGTGTGTCTATGTGTATCTGTGTCTATGTGTGAGTTCATCATGTGTGGGACTTCTCAAAACAGTCTAATACTTTATTATATTCTCACTTGTCTTTTTAAACAAAAAAATAATCAAAGTATAGATTTTTATTGGAATTTCACTTCCAAGGAACATGATGCAGAATGGGAAATAGTTCTGAAGTAAAATATTCTCAATCTTAAAAGAAACATTTTTTTTTTCTGAAACGGATGTACTCAAGAAATGAAAATAATTAGAACTTAAAACCAGCTGCAGTGCTATATACTCTTAATTACCAAAGTAAAGAAAAAGGCATATTAACTACAAAAGAAGACAGTTCAACAAAACTGAGACCATGACTAATGTATACAGAATAAAATAAAGGCTAAGGCTTTATGGTAAAGTAAATTTTTTTTATTTCTATAATATCCAAGTACCATAACAATGTGCTTAGAAAACTAAAAGCATTTATCCACAGATAAAACATCTTAGTAGTAGAAACCATAAAGTATATTTAAAGTTACCTTAATTAAAAATAATTATAACATTTTTCTAGAAGTTGAAATAAGATGATATTTAACATTCTCGCTAATTTGTTGATTCGGAAAAGGTATAATCAAAGAGAAGAATCTGCCCATCACCTTAGTTTATGCCTCTAAACAATCTAAAAGGAATGTTTAATTAAACTGCAAATTTCTTAAAGATAGTAATATTCAGGATAATAGCTGTTATGATTTTATAAAAAGGAAATAATTTCAAATTAGAAAAATGTGATGACTCCTGATTCTATTTGGTTATTTTTTTGTATTCTGTTTTGCTTTTGAACAGTAATGTTCTTTGATGCTATTAGAACAATCAATTCTCTATCCTGTTCATTCCATCCTTGTACTCACATAACTGGAATGAATAATGTATACAGAATGGTGAGAGGATAAGCAACTAAGTCATCAATGACTGAACATAATTCTTCAAGAATAAAAACAAAAACAATTTCAAATTATGAAGATTGATATTGACTTAGTTCTTTGTGTAATATTTACAAAATCAAAGATATAATTGTATAATACAAAGCCTACTAGGTAGTCTATAATAGTTTACTTTTTTAAAGAAGGCATAAATGTAACAAACAGGGTAAGATATGCCAACCCGGTATCTTCTCACTAGAAGAGAGCTGTGAGTATATACATGAAAAGAGACATAGAGAATTCAACAAGACTGCTGAAGATAACAGACATGAATAAAAATAGGAAAAATAGAGCTATGAAGAAAAATTCAAAGAAAATGCAATTGTAGGAGAGAAAACAGAGGACAATTTAATAATGCCCTTCAAGTATATTAGAGGCTATTCAGTAGAGCTACTGACCAGCTGTTCCTAATCTTCCTTGAAATCATAAGTCGAAGGGGGTCAAAATTGTAATTTAACAGATTTAGATTGAGGAAGAGATGAGGACAGCAGAGAAAGAAAAAGGGGATGATTCCAAAGAAAGCCTCAAGTGCTGCAGCACCTAGAAATGTGTGTTCGCATCAATTTTTTTTTGCTCATAAAGATAAAGCTATCTGTACAAACCAATTATTTTTCCTGTTATTATTTATTATCTGCCTTTTAAAAATATTAAATCTAAGGAAAACCAAAACTTACAAGATGAACACAAACATCCACATTATAAAGACAGCTTCAAATTGTGCAGCAGCAGGCTTAGTAATAAGAACATGGGTTGTAGATTTAGACATTCCTAGATCTGAACCCCACCTCCACCACTTTCTACCTGAGTGGCCATAGACCTAATTCCTCTAATCTTTAGCTTACTCATATGTAAAAGAGACTTATTGCAACATATTAAATTTGGGCATTGTGCAGATAAATGAGATAATGTACTTATAGTGCTTGATATATAGAAAACACAATAAATGTAATAATGAATAGTAGGAGTACTATCAAACAGTATAAGAGTGAACATGGTGCATTGTACTCTATTGTCTCATGTTTCAGTAACACCAAAAAAATGTACTTATTAAACAATAGAAATCATTAAACTAAGAAAGGAAAACTATATATCAAAATTTGTGCAGGGTAGTTATTTTGACCAGTACTTTGCCTAACTTCGTACTCATTCACTTCTTAAATATATTTGAATGCTTAAAATAAATGATGTGAAATTATGCAAAAAATATTTGAACTTAATGTCTAAGTGTGATGTGATTGATATGTGATGGAGAGGTGGCACAAGACCTGGGCACTAGAGATCAGGTCCCACAGGAAAGGCCAGATCAGGACAGTAGACTGAAAAGCAAGCATGTAGACGAAGATCAGGAGGGCAAGGAGATGAGAAGGCAGTTGCACAGCTCATGAAGTGATCAAAGAATCAGGCAAATAGTCTAAGACCAAAAGATACCAGGGGTGGGATAAGACAAAAAAAAAAAAACTGAATCAGAGGCCCTTGTAGCAAATCCTGGAACATAAGAGATACATTAGACAAGCCTCAGCTGCTTCATTCTGCTCTCACTCTGGTGACAGAAGAGCTTAAGTGACCCAGGTTTGGGACTGCTGCCATTGATGAAATTAAAGTCTGTTGGTTGGGTGAAATATGAGAGAGTCAAACTGTTCTCTGGCAGAAGCACCTCTGACATAAAGTGATAATGAGTTTCTCAGCCCTTTGGGTTTGGTTACTTGTGGTTTTGATATATGAGATGTTGATGTGGTAGTTTTAATTTATTAAAAATACCTTATTTTAACTTGTGGCTTGTAAATAGTTCTTTCACAGTAACCAGCTAAATCATAAAACTCATCTTTATAAATAATTTACTATAGAAATAATAAGTGATTTCTATTTCTAATTTCTGTTTCTACGGAGGGGGTATCTAACCAGCTTTGGTAATCAGCTTGACACAGGAAGCTTCATCATCTATCAGTCTGCTGAACTGTACGTGTCATTTAATTATTATGAAGATATTAATGTGACAGGACTTCCTTTTTCTGACAGATACAGGAAAACATTTGGTATTTTTTCTATATTTACAATGCAATTCATACTTGAAAGCAACTGTACATTGCATTTTTGTCGTTGATATAATGTAGCCTGAAGGGGACATTTATATAAAAAATATGCTTCTGAATACACCATATTCAAATTAGAGGTGATCTGCTTTGAGGGACACATGAAGATGAATTAACTTAATTCAAATTTGTTTGTAAGTTCAGCAATTATTTTTAATTAATTAGAATCCCATCATGAAATACTCATGAGGATTCAAAGAATCAATTTTATTTTGAACTCAAGGAATTGGAATGACTTACAGAAAAGAGGTAGTTTTCTCTGGGCTTTGGAAGTACAAGCTTATATTAGTGGGAGAGTAGCAAAGTGCAGGGATGCTGATGGTATATGAGAACAAATGACTCAATCTTTATTTCCAATACAGACCATTGTATATGGTTGACATCTCCAATTGGTCTATTTCTATCTACTGGTTAAACCATTTTTTACCTGGTTGATTTACAAGGCAGCTATTGTACTCATGGCTTGTGGAAATGACCTACAATTTATGGGAGAAATAATCCACGTGGTTTCTGGACCACTGTGTCCTTGCATTGTACATTTATTGTAAGCTTCAAAACTTGCATTTAACATACCCAC
Organism: Eidolon dupreanum; assembly: GCA_028627145.1. Taxonomy (NCBI): domain Eukaryota; kingdom Metazoa; phylum Chordata; class Mammalia; order Chiroptera; family Pteropodidae; genus Eidolon; species Eidolon dupreanum. Next base: position 36,609,498 of record CM053514.1, read on the forward strand.
TTAACCATATCTACCTACATATTCCAAAGAACTCTCTAATTTACAATCTCACAAAATAAAATTACCACCTTTCCCCATCTTCAAATCTCCTTCCTTTTAGTAGTCTATATCTCAGCATATGGTACTAATATTGCCTTAATCATCTAGTCACATACCAGTGTGTGGTGTTCTGCTGAGTTTTGTCCATTTGCTTCTTTGAAAGTGGAAATCTTATTTGTTCATTTTCTGAGTAAAATATTTCAATGGCCCACTTTCCTTAGAGAATAAATTTTCATTAGGCAGGTGATATAAGAGCCTTGATGATCTCATCTCCGCTTTTCTTTCTACCCTCATAAACCTCCACATCCTCCTACCTGTCTTGCACTCCAAACAAACCAAACTTTCACTTCATTATCTGGACCTTTACAAATTCTTTTTCTTCCACCAAGAAGGCAGTTCCTTGTTCTACTTCTACTCCCATTCTACTTGTTCTTCAAGACTTGACCTGGGGCCTCTTCCTCTATGAAGTTTTCACCTTCTTCCTGCCAGTCCAGAGCAGTGGAATGCCTTGAGGCCCTGGACCCCCAGGAACACACCTGTAGCTGAAAAGGTTGGGTTTATTACTCCTTGCAGCAAGGGATAACACTCACTTGTCAAGGGGAAGGTGGAGCATTTCAGTAAGAGGGTGTTAAAAAGAACCTCTTATAGGCATTTCCCTTTGGTTGGGTGATGTGAGGGAGAGCCTAAAAAAGCATAGTTTTTCTCTAGATATTGTCAGAAAGTAGGAGAAATTCTATGACTAATTTTACCTATAGGAAATGAAGACTAGTTGAGGATAAAACTTCAAATGATAGAAAAGCAGCATTCATTCACTTTAGTCAGGAGAAAAGGAAGACAAACTATGAAGTGGCCTTTTCTTGGTCTCACTTTTTCATACTATTAGACTGAGATTGTCTGGAGTTTATATTCTATAAAATTATTTGTGTTCAGTGGGAGAATAACAGGATTTTCTTGTGAGTACCAGGCCAGCTTTCTGAGAAGGAGCTGTTTTTCCTTTTTTCCCTTTCTCAGAAGTTACACATTCCATTCTTCCACAGCTCTTTTCAGTGTCATTACTAAATCAATTATCACATCACATGTTAAGCAAAACAATGCCTGGCATATCATACCCAGTAAAGGTTTGATAAATAAATGAAAAGATGAGTTGCTGAAACCATCAATCAATGTCTTTTATGATATGACACCTCCTTTCCAGTCTTCATTAAAAAACATTAATCCTAAGACTTTGAAGAAATAGAAATAGAAAATATCACCATGGTCCACTATTAGAAAGATATACAATTTGTAAGGTGAGGGTGAGTTCAGTAATTATCAATTATAATTTTGCTGAATGCATTAGTCACCTTTGCTCCTATTCTGTGGGAGAGGGTGTAACTACCAGTAGACTCACCATTCATTAATACTATTTTGCCAATGTAAAATACAAAAGCAATATAAAAAAAAAAAAAAACTAATGTGCAAATGCATAGCCATAATGTATATGTAAGATGTATGTCTCCCCATTTGAAATATTATTTCCTAATGAATGTTATTATATGTGTTCTGAAACTGTTGTTTCTTTTTCCTCAATTTCTGTTATCAGTTCCAATACTTTCATTTATCATGTAATACTATATATATAATCTTAAAAGATAATAGTGAGAGTAATCAATTACAATCTCCCATTGGAGGAATAAAGTATAAGTTTTAAGGGAAAGGGGTTATGCCTATGTAATATTTCTATATTATTTATCCCAAGCAGTTTAGCCCTCTCAAATAACATTTAAGAGAGACTCAGTGAATAGTAATTACATGATCTCAGTGATGAGAGATATTTCATATGTGCTGATTCCAGTTCTTCAAATTGCCAGTGAATTGTTCTGACTAAACACCTCTTAATACGATATGGGATATTAAGTTAAAATTAAAGTTTTGATGAAAGGTTTAATCTAATAGGACATGATTTATTCTTTCTTTCAATATCCTAGCATATAGGCCCTGCCAGGATATTAGTTTATAAATGAATTTCATTGAAGAAAAAACACAGAGAATTGAATGCAAAAATCCCAGGAAAGAAAGAAGATGCCATTGGAAGATAAGGAAATAGAAACATAAGTGTGAATTCTGACTGAAAGAAAAGAATTATGAGAGAAAGATATATTTGATGAAGGCAATGAAATATAACAGACTTTTTAAACCATTTTTTCTGGCTTCATTGAAATATAATAGACAATTAGTTGTTTATATTTGCATTGTACCATTCAATGAGTTTTTTTTTTTTTCAACACCATAGTGATCAGATATCCACATAACTCACAAAGTGGTCATCCCACTAAATCTAGTACCTCTCCTCCCCTTTACATAGTTATTAAAACATATGAACCATCTTCTCCATGTTATACTCTACATCTCCAAGTCTATTCTGCAACTATCCATTTGTACCTCTAAATCCCTTTGCCTTTTTTTTTGGCTGACACCCAACCACCTTCCCATCTAGTATCCCTCAAAATATTCTGTGTATCTATGAGTTTATTTCCACTTTCATTGTTGTTGTTGTTTATTTTGTTCTTTAGATTCCACACGTATATGAAATCATGCGATAACTGTCTTTATATGATGTATTTCATTCAGCACAATACCCTCTAGGTTCATCAAGGCAATATCTTTTTCCATTTTCTTCCTTTTAGTCTGTGTGTGGCTTTTAATTAGAAGTGAGTCTCTTGTAGGCAGCATATGTAGGGGTCTTGTTTTCTTATCCATTCAACAACTCTATCTTTTGATTGGAGAACTTAATTTTTTTCCATCTGAGGTACTTATTGATAGGAATGTAGTTATTAACATTCTTTATTCATGTTTTTGACACTTCTTTTTTCCTTAAAGAAGTTTCTCCAACATTTCGTTAATACTGCATTGGTGTTGATAAATTTTTTAGCTTATTTTTGTCTGGGAAGCTCTTTATCTGTCCTTCCACTCTAAATGATAGCATTGCTGGATAAAGTATTCTTGGTTGTAGATCCTGGGTTTTCATCACATTGACTATTTTGTGCCAAGCCCTTCTGTCCTGCAAAGTTTTCTTTTGAGAAATCAGCTGCCAGTCTTATGGGTGCTCCCTTGTAGGTAACTAATGACTTTTCTCCTGCTGCTTTTAAGATTCCCTCTTTGTATTTAACCTTTGGAATTTTAATTATGATGTATCTTGGTATGGGCCTCTTTGGCTTCACCTTTCTTGGAACTCTCTGAGCTTCCTGGGGTTGTGTGTCTATTTCTTTAGCCAAGTGAAGGAAGTTTTCCATCATTATTTCTTCAAATAGCTCCTCAACTTCTTGTTTTTCTTCAAGTACCCCTATGACATGGATATTTATACAATAGTGTCCCGTAGGCTCCTTAAGTTATTATTATAGTCTTGGCTTCTTATTTCTTGCCATTCTGATTGAGTGTCTTTGGCGTCCCCATCCTCTATATTGGTGGTCTTATCCTCTTCTTTATACACTCTGTTGATTCCCTCTAATATATTCTTCATCTCAGATAACGTGTTTTTCATTTCTAATTGGTTCTCTTTTATAATTTTCATTTCCGTTTTCATGTTTTTTATCTCTTTGTTAAAGTTCTCACTGAATTCATCTACTCTTCTCCTAAGTTCATTGAGCATCTTTATAACCAGTGTTTTGAACTCTGCATCTGTTAGATTGTTTGACTCCCTTATTCCTGGATCTCTATTCTGTTCTTTCATATGGTTTCTGCTTCTTTTTCTTCCCATTTTGGCTGTATCTGTTTCTATGTACAAAGCAAAGCCCCTAAGTCTCCCAGTCTTATTGGCATGGCCTTGTGTAGTAGGTGTCCAGTGGCACATTCCTGAGAGGGTTTTAATGGCAAGCCAAGTTTAGTCCCAGTCTGTGCCCCTCTGGGGCCACTGTTAAGATTCAGCAAGCAATCTACAGATGCTGTGCTCATAGTTGTCTCAAGTAAACATACTAGAAACCAAGGCCTAGCTGCCACTAATGTAAGTCTTGGTGCTGCTCAGCAAGAATCATCTGACTCATTGAAGACACACCTGGATGTGGCTTGGGTGGGGCCACTAGTTGGGGAACACGGATTTTCATGGAATCCTCTGGGCTGAGTGACCTTTGTTATCCAGTTTGATGAAGTCTCAGCTATGGCAGTGCAAAGTTCACACACTGGGAGGGCTCAACAAGGGAACAGAAGTGCACCAGCACTTCCTTCCGGGAGAGAGCTTCACCTTTGGCCCTCACTCCAACAACTCATTGTTCCCCTGTAAGTCCCCAGTGCCCCCTGACCCCCATGCAGCCGACTAGGCACTGGTGCTCAGAGCGTGCAGGTCCATCCCAAAGTCCACTCCAGGACATGGCCCCTTTAAGAGGCATCTGCTGCTGCCGCTGCCGCAGCCTCTGTCCCACTCAGCTGCTCGAGACTGGGCAGCCTCATGTCTTCACCCCCTGCTACCTTCTACTGTTATAGGTTGATTAATTTCTTCTCTCCCTAGTTGTATGCTTCTGTTCATCTAGATCCCAAGCGACTTTCCTTGCTGTTTGCTCTGTGTTTTTGTCACAACTTTGATTTGGTCGCAAGAGGGATGAACAAAGCCTCTATCATCTATGCCATTTTTTCCCATCTTGACAAAAATAATTTTTATAATAACTTAAGATAATCCTAACAAAAATAGTAGAAAGATAAAAGAATAAAGTCCAAGAGATGAGCAATGTTTTTTAAAAGAATAGAAAAAATATGAAGCAATAATTTAAAGTTTAAAATAAGAAAATAAAATGTGAATATGTTAAGCCAGTATCTTACTAATTAAATGTAATGAAATGCTTAGATTTGTAATTCTTTTTATAAAATTTAGATGAAAATCCTAATTTCCAGAAAATCTATTAATTCCAATATACCTGGAAATATATGCACATTAGCCTATTAATCAAATTACACTGGTATTAAGTAACAAATACAAATACATTTAATATCCCCCCAAGATATATTGGTTTTAGATTTCAAAATTATTACAGAGCTTCAGGTTTAGCTATAAACTTTCATTTTCCATAATATTTTCCAGAAATCTATCATAAGAAAATAGAAACTCAATCAAAGACATTTGTATAAAGGTATTTCATATAATGTTATTGTGAAAAATTAGAAAGTACCAAAAATCCAACAGCAAAGAAGCGCTTAAAAACATTGTGACGTATTCAAGGATAGACTATGATTCAAATGATTAAAATCATGTTTATAAAGATTATTTAGTGTTATGGTAAAATGTTCATGTTAAGTAAAGAGTAGTACACACTAATAAAAAGTGGAGGAGCCTAACATAGAATATTCTTGCAGGAACTGACTTTAGAGTTCATCTAGTTTGATACTTTTGTTTTATAGACTTGAGACATGATGTCCAAAGATATTAAATGTTTTGCCTGACTTAACGTGTCTCTTTGGCCACAATGAGACTGTGGGTCAGGTTTCCTGACTCTGGTCACACTGCTTTGTGCTACTTCCTCCAAACCATATATGATTATACTTGAATTATTTTTCATAGAACTGGCCCTAAACACAATTAGTGAGTAAGCAAAGATCATTTTCAGTTTGAAACCTTTGGCTACCTTACTCTGATTCTCTACTGGAGTCTGACAGATTTACTGCTAACGAATACATCCTTTCCTACATTTCTTAATGTCTTCTAAAATGACTATGGGCAGGAAATAAACTAATAATTTATAGTTTATTAGCTTGTTAACATGTTAATTCTCCCACATAATGTCCTAGTCTGATCGGGCAGCTATAACAGAATACCGTAGACTGGATAGCTTATAAAGGAATTTTATTTCTCACAGTTTTGAAGTCTGGGAAGTCCAAAATCAAGGTATTAGCAGATTTAGAGTCTGGTGAAAACCCACTTCGTGGATCATAGATAGCCATCTTCTTGCTGTATCTTCACATGGTTGGAAGAGATGAGGGTGCTTTTTGCGTTTCTTTTATGGGGGCATTAATCCCATTCATGAGAGCTCCATGACCTAATCACTTTCCAAAGATCCCACCTCCTAACACCAACATATTGGGAGGGTTAGGATTTCAACATATGAATTTAGGGGAGGGAAGGTACATTCAGTCTGTAGCAGATAACATACTGCCTTAATTATACAGTTAAATTATTATTTAAGATAGTGTTAATGGTAGAAGTTTCAAATGACACAAAATAATAAAAAATATTTCTAAGAAAGCTTTTGTGTGTAATTTATTTTAGTGACTCACTATGTGCAAAGCTAAACCTTTTCTAATATAAGCACTATATGCAATAGCATATGCCCAAATGCAGCAAACCTAGAGCCCTCTACACAGACACTGAAGATGTGACTGGACTTTCCCATTTCCCAAAGTAAATCAAAATGCACCTTTCATTCTTTCAACAACTTTTTACCAAGTACAAGTTATGTGCCTAGTACTGCTGAGAACCTGAAAATAGGGCAGTGAACAAAATGGACCAAGTCTCACCTAAAAGTGTTTTAGTAATTATAACAAGACTTGGAATATTTTTCAAATAAAATTTTCTAAATCAAAGAAGTTTTGAGAGAAGTCAGATCAACAACTGCACAGAGGCATATTTAAAAATTTAGTTACCTATCTCTGAAACTGCAGCACAGAATCTTATTCTTATTCAATTATATTAAACACTGATTCATGTGAATCACCCTCTTGATAATAGAAATTTGCCTTTTAGATATAATTTTCATTATACTTTTCTTCTGTGTTCATTATTGTAAGCTCTGGGATAGTTATAGTATTAGAAAGGGTTCTCATTTTTTTCTAGATCATCAGTTGAAACCAATTTAAAAATGTGGGTAACTCAGTTTTTCCCCCTTCTATGCTGACCCCTTGTAGGTTATGGAGAAAGATAGTGGAGCCAAATGCTATACTCTATTATTCACTGCTAATTACTTTCTTCTGTAATTTTCTTGGGATCATGTATAGGCTTTACAGATAACTCGGGAAATAGATGAGTAAGACAAAAAGTCTTTGGCTTTCAAGATATATGAGATATAATGCCAGAAACAGGCTGCAGAGACATTTCTGAAGAAAACTGTGGATAAACAAAACAAACAATAAATGACGTTTCTGCTCTTTACTTTTCCTGTGTTTACTTGTCTAGGATTCAAGTTTTACATTTAGTTACAAATATAATACTATACTCGCTACAAAGCCTTAGCTAAGATCTGGACCAAAGCTGACAAGAAGTAGTAATTACTCATCTTAGTTCTTCTTAAACCATGTGGACTAATAAAACCAGCATTTACTGGCTAGGCTTTAAACAGAGGTCTGTTTACTCATGTGAAGTAGACAAAGAAGGAAACAGTGGCACTCATCCTCCTCTTAAAATCCTCAGTACTGATGAAGGGTCCTCCTAGGATCTGGGGTTCTTCCCATGTGCTTAATCTAGAGTGGCCTGAGTAGGAGGTAGGAATGTATCCTCTCAGACATTGATGTGGCCACCTAACAATCCCTAACTAACTCTATTGTCTTTAAAGAAACCAGAAAATCAAGTCAGTTCTCAAGGCATCACGTGAAGAAACGACTACAAAAAACCATACAATGTGATTTGCAATGTGCTAGACTTCTGCTGCATTTAATCCATTTTCGTCATTGCAAGTAGGTGCTTGTATCACATTGGCCAGTTTCACACAAGACAGGGCCAAGAGAATATTTATTATTAGCTTTATCTCTTAAAATAGCGCAAAAAAATACCCTTTTGTACATTTTACAATTAACGGTTATTGATAAATGCAAGGTAACTTTTGTGGTATTAAAATGGTACTTATAGTACATAAACATACTTGACACTGATTCTTATTTCTTATTTCCTAAGACAAGATAATCCCAGAAGTATTTTTTTAATACCACTACAAAGAGGCCACAACTTGCATAGATTTACCACATTAAACAGATTCTTGTTGACTACAGTGGTGCCAATGACCTTACGTATGATATAGTTGTATTATATGGAGTGAAACGGCCTTCTGTGACTAGGCTAATAATTTTAGAAGAAAAGAAAATATGGTAGGAAGTGTAAGGAGTGAGAAAGAAAATTATTATTCAGCCTGTAGGGCTTCATGTTTTTTTTTAAAGAACACACTTTTAATAATTTGGATTTGATTTTTTTCTATTAAAAACCAAAAGAGATCAAAACCTTTTTACTAATATACTAGTGATCTGGAAGCTAGTGGTTGAGAGCTGTAGTTTAGATTTGATATACAATTCAATGTTTATTCTAACCAAAAATAAAAAGACACACATCAAAGAGAGAAGTAAATTGATAATATGTTTATATTTTCATCACTAGAGGAAAAATATCCTGTGCTGAAGAAATGGCTAAGAAATAAAGAAAATAAGGAGTATATTATAACAGAATTTTGAATATTACTAACTACATAGCAAATTGCTTGCTTAGCTTACTTCATGTGTGATATGATTTATTTCCACTGGCGGAAAGAATTAGATGTTTGTATTTTTGTTGCATTATTAAATGTCCCTTCCATGAAATCTACTGAGAGTAGAACAACACACTAAGTGGAGAAAACAAATCACATTGCAGTGGGTGTATTATCCTTCGTCCTCAAATAAGTCATGAAAAACTGACTACTTCGTATGCATTCATTTTTTAAGTTTATGACCAATTTAACTTTTTTGAGGTTTTGTCCAGAACAGCTTAGTGATAATAGTCAGCAATTTATGGCTGCATGAAAGAACACTCATACTATTTATTGCTCACTTTTTTTAGTAGCGCCAGCTTGCATTTGAACCCTGAAATTGGATACTTAACCTACTGATTAAATGTTGACTATTTATGTGCAAAAATAAATGTTTCTCTAAATGTTTACCTCAATAGAATTTTATTTCCTCACAATTCTTTAGAGACTGAAAAACATTCCTAAAATTGTTTAAGACAAAAACAAGATAAACATTATGAAAGAATTAGCTAGTGGTCAAATGTAAATTAAATATTTATTGATTATTTTTTTTTCATGTAATTCCAAAGCAGGATTATCATAAATGTTCAGTATGGCATGGCTATTTTATTCAAATATTCTTTTAAAAAGTGTATGTTATTATGTCTATTTTAAAACAAATGGAATTTCACTATAATACTGTTGGCTGGAAGTGGATTTGATTTAAGGTGAATTCTGTTTGTGGCTCCATCTATGGAATGAAAGGAAGGAAGGAAGGCAGGGAGGAAAGAAGGGAAGGAGGGAAGAAGAGAGGAAATAGGAAAGGAAAGGAAAGGAAACTCGGTTATCAAAGTAACTCAACTTATTTCCTTTCAGTGTTTATTTTTATTTTAAAGTTCATTTTCATTCCAAAGCTTTAGCTTTCAGTAGTTTTCATGATGAGTCAATTTTTATACTATTTGTTATGAGTTTTATAAATTGTCAATGATTATTATATAAAGGTGAGATTATACAGACTGGAAAATGAAATTATATAACTGTTATATCATTTCCTGTGATGGGGTTGGGGGGCCTGAACATTCCCTTTAAATACTATGATAGTTTTGGTCCTCATCCACCACTCTATAATGGAAGCACTGAAGATGATATGATTGGAGTCTGTGGCTATCATGATGGTATAATCACTGCAGAATCTGTCCCTTTAGATTATTTCAATAAATTCTGCCTGTTTTGTCACAAATAAATTCTTTTATTTTTTACCTGAGTCAATGTAAGTTTTAAATGTTAAATTCATAATCTTAGTCCAACATGAATTTACACTTTTCTTTCAATTTTTCTTTTGATTGATAAACATCATTTCAGTGACATAATGCCTGAAAACAGAACAGGCTATGAAACAGAATAACAGCTCTGCTAGAATAAAAGTGTTTATGGAAATCTAACCCCTCAGGTGACATTCTGTACAAAGAGCGGCCACATACTTCAAATTCTGTTGGGATATAATTATCACATAATAACTATTTTCCCATCGGCACTGCATCACTATCAGGCCATAAAATGTTTTTCTGTGTCTCAGGAAAGAAGATAGAGTAAGCAATTTGGAATATTACAAAATAGGCTCAGTAGAGCAGTTTAATTTGCATGCATCATCCTCATCCTCTAAATATCTCATTGACCAATGAGAGTTTTTGGTTGCTTTAGTTCAGAGAGCAGTATAATTTTATATGCACACACTTGCATAAATTGAGATTAAAAAGTTGCTTAAAATATAATAAAAGCAAAAGAGCTATTAAAACACTACTGTAAATAAGATATTTTTACAACTTTTTAAGATGTTTTATTTTACTGTATTTAGCACATAATGAACAGATATTTTATCAGCAAAGATATGCAAAATAAATCAGATTAGAACAACCCTGTAATTATATTTGTGCAAATGTTTTAAAGGATTGCATTATAATTAAAATGTGTGGTAGTAATTTTATTATGCTATTTCTAATATGCAAACAAAATTTATACAATAGTCAAGTGAACTTGAGTTAAATCAAGCACATTTTACAATTTTGATAACAATTTTAGAAGCCAGCAAAGTTCCAAACATAATTTTTGTTAGTGAAACAAACGTTTGTTGAGTTCTTATATTACATCGTGTTCATTGGGTCATAGAGATGATTAAGAATTTGCTTTTTTCTTTAAGGAGTTTACACTGCAATGTCAGACACTGGTACTATATTATTATGCATCAAAAGAGGCAGATACATGCACAAGGGATAGAAAAGCCCAGAGGAGGAGCCCATAGGCTAGTATGGGAATTAGATAATTTCTTGAAAGAGATTGATACTTAAGGCATAGATTTAAAGGATGGGTAACGATTGTCCAAATGTGGAAAGGTTATTCAAGAAATAAATGAAGAGTTTGACAAACGTGAAAGAAGATATGTAATTTTTTAATGTCAGTTTTATTAAGGTATAATTTATGTACAGTAAAGTCCTTTCCTTTTAAGTGTTCAGTTTTATGAATTTAAACAGATGTATATAGTCATGTAAGTACAACTACAATCAAAATATAGAACATTTCCATCACCCCATACATTTCTCTTGGCTCCTTTGTAGTCAATTCCTTACCCCTACCTCAGTCCTGGTAACCACTGCCTCTATAATTTTGCCTTTTCCAGAATATCATATAAATGGAATAATACAGTATATAGATTTTGAATGTCTTTTTTTTTTTTCATTTAATATAATGCACTTGAGAGTCATCTATGTTGCATGTATCTGTAGTTCATTCTTTTTATGGCTGCATAGTATTCCATTGTGAACATTTACCCTGCTCGTTAATTTATATTTTAGTTGATGATCATTTCAGTTGTTTCTAGTTTTGGAAGATTATGAATAGAGTGACTATAAACATTCATGTACAGGCTCTATGTGCATAAAAGTTGTTTTTATTTCTCTTGGATAAATATCTAGGAGAGGTATTACTGGGTCATATGTGGAATATTTCGATGCATTCCCAATTTGTCATTACTATAGCAAGGTAACAGAAAGGAAGAAAGAGTGGGCAAAGACCAGATTGGTCAGTACTTTTATTTTATGCTAAGAAAGATTGTATTCCCAACACAATGAGGAGATTTTACGCAGTGATTTTTTTAATGTTCATATTTTCCTTTCATCTGAGGTGTCAGAGTGAAGCTTGAACTGGTTGGAGGAGGCATTGGGGTAGAGACGAGGCTGGAGTCAGCAAGAATATTTCAGGATTCTATCATTAATCCAGTATCCTATAGAATTACCTATTCCTGACAGTTTTCTATTAGAAAATAAAAATTCAGAGCATACTCAATGTCACAATCCAAAGATACTGTGCAGTTAGGAAAACATGCTTACTGATAAAAGTTGCTGAGGAATTAAATAGCTCACTCTCTAATCATGGTCTGAGCTAACTAGATTTCACTGGGAAGAAGAGACTGCACTATGACCAGCTAAACAGGTGCTTTCTTAAAACTGCCAAGCACTGGCACTGAGGACCAGCAACTCTTTTAATCCTCCTAAGAACCATATGAGGTAGAGGCCATTATCATCTGTGTTTAAATAGGCAAACTGTATGCATACTAGAACTACCACCACTTTTTACTATGATAATCATTTTATTATAATAATCTATGAAAAGTTGCTTAACCTCTGTAAACTCAAATACCCTGTCTATAAAATGGAGACCATGCTATCTACCTCATAAGAATTTTAGGAGGATTGAATGAAACAACATATACACTGTCCCTAGAGTATTGCTGGTGGTCAGCAAATGTTTTCTGCTTATAGTTGTCCTATACACAATAAAATGTTAACTGCTAATATGGAAATTAAGCTTGAGTATATTAAAAAATCAAAGAAAAAATCAAACAGTCAAATAAATTTCAAAGATTGCTAATGAAATTGCAACTTAAAAAAATATATTTAAAAATCACCAGTGAGAACCAGGTTCCTTTATCTTGTTTTGATGAAGATTACATGAGATAATATATATGAAACATGTAGAGCACAGATATGCATTCTCCCTTCTTTATGGTTTTCCTTTTTCATGGAAAGAATTGTAGTAAAATATTTTCCATTATAGTATCATAGATAATTGGACTAGAATGTTTACTCTGATGAATAAAAGCTTTAGTAAAGACAAGTTTGGAATATTTTAAGGACTACCAGTTATTAGGAAGAATGATCATGTTTTATGCTTTTCCCCAAACCAGAGTGGACTATTAAATAGATACTGAAGGAAACAATTTGGGGGGAAAGATAAAATGGACATAATCACTAGAGTTGTCCAGCAGAAAAGACTGGTTTTTATTATGCAGAATCTTTATAACCATTTGTCAGGAATGATTTGAAATAAATTATCTCGTTGCAAGAAGAGGTTAAACTGGATGTCCTAATAAAATCTCCTGTAATATAATCTATCATCCTTGGCCTTTCCAACTGCATAACTCAGTGATTCTCTATTTTTACTTCTTCAGAGTTTATAAATACTTTAATATAATATTATTTCATTTGTAAACTATTCTGACCTTTCAAATATTATTGCTTTCATATTTCTTGTTAAATTCTGGATTTTAAATAATGCTGGCACAGGCTACCAAAATATTTTTAAATGACTAAATAGTTCATTAGACTCTCATACAGTTTTTAAAGATTTAAATTCCTTCATGCCATTATGTACCTTGCCATTCAATATGAGTTTGCAAAAGAAATGCGTCTTTTCCTATGGATATTAATTTATTTGATAAGCTTGTTCTCAAGCGAACTATTTATAAAACAAGACTTCCCCTTTTTCACATTGCTCTTGGTAGCTTTAATTCATTTACAGAATCATATTACTTTCTCATAAAGAGTGGGTGAGCCATTTAAAATATAATAGCTGTCCTTATTCTCATTAATAGAACTTAGCATAAATACTGTTTTTAATTTCGAACACTGGGGAAAAATGTACCTGGTATAGAACCCTTAGTGTTTCTTTATTTCTCACATACTGCCAGATGTATCTTTTCCATTCAAATAATTCTTTATCAACATTCTTTGTATTTCCACTGCTAATACCCAATACGGACCTTTGTCATTCCATGCCTAGAATCTTGCCCTTGTCTTGCCTACTCTAATTAATTCTAACTGCATCAGAATTACATATTTGTAAAATACTATGCATTAAATTTTCAATTGTTCATCATTACTCCTAGAGGAAAAAATAAGTAGAAAAAACCATATGATTAATATTTAATTGAAGCTTTCCACAGTATAATTTTTGCTTGCCTAGATAATTTGCTTTTTGGTACTAGCTTTTGGCTTTTTCCATGCCAGACTCACCCCTCACAACCTATTTGCTTTCCTGTCTCTATATTCTACTTATATAAATTCCCCCAAATAGCTTCTTCTCCACACAGAAGAGTGTCATAAAATTGGCTGCAAGTTAACTTTAGACAGTCATAAATCTAGTTTTCCCAGCCTGGTGTTACCATGGGACTTGACATAGTGCTACCGTCTACTTCAAACTTTGTGCCTGTAAGCAAGGGCCAGTCCTGGGAAGGGCCAGTCCTGGGAAGGGACAGAGGGACTGCTGTTTGCATAACTGCATATCTGGGCCTACATGTACAGTGTTTCTTTCTTTCTCTTTTTTTTCTTTTTTCTGTCAAAGCATATTGGGCAGAAATCCAGTGCAAAGCAAATGAAGAATGACATGACATGCATGATATGGTTCAGTATCCATCTAATCCAGCAAATTAACAATTCAGCCCTCGAAGCAGGAGTAGCTCTATGAAGTGGGTACTGAGATCTCCCCTGAGAAGTAACCTGGAGAGTGGCCTGCTCAGACGTGTATAGCATTGTATAAGGGTTAGATGTACAGCATAATGACTACATGTACTGTGAAATTGTAATATTATTTCTATATTGTGTACTATGTGTATGTGTGTGTTCATAGGTCAAGAAGCTTAATTTATGAATTTTTTAAAATAATATAAACATGAATTTCAAGAGAACTGATCTCAAAGAGTTGCTATCTCCTTTCTATGTAGAACACATATTCAATTTCAGAATAGTATTATATATTTAATGACCTTACTTAATCACGAAGGATCTTTAAAATACTATTCTTCATCTCTTGCATAAGAGTTGCTTTTTTTTTTCTTTTATTTTTTGTTACTAATTTCCTTAGAACAATTACTGCATTGCAGTAAGGGGATAGTAAATTGTAGAGATTGTTTATGTAAAGAACTTTAAGAGTCTATGATGAAAGCTGCAGTATGAGTTTCTCTTTATATTTTCTTACCCTGCCATCATCAATATAAGCTTTATGATCAAAACTATGCATTGAAATCAGTTACCAGTTTTACTCAAGAAACTATTAAACGACATTTTCATTTAGTTCCTTCTTCAAGTTGCCCTTGTGGTAAATTGACAATATTCAGCACAATTGTACAGCTATGTATTATTCTCTACAAACACCTCGCTCTCTCTGGTTTTCTGCTATACACTTGTCCCATAGCAGTGCTGTATTAAGTGCCACAGCACAGGGCTTGGCAGATGGCAGGTGCTTCATAACTGTTATCTCTTCCCAGACATAGGTGGTATGTCACTTATTAACAACCCACATTTCTTATACAGAGTAATGCATAGAAATTATTTTCTAATTTAAAAAAATAGTAAATCCAATTATATTCTATGGGAAGTTATAGAAATTATTCTTCATTAAAAAGCATCGATTTTATAATTTAGACATATACTATGGCTGTCTGTATTTTTAATGCTTGGACCTGTAAGAAGAATAAGGGGGAAAAATCACTGTTGTTCACTTCATGCCCTCAGCACCGCGCCCCCCCCCCCCCAAGAAACCCAACAAGCCAAAGAAAATTTTAAAATTAATTTCGGTTTCTCAGAATTTATATCTAGTAAGGGCAATCATTTTTTTAAAACCTGATTTTTAAATTAGAAGGTAATAAGGTAATAGCTAAGACATGTTATTCAGATGCTTAAGAAGATAAAAAACTTCCAGTTATTTTCTTTTAATTTTTGGTGAACACAGCTCCATAATCTTGCTAAGCTATCAAGTTGATCTACCAAGTCTAAATTTCTAAAATCTATATGTCTTAAAAAGTACTGATTTGATATTTGATTAATTATAAGTGATTCGATCATATCTAATATTTATTTTTGTCATCTCCTTAAAATCTACAAACAGTAATTTCACATGACTCCAGGCTGTGAGGAAATGTTTATACAAGCAAATGCGCATGGTGCTGCTCTTCCTCTCAGGTCTCTTCACTGATCTCTGGGAGTATTCAGCTCCCGATAACCTCAGGTCCCCGCCTCTTGTTTCTTACACTCAGTCAAAACTTAACTCTCATCAACTGAGCCTTCTTTCTCAGGTGACTCTTGAAGAAAAGCAATGTCTACAGTGAAATAATTCACACTACTATGTACATGAACGTTTATTAATTTCTTAACATGACCAGAACTTTTCAGGCAATTTAATGAGAGAGTGCTTGTTAATGCACACAAATTTCAACTTGGTAAAATTTCAAATAATTTTTAGCATGAAATGACCTCTCCAAGCAGTGTGGTGGAAGTTGTTTGGGGTTATCTGGGCTTATTTTGACAGCCCTGAGATTTAGCTCTGGGAACAGCTCTCTTGTTATTCTCGCTGATTATAGCTTCTCTCCTCATTTCACTTGTCAATAAAGAGGTTCTCTAAAGGCTCAATGTTTTATTCTACAGCATTAACCATGAGAGCAGCATCAAGGATGCTGTGTTTCTGTGTGTGTGTGTGTGTGTGTGTGTGTGTGTGTGTGTGTGTGTGTGTGTTTGAGTTGAGGAGGACAAGAGAGGTCATGGTTATGTCATTAGAGACTTGGGTGACGGTAGATGGAGAGCTGACTTCATTGTAAGATTAGTTTTACATACAATGTTGTCATTTTTTTTCTGTGTGGTTTTGAGCTTTCCGGCCTCATGTATAATGTCTCACATTCATTGACTAAGTCTGTGCATGAGGCAGTCAAATTTCAGTGTGTGAGAAGAGCCACACTCTGCTTGACTAAGGCAGAGATTTATGAAAGAGATGCACCTACCTTCCTGATCTCCTGCTTAGCACTTCACCACCACATAGGTGATGGGGTAGAAAAAGACACAAATGTGGGTTCACAAACAGGTGCTGTGAGTATGCTGATTTGGCTTTTGGGTTTAATTTCTGGCAAATGGAGCACCACCAAACTCTCCTTTCTGCCATTAACATTGGGAAGCCCAAGGAAAGGAGGGCACAGAAGTAGGTGAAAGGAGATGCTTTGGGTAATTTGAGCAGTAATGCTTCTTTGTTTAACCCCTTATGAGTGTTGTGGAGAAGGCAAAAAATAGTTGTGTGTGGCATTTATTAACCCTAAATCTCTGTTACTATCATCAGTCTTATATAAAAAATTATAGACTTTAAAAAATATAAATTTAAGGACCAAATATTTTTAGAGTTAGAATCCCTGTGGTTAAAAATTCCAAGATTTCTATATTCGAATAGCCTATGCAGATGGCAGTATTGAGATTCTCATATACTGTGCACAAGGAAAAATGTAAAATTATCTCGAATTAAGCTTTGCCGGTGTGAAATATAAAATATTCTAAAAATGAGCACTAACAGCTTAAGACTGTGTCTTATTCATTTGTCATTCTTTTGCCTTGAGGCATCTTAAAAGGTAAACACATATCTTTACTTTTTATAACCAAGTTTTAAATTTACAGTGAAGAAAGAATACTGAAAAAATAGAGAATGCAAGCAATCAAGGACATAGGGGCCACTTTGTAACAATTTGTGGTTTTAAATGAAAGTGACTTTCTTATCTATTTAAAAAGTCTAAATTCTGTGAAGTAAAAGGAAAGCTGAATGCCAATATAATGTTTTCAGAGGCTAATGGGATCATTTAAGTGAGCACTTGGCAGAACCAGCTCCATTAAATTATTACGTCATTTTACATTCCTTTTACCTTGTTTCCTGTAAGACAAAATCTACCATTATTTAGTTTTGTTTGTGCTCTTTTTTTTAAAATGTGATAAATTCTAATCTTTGAGAAGACAACATTAACCATCTATACTTTTTATCTGGAAACCTTGTTTTTTAATAAGCTTAATAATAATAAATATTAAACAATATACTAGGCACTGTTCTAAATATTATAAAATATTAATTCATTTAATATATGTATTTGTAATCATATTTTTAGAATTAGTATTTCAAAAGAAAATACTATTGGTGATGTCTTTTGTTGCATGTGATAAGTTCCTTTACCTACAATTCTGCACAGATAAAGACTTCATTCTCCTTTATTAAAAATATTGAAAAAAATACTGGGAAAATATCTAGAAAATGCTATTAGTTACCAAACTCTGATACATTACATATGCTAAATGGAATATCCTAAGGCCTTCATAAGTTATGCATGTACTTAAAATTTAATATCACGTACTGTCAGTCTCATCAATTTATATACACTTTCACTTTACATAAAGATGTTATGTCAAACAGTCTTTATATTGACAAGCAGCATGCAAGAAAGGTTGTTCACAAAATGCAATATATATATGCCTTACTGTTAAATTGTACAACTGAAACTTACTGGATTTTATTATCCAATGTCACCATAGAAAAATAAAATACAAATTTAAAAGATTTTTAAAAATTAAAATAAATAGACAAGTATTTAGGAATTTCTGCCAAGAAAGGTTTCCACATGGGGCCTCATCAAAAGCAGTAAAACCCAGATATGGTGGAAAAACATTACCAGAGCCTTCTTTAAGCCTCTGAAAGAGTGTAGGAGGAGTGAAAAAAAAACTCGTAGTACATGGCTTATAAAATACTTTTATGCATACCAATTCATTTCAGTATTATTTTTCCTATTTTACCGATGGGGACTCTAAGGTGCATTTGGATTAAACCTTGACCAGAGTCAAATGGCTGAAACTCAAATGCAGGTTCTTATTACAAGTTTTTCTTATTTTTACAAGATCAATGTTCTTATTCTAAGTCTGACATTCATAAGTATTGAATGTTTGTTGTGTCTATTTTACTTTTTAATTGATGATAGAATTGGAGATGGGATATGTCTTTTTGGCCCTTACTGAGTACTGTGGCTTGTGTCTTATGAATATTGTACTAAAAAAGATAATAGAAAAAAAAAGCAAGTTTGTTCAGTAAACTGAATATTTTGAATCCAAATATTTCACAGGGTAGTGTCTTGCAGCACAGAGTGAAAAAATAGAGATGCTTTTTCTACTCATTAATGTTTATTATAATGATAGGAAGGGAAATGTGTGGAGCACTCACTATGTGTATGACATAATACTAACCATTTTATGTGTATAACTTTTGTAAATGCTCACAATAATTCTACAGAGAAGGTCTTTTAATTATTTTCCTTTTTACAGAGAGAAGCTGAGGTTTAGATTAAATAACTAATGTATGTTACGTAGCTAGAAAGGGACAGAGTTAGTCTCCAAACTGAAGGCATAAGTCTCCAAAGCCTTCAGGCTTATTTTCAACATAGTGTGCATACAGGCTCCAAATGTTTGTTGAGTCCCTTCTCTGGCTAAGTGCTATACTTGGTGCTAGGAATATAGTCACCAGTTAAAGATATTGCCATGGGATCTTTACAGTATAATATGTGAAAAATTATAATAAGCTCATGTAAAAAATATCATGAAATCCCAGAGGAATGAGTATATATATATCTGGCTCATGGTTCGTATTAAAGCTTAAAGATCACTTTTGCAAACTTCTGCAGTATGGTCCCCACTCTCACCCCATACATATTAGTGCAGTGTACTTTTGCTTACTTTTGGTTGGAGATTGTACTTCTAGTCTCTGCCAAAAATTATGAACCTTTTCAGTGGTGAGACCAAAACAAGACAATTTTTTTTTCAAATCAGAAGCCTAATATTCATGCATGTTGCTCATAGCAAACCTGCCAAAAACCATAATTACACTGTCATTTTCACACAAGAAAATTTGTCCTATTATGAGAAGAAATAACTACTAGAATAATAAATAATAATAACTGCCTGTAATTGCCTGCCTATCATATGCCACACACTGTTTCACGCCTATCATATGTTTTGCATACAAATTTTTGTTTAATTCTCAGTATACCCTGTGATAAATGGCATTATTACATCCATTTTAGAGAGGAAATTGAGGCATAGAGAGGATAATTTCCTCAAGGTAGCATAGCTAAAGTGGAGACTGGTTCAAACAAAGATCTAGATGATCTCCTAAGCAATGTACTATTCTAATGATTAAGAGTTAGGTTCTGATTTTCATTTGAGTGCTCCTGCTTTTTTACTTTGAACCATGGACAGGATACTTAACTTAGCTGTACCTCAGTTTCCTCACCAATAAAATGAGAACAATAATTATAATACTTTCTTCATAGAATTGGTTACAGAATTAAATGAGCAATAACATGTAAAGCTCTTAGAACAATATCTACCACAAAGTAAATGCTCAAAAAATGATAGTAGTAATTATTATTATATTATTATTTATCACTGCCTTCCAGAAGAAAAAAAAAGATGGAAGTGAATATGTGATAGGCACTAAAGCAAAGAATTTATAGCAATTTTTCTTTTGTCATCATTAACATATTAACTAAAGGTACTACATTCAATGAGGTTGATAATGTTTTAAGTAATGCCATTCATCTCACAGATTCAAAACTGTTCTGAGAGAATATTTGATATTTACATCTTTTACAAGGATTCGTCGTACTTAAAATCAGTGTCATTCTGATTTTACTCCTTTCTTCAGATCTAAAAATTAGCAACCAAAAAAGAGATCTGAACTCCACATTCAAAGTCCAAAGGGTTAATTTTTTCCCTAACATGTTTTCTAATATCAAATTAAAAGTTCAATATATTGGAGAGAAAAATTGATCATATTCTTTCAATATATTGGAGAGAAAAGCTAACACAATCTGACCTCACATGCTTTTATCTATTAATTACCAATGATATTTCTAACAAATTAATACTATTTAACACATAGTTATATTCAGATTGGAAATTAACCACTAAATGTAAGTATTAGACTGTCTTATATCTCTGCCATTGCTAACCTGTTGGTGAAAGGAAGAATTACCAGGATGCAAACAAATTAATTGTCTCTTACTATACTATTCTTTTCTAATATTTTTCACTTAAATACAACAACCATCCTCCAGGGGGGAAAGAACATGCTTCCCAGGGAGGGGGGCACATTATGATATATGTGCACATATGTGAGCATACATATACGTATATGTTTATATTTACATATATTAGATGCATAGATAATAGATGATAGATGACAGGTAGGTAGGTAGATAGATAGATAGATAGATAGATAGATAGATAGATAGATAGAAAGATGATAGATAATAGATAAACAGATGATAGACTAAACACAGTTCTTTAAGAGCCTAATGCAAACATGTCATGTCTTTGGTTTACGTGCCGTACAAGGAAATAAAACTATTTAAAATGGAAGTTTAACTGCATATTAAAAGATTCGTTTATGTCATATAATGAAAGGAGAAAGTATTGAATCAAAATCAAAATTATTAGAAAAAAGATAAAATGGAGCTTGGGTTAACTTACTACCATGAAATATTTTATGGATATCTGCCCAGAGAATGTATTTAAAGTATATTAAATTTCTTTATAAAACATTTACATCTTGTTTTGAGTCTTAAGAGTTAGAACTGCAAGAATAGCTTTAATTATAATGTTTTGCATACAAAATCTGATTGTCTTGCAAAATTTACTTTAGATCTCCATGTTTCCTCTTATCATTTTGGTAAACTGTATGAGTTTTACTACCCTTATTCATTTTCTATGATGGTCCTTGTCAGAGCAGCAAAAATGTTCTTGAATAAACTGTAGAAAAAGATTACTTGATATTTTCCAGAGACTAAACTCCAAAAAGGAATGAACATACTGGGAACAGAAAATAGTTCTCCATGACATTTGATTGCTGATAAAAAGAAGAAAGGGCTGAGCAGCAGCAAATGTGTGTGATGGCAAGATAATAAGCAAAGTGTACAGTAATTGGCAGAATTATGTCACAAATGTTCTTTTTCAGAAAATAAAATGAATACACTTGTAATGTGTATTTTATTTTTTTTAAATGAGGAAATATGTTAAAGTACTTTTAAGGTTAGATGTTAGAATATAGCTGTATAATTGAATTGTTTTCTCCCAAACTTAACAAAATTAACCAAAAAAAAGTTTTAAAACAGCAAAAGTACCCTATCAGCAGTAAAGCTAAGGAAATGTTCCAACCTCAGTTGTTATAGTTGAATAGTGGTAGTCATGGAGACAGAGGATCTAGAAATCACCATGCGATGTCTACACTTACCCACCCCCAAACACTCACTCTATCTTTATCACTTCCTCCCATGTCTAAGCAATACAGGGACACGACCTTCACACATACCCACAATTCAATACCAACTTATATGGTGAGGAGGCATCCTACAGAAAAACAGAAGACTAATCAACAGAGAGAAAAGCAGGTGAGGAGGAGGTTACTCAAAGCCTCTCCTACATTTCAGCAATTCACCACAGTCAGGAAGAATTACCTGAGTTCAGCTTTTTATTTTTTTCCCAACTTAATAGTAAGGAAGAAAAGAAAAGTAAAACATGTACAATCACTAAGAGAACATTATCTCCTGCAGGGATTTAGTAGAATGAAAGAGAAAACAGAAAATAAATTTTAAAAAGCTCCTCTGAAAGAACAGTGGGCCCTGTGAGGAAAGACACAAAGAATCCAAGTTGCAGTTTCTGCTCAATGAGATGGCAACAATTCAAATGTTTGGCACTATCCAGTACTGGCACAAGTTTTGAGAAAATTATAACTCTCATACCCTGTTGATGGGTATGCAAACTTTGTGGAAAATTATTTGGTGATATCCAACAAAATTTATAATGTACATATTTCATGACCCAGCAATTCCACTTTTAGGAATGTTACCTAGTTATGCTGGGAAAACATTTATGTACCAGAACTGTAGTTGAAGATTATATTAAACAGGAAAATACTAGAAACCTAATGATCCTCACTGAAGGAAGGACCCAATTATAAGCTTCCAATGGAATACTCTCCAGCTACTCAAAATAATAAAAGATCCTATCTATGGCCATGCCACCCTTAACAAGCCCCATCTCATCTGATCTTGGAAGCTAAGCAGGGTCAGGCCTGGTTAGTACTTGGATGGGAGACTGCCTAGAAAGAACAGGTGTTATAGGCATAAAAAAGAAAAAAATAAGGGATTGTAAACTGGCAAGGTCCTTGCAATCTGTGAGGCCAACCAAGTGTTGTTTCACCTAAAAAAAATAAAAAATAAAAAAATAATAATAATAATAAAAGATCCTTATGTTCTGATATGAAAAAATCTCCAAACTATATTAATAAGTAAAAAATGCAGAATATTGTGTGTATTCTGACAAGTAAAATAAAAGAATATGCATATGTATTTTTTTCTGGAATTATTCACAAGAAAATAAGATTACTGTTGAGAAGTAGTCTGAGAATTCAGGACAAGGGCAGAAAGAACTTTTGCTTTCCATTTTATACATTTTGTTCAGTTTAAAATTTTATTATGTACCAGCACTACATTTGTTTTCAAGTGTTCACTACTGCTGCCCCAACTTAACATGCTCAAAAGTGTGTCCATATTACCCCAACCCAGCTCTTTTCCTTTTACCTAAATTGAATAGCCTGAACCATTGTTTTATGATCTCAGTATGAAAATTTGAGTCATTTAAAAAATTAATTACATATATATTTTAAATACAAACAAAAACATACATTCCAACTGCAGAAACCTGAAGAAAAATAAGACATAAGATAGGTAAGAATACATAAATTTCCTATAATCTTACCATTCAGAAAATTTACTGTTAAAAGATTGTATGTGTCTTGGAGAAATATAGGTAAGATATTGGCAACAATCAGCTTGTAGGTGATAACTAAAAACATGGAAATGAATGAAATCACAGGAGACCCTGAAAATTGTGTGTGTGTGTGTGTGTGTGTGTGTGTGTGTGTGTGTGTGTGTATCTCAGTTACAACAGAAATGAGAATTAGAGTAATCAGAATATGTATCTTATGAAGAAGAAAATGAATATTATGACTTTCTAATGCTTTTCAGTCATTACTTGTTTTTTCCCAGGTCAATTTTTCCTTCTTTATTTTTTAACTTACACACAATTTTGTATTTATGTTAAATAAGTTATGAACAATACCATAATATATAGTATGTTTTAATAATAGCATTATATTAAATGAATCCTAAGTGATTAAAAATTAATAACCCATATAATAACCATATTCTAAGACCTTATTAGTTATCTGCCTTGTACTAAAAATGTGAAGATAATAATCACAGATTAAAAATAAAAGCCTTGATGAGAAGTTATGTAACCTAGTTTTAGACAGATAATTGGTGAAAGCCAAACATTAATCTCACTCTCAATCCAGTGAACTTTACACTGCACCCTGAATGTAGTGTCCTGTTGTGACCATACTCTACCATCAACCATCTCCAACCTAAGTAGATGACCAAAATATCATTTGTAGCAAAAAAGAAGCAAATTGTTTTTTAAGCACTTTGACCATTAAAAAATTATAATAGTAATGCATATCATTTTGAGACTTTAATGTTTTATTGTTACCAGTATTTCCTACTAACTGTATACCTACTTAATGATTTCTCTTAAATCATTTAGAACATGAGAGAGAAGAAACTTTGCTGAGGACTGAAATGTATTTTCCATATAATACTAGCATATTATAGCACAAAAGTAAATTCAATTATTTTTTTTAATCCTGAAGTTGATAATATTTAAATTAAAAGAGAACTGACCATTTGTACATAACTGGAGAATTAGTAAAAAATATACAACTATGAGTCCTTAGATAATAAAAGCATTAATTGAAACAGAAACAGAATTCTGTATAAACTCAAAAATTTACAAGACTCAAGCACAATTCGAACAATTTATTGTCAGCAAAACATAGACAAAAATTTAAGGTATTCCATTCTTATTGTGTAGATAGTACACTAAGGTATTAGTTTTCCAAAGCATTTCATAGAATGCTAATATATATTAAAAAGAGACTGTATGAGCAAATAAATTTGGGGAACAGCAAGTTAAACAAACCTAAACTTCTCAGAACATGTAATGTGCAACTGTGTAGTAACAATCTCTAAGGATTAAATGTGTTAGCCCGAATTTTCCAAATTTTTATGACTACAGATCCTAGTTTTTTCCGCTTCTTTTAGAAGCTCTGTTAGTGGGACATACTTGGAGAATGCTGCTCCAAAGAAAGAATGAGATTGAAGGACTATAGAGGCAGATACGCTCATTGTCTGTAACCTTGAAAGCCATCACTTTCATGTTTCTCATATTCACTTAAAACCTTCATAAAGTTTCAAGATTGAGAAGGACAGGTGTTACAGGAACAAATCAAAAGTGGCTTCAGGCAAAATGGTGAAGTAAACGAAATCTATTTTTGGCTTTTTACCTCTAGTATCATCATATTTTCTTTCTACTACTGACAAGCTTGTCATCTTTCCTCCCCACACTAAGACACTGTTCTGAAACGCTTTTCCAGAGGGTGTTTAAACATGACCAATTATGCCTGCTTCCAACTTTTTTGGCTTAGGATACACCACCTCTGGGAGTCATTTTCTTTTAGACTGAAAACACTTTAGGCAAAAAGTAACAAAAAGTAAGG
This sequence comes from Eidolon dupreanum, assembly GCA_028627145.1. NCBI lineage: Eukaryota > Metazoa > Chordata > Mammalia > Chiroptera > Pteropodidae > Eidolon > Eidolon dupreanum. The sequence continues at coordinate 36,634,754 of CM053514.1, forward strand.
AGTGTTACTTTTGGGGCCCTGCTGGATGATTCTCAAATTACATCTCATTAGTCATCATATATTTTGCCTACTATCAACACCAACATTGGAAAATATATATATATAATTTCTCAGGAAAAATAGAGTTAAATGAAGCTGTAGAAGTAACTTTGCCTTTTGGAATAGAAAGGGCTGGGAGTCAGAGGCTTGGATTTTAGTCTTGTCTTTGTTACCAACTGGTTCTTTAATACCTGGTGTCACAGTGCCTCAGTATTCTTATCAGTCCAATGGGCATACTGCTTTCTCAGGACTGTGAAGATGTTAAAATGAGATCTATTAATGAGTATGAAAGTGTCTGGGACAGGCAAAAGGCAACATGATACTGTTTCAGCAACTTTATGTTACATATAAGGATATTAGGTTTGGCCTAAAACTTTTCAAAATGGCCCAGTTAGCATCTGCTTCTAATAGAAAATTATAATGGAAATTGCTCTTAAATGTCACTAAGTATAAGATAGGATACTAATGCCCCAAAATTTAAGCAGGATTTGCTCAAGATAAAGCCAAGACTGGGACCTATCTAAACCTGAACCAGAGATTTTTCTACCATGTTAGGACAGTGCTGGAATATATTTAGTTGTCCTGGAATTGAAAGCCACAAATGAGAGAGACTGAAATCAGAATTGGGTCAGGAATCTTGGTCTCCTTGTCTTTCAATCAAGGAACAAGAGTCATGATTCTATAGCTTAAGAATTAGTGATATTTTAGGTCCATTATTTTGCAAAAAAACTAGGGAATATCGCATGGAAAACTTGCTGAGAAGTGATCAGTCACCACAGAAAAAGAGAAATTTTCTCTTTTCTTTGCATCTTTTCAAGATGCAGGAATGAGTCCAAAATCTTTGCATATCTTGCTTAGCTTCCTCATCTCCTCTGGCTGTACTGCCGAAGACCTTTGCTTCTGCCCTGACACGTATTTGCCCAAAGCTTGCTTGCTTGCTTGCTTGATTTAGGTGAGGCAACCCTTGGTTGACCTCACAGATTGCAAGGACCTCATCAGTTTACAATCCCTTATTTTTTTGCTTTTTACACCTATAGCACCTGTTCTTTCTAGGCGGTCTCCCATTCAAGTATTAACCAGGCCCGACCCTGCTTAGCTTTCGAGATCAGATGGGATCGGGCTTGTTCAGAGTGGTATGGCTATAGACCCAAAGCTTTTTAAAAAGTTTTCTAGACATTATTGCATTCAAAGATTTCACTCTCTGGACCACATTAAAACACTACATTCTACACTAAATATATTTTTGAAGTAAAATAATTTATAAAGAATTTATCTCTGCATAATTCATTTAATACAGAAATTATTTCTGGTATGATGTCTCAATAAACATAATCTCTTAGGCAATCTCTAGATTTGAATCTCAGACCAATCATTTACCAGCTCTAGAACTAAGAACAAGGGGTCTAACTTCTCTCTGCTTCAGATGCCTCAGCTGAAAATTGAGAGTGCTAAGTGGACTACATTAAAAAATTAGTGTGAACAATAACTGAGCCGATAAAGAGCTTCAAAAAGTCTTAAAAGTCTAGCAATTGTATTATCTTAGCAGAAGGTATACAGATATTCTTTAGACTGTTTTTTCAATTTTTCATATTGAAGTTTTTCAAAATAAAAAATTAGAAAGCCCTCCTTTCTAAAATGCAGCTTCTATCATTAATATGATTACTGTTGCTGTGGATCAGTACATGTACTTGGAAATTCTTGGGAAGTGAAAACAACTAACCTCTACGAAATGTTTCAAATGTAATGTAATTTGTATTTAAATTCAAGAATTTATTAAATAATTCATTAACTTTCATAATTATCTAGTTTTGTATTTTCTGGATGTTTAATTAAATATTTATTAATTTGAATTATTTTAGTTTCTATATTTAAAAAAAAATAAACCTTATATTTTCTTTTATTTTCTTACTATTTCCCAGAAAAATAGGTCCCTGAAAAGCTGGTATGCTCTATACCTGAGGGGAGAAATAATCCTGCACCTACTTTATCTCTCTCTCTCTTTTTTTTTTAATGCAATAGATATTGAGCAAAGAAAATAGCATGTCATTAAACTTTTCAGTCCTCTTCTCTATGCCACTGGGATCAATATCTTAATAAAGAGACAGGTACCCTGTCACATGGCCAGGGTGATAAGCAAATGAGAAGGTGCAGTAAGAACAACAATGCTTATTGAAGAACATGTTGTTTTGTACAGCATCCTATTCTGTATACAAATCACCGTAAGAGGTGCAGTGGAGAGATCATCAAAAAAGACAAGAGAGAGAACTTAAGTAAATGGCAGGACCATGTGTCAGTCAGGGCACTCATCCTGAAATTCCAATTCAGGCTACAGAGTTAATCTTATATGAGGTCAAGACAGCCAGACAAGGGCGAAATTATCCATTTAGAAAGACACAGAGTTAGTTCAATTGATTTAGGAAACTCATTTCACTAAACAGAACTGGACTTGGTACAAGCAAGCACTGATAATGATTTTGCCATGAGCAGAATGTGAGATTCTGCGCTTGGTGGTGACTGAGCAGTTAAATGTCATCTGGCCTTTTATAAGCAGTTACTTCGGCCTGCTTTCTGAGGCTTACAGTCCTCACGGTCTCATTTCACTGGTTTCTTATTTCAGGCACAGTCAGATCTGACATTAATACCAAAATCACTTAATCAGTAAGTCACTTTTTTTCTAGCAAGCAATGAAATGAAGTCCGAGGACGCAGCTGACCTAGATGGTGATAAGTCCCTGCTGGAACAGGAAGAGGAAGGATAGTCTCCAGGAAAAAGAAGGAGATGAACCCATCAAATATGAAAGGGCTTTTGAAGTGAAAAACAAACGTCTGATAGGAATATACTATATCTGATGGAACTCTAGAAAAAAAAAGGATCAAGTTAAAGAAAACAATGCAAATTTAAAAAATGAGGAACAGGTTTATGAGAAAGAAATTGTAATTATGGACTAGTTAGATTTATGCTGAACGATAGTCATAATGATGTAAACATTGATTATTAACTAAAAGTGATGATTCCATTATATCCAGAAGACAGGAGAAAGTAGGCATGATCACCAAGAAAATAGAATAATATTAAGAGGATACATTAGCATAAAAGAAAGTCATTAGAGAGTGCCTAAAAATAAAAAAGTAGCAGTATAAAAATACTGAAAAAATATTGAAAAAATAAATACTATAAGTTAAAAAAATTTTTAAATGATTGGAATCACAGGTGCTATTTGATTTCTTTTAAAGCTATATACATATATTACTTTATTAAATATTTTTAAAAGTAAGGAAAATATGGCAAATATTATTTTTATGACATAGTTTTATTTTATTTTTTGATTTCTCTAATCTTAAAAAATTTATTGGTAACATATCAATGCTGGTGAAATAAGTATATATTAATTTAATATGCCTTTTATAGAAAGAGCTCATAAAGGAAATTGCTTAGAAAGACAACATAATAAACACTGCAAGTGCGTAGCACCCCAGAAGGATTAGGACGTGACTCTCTGTTGGTCTTCAAAAGAAAGGCAGCAGACCTTCCATTCCAGCTCTATCTAACAGCCAGAGATGGGAGCGGAAAGGAAAGAGAGAGAGAAGAGGCTTGTCTCATTGGAGTTTGAGTTACTAATTTAATCATTTTGCATGTTTTCAAAACAGATATAATTATAACTTATTTGCTTTAATTCCAAAATACAAATGTATTTCCCCTTTTAACACCACTTTCATCATGTGTGTTTTATTTATATCACAAGGTTTTGTGTGCTTTCCTTCCTCTGTGTTTTCTGCCTGTCTGGGAATATGGTCTACTACCTTATAACAAGGGAGCAGTATGCAGCATGTGAAAAACGCAGTAAATAATTGTCATTAAAAGTTCAGTTGATGAAATGAACATCACAGATGTCAGGGTACGTGCATGTCTGATTTTCATTTGTAAGAGATGTTTTTACTACCACCACGTTAGTCAGGGATATCTGTTTAAATGTGTTGGTAGTTAACTGACGCAGAACATCTGGCCACATTGTTTTTGATTGCTGTGTGACTGCATCTTCTCTAGTGCCCGCCAAGAACAATGCCAATAAATCAGATTCCCAGGTGTTGTTAATTATCCTTTGAGGGAAGATGGTAATGGAGTTATAAAATAAAAGAATTAGAAAGATCAAAAAGGCCATTATGTCCAATGGCCTTCTAATATTTGACTCTATATTGCTTATTACGTATGAGATTCTCCTAGATGAACTTTGGGCATGTCTTACTAAAAATGTTATAACATCATTTTTGTTAATAGCGTGAAGTGATAATTTAGTATGTTTCTCATCTATGTCTCATTAAATGGCATTTGGTTCTCTCTATTAATTTTTGTAAACTTTACCATAGCAAATAGTTGCCCACAATGTGCAAAATATCATTTTTCTTTTCTGAAGTCATCTTCAGACTAAAGATATAAGAGAAATATTTTGATTTTTCCCACTCCCTAACGTCCAGTAAAGATTTTATTCAAACACCAAAAAGCTAGATGTCAACTTTATCCTTAAAATGTCTACTTTTTTATTATGAAAGAAAATATTAAATAAATGGGACACATAGGAAGTTGTGCAAAAACCTTTAAACAAGATTGAATATAGTAAAGGAATTGGAGTGCTGGAGCAGAAGAGAAAATTCTGATTCCAGAAGTAATTGATACAACTTCTATAAATAATTCAGTCTATTCCTATTCGAATTAGCTCTTCATCTTTTAAAACACCCAGTGTATACATTAAAAATCATGACTATGCCTTTTCTAAAACAGTTGTTTCATTTATGACTGCTTATGAGAATAACCACTAAGTTACAACTAGTTCCTACAACTTAGAAGGTAACAAAATCGACATTTCCTGGGAGAAAATTAGGCTTTTCAAAAAAGACCAAAAAAAAAAGTTTATCTTACTTTGGAAGGATAATAATTATAGCTTTCTAGTTTTTCTTACAAATCTACAATGAAATGGTAAAATCAGAATCCTCTAGCAAATTTTTGTCCCCCTTTTGATATTCAACATTTTTTCAGTAATAAAGAGGGTGTGAATACATTTGAGGACTATCTTGTCAGCAATAAAGAGATAAATGGCTCACTTGTAAAAAGTTGTTTCAGCTTTCCAATTATATGAATACTATTAAAGAATGACCTTTCCAAGATCAGTGTGCTAGGTAGAACACTAGTTACTGGACAAAAAAAGATTTTCTACTTGTTCATTTAAGGAATGGGACTCATTTTTGATTGCTTGTCATAGCCCTTTCCCATTTCCTCACCTTGCCCAGCATACCCAGAAACAGAGAGCCAATTTGCAGTGCTCAAGGAACGATTCTGCCCTTTGTAATGAAAACCCTAAAAGATGTAACCATTTTATTTTTCTGTGAGAACAATGTGATCTACACACAAATACACATGTACATGCGCGCGCACGCGCGCGCGCACACACACACACACACACACCCCGTAATATAGCAATCATACCCATGGACCAGTGCAAAATACAAACTTAGTGCCTCTTGTTCAAAAAGCAAGGGGTGAAAGTGTTGTTAAACATACTAAAGTATAATACTTTTTTGCTTTCTTCCACAGTCCCTCTTTCGATTTATCATAGTGGTTTTCTAAATTTATTATTTAATATTGTTCTAACTTAAAATTTAAATTATTAGCATAAATTTTACCATTTGTCTTTACATCTGCAGTATCAGTTCTAAATGCTAATATAGGACTACTTAACATGTACGCAGAATCACTGAAATTACATAGTTAATATTGCATAGATTATATATGCATATATATTTCACTCATATCAGAACATTGGAAATGCTACACAAAATTAACTCAACTATTTGTATTTCACTTCTTAATGTGTGCACATCCTACCCACAACCTTTGCTTTTGGCTTATTGATGAATAGGAAAATCTGGAAGGAAAAAGAACTGTGGGTTGCCCTACCTTTCTCTTTCCTTTTATATCATCATTTTCAACATTAATGATTGGCTACTATATGGAAGCAACACAAGTAAGAGATGCTATAACATGGTTCTTGGTCATTCATGGTTACTTAGAACACCATCATCTTACTGCATTCAAAGCGAATTCAAGTTCATATGGAAAACATAACCTATCTGGGCTGTCAGCACCCTTACTTACTCAAGCATAGACATAACACATTTACCATACACTCTCACTTTGATCATGCTGAACTCAGACACATTGTGAGATCCTGGAATTCTGGGCTCATGGGGTATCATGAGACCTATGTGTGAATGAGGCTGCAAGGAATGAGTGACAGATACACGTATTGTATATTTCCCCTTGGCTCATGTCCATGTTCCATGTACCACCAGACTTCAATTATAAAACACAAGTTAAAGATAAAATTATTAAGAATTTTAAGATGGTTGTAGAAGAGTATTAAACCAAGGCAGGGACCTTTCCGAGGATGGGTCCCTGTGCTACTACACAGGCCATATGCCCAGGAAGCTGGACCTGGTATTACCAGGAATGCTTAACTTGTATTTTCAGAAGGGCTTCACTGCTTTTAGGTGCTTTTCCTGTCCTTCCGAGTGGACAAAGAAACATAGAGGGTAATTTCCAAAACACATCAATAAATATCTTCATACACCTTTTTAAAGTTGCTTTAAGTATTTGGCACCTAAAGAAGGACAGTAATCCTAGAAATGAAAATGCCCAGGGTAGTTTTTAGGAAAAAAGAAAACTGAAGAAAGATCAAAGCAATTAATCTAGGGTTAAAATCAATCAGTGATTAAAGACTTTGATAAAACCATACTCTCACTCTACTGACAAAAGCCACTGTTAAGGGATATTTTTAATTGAAACTACTACTCTGACTAAGAAAAAGGTAATATGTGAACCTTAATATTCATTGAAAATTCCAGTGTTTTGTATAATTTTGAGTACCAAGCCATAAAGACATCTTGTTTGTGCTCCACTGATACTGCTCATGATTGCAGTTATGTTCTGGTGACTCTAAATTGTGAAGCATAATAAAATATTAAACAATAATGCTTTAGAATTAACCATTTGTCTTATTTTGTTTCAGTATATATTATGAAATTTGGTAACACATTATATTACAGACATGAGATACTAAATATCTGATTTATTATATGAAAGATGGGCACACCATTGCCAACAGGAGAGCAAGCATAACACTTACCATTTAGTTACCTTCCTAGAAGAAAAGAAAGACAAAACATTAAAGATAAGGAACTAAGAATATTGTCTCCTCTAAATTTAAAATAAATAAGATTTGTCAAGGCCATGGAATGATACACTTTATTAACATGACAAATGACACAAGTTTAGGAGAACTCTCAAGTACTGTATCCTACACTTTTAGCAGAATGTTGAGCAAGTTATTGTCTAACAGCATGATTATTCTAATTACACTGTATATTTTGTTTCAACTGTTTCATTGTTTTCTGGTTCATGGCAGAAATATAGTCACTATCACAATGAAATATTTTGGCATGCAGAATACAGATGTGCTCTAGCCATACTATCTTGGCATATGCCTCTCTGGTGAAATTAAGTTTTCCTAGAAACTCTTATCCTCGAGGAGACTTAACATCAACTCAAAGATTGTCTAGGTCAGAGCTGGGAACCTTAGAATGACCGGACCATGCGTGTATGCTGTTTGTTCATTCACTTATTCAATCCATTAATGTTTATTCAACATCATATATATTCAAGCACAGACTTATGGAGATTATAAATATTAATCAGACAGGAATCTTCACTTTAAAGAGCATCTAGAGTTGGAGATAAGATAACTATGGTCACAACTATCTTATAAGATAGAAAGCGGAAATTGTAGTAGGGAGAAACCCACATACTTGTAAGGGAGTTTAGAAAAGATGGGCTTCTTTCTCTTATATGTAAATTATATGATTATGTATTAGAAAAACTACTTACAATTAAGTAAAAACCATGAGGCATAAGACAGTTCATTAAGTTAAAAAAAAAACACTAAAAATATCACAAATTTCTTATACAACAAAGTTAAAAACAATGGGAAACCCCAATTAAATAATGACCTCTAAAACCTAATATACTTAGTAATAAATGTAGCAAGCAGAATTTGGACATCTAGAGACAGAAGAAATGGGATTGAAGGTAGAGGAAACAGTATACGTAAATGCACAGGAAATGAGAAGTGAATAGGTGTCATACGTGAAAACCAATTTGCCCTTTAGAACAGTGCTTCTCCAGTTTTGATGTGCATGTGATTATCTGAAGATCTAGTTAAATGCATATTCTGATTCAGTATGTCTGGAATGGGGCCTGAGATTCTACGTTTTTAACAAGCCCTCAAGTAATGTCAGTGTGGCCAACTTACCACACTTTGTATAGTAGGAGTTTAGAGTACATGAAGCATAACCAGAGAAAAGCTAGTTGGCAATTTTCAGTGGAACAATGAATTTAGGCTAAGTTTTGGCTTTATTAGGTAGAAAATAAAGGTTTCTGAAAACAGAAATTATTTTTATTAATGCCGAACTCTTGTAAAATTAGTAAAGCAGCAGTGTTTAAGATGGATATGTTTTTCCTGAATCAAATCGTATCTCAAAGAATGATAAATACCTACATTATCCCAATGAAATAAGGAGTTTTTGGTGCATAAGTACCCAGGAACCTGCCTCCTTAACAACCTCCTATCTTGGTTGCATGTTTTTGAGTCACTGAACCACATGATCCCTATAGTATATGTAACTATCTTAGATTTGTAGGCATCCACAGAGGAGGAGTTTTCTAGGAAACCATATAGTAACCAGATTCAAGGGGAAATGCTGAGGGAGAAGAAGTTTGTGTTATAAATTCAATTTAAAAAATAAACCTAAGAATCAAACAATATATAAAATGTCATAGTTAAGCAGGGTTTATTTCACGAATGCAAATTTAATATCTGAATTTTCTCCCATTAGTAAACTGCACTACTATATGTCTGCTTAACCAGAAACTGAAGAGGCATTTATAATTTCTGCATCTTCCTCATCTCCCATATCCAGTTATTTACTGAGTAGTGTTCACTTTACTTCCCAGATGGATTTCTAATCTAATTATGTATCCTTTACCCTCATTATATGCACGGGAATCATGATTACATGGCTAGACAACTACAAGAGCTTCTAAACTGGTCTTGTCATTTCCTCTCTTTCTCCAGGCCCCCCAATATATTTTTTGCAAAGTGGACAGAGAGAGCTTTTTAAAATATAAATTCTATCAATTCATTTTCCTGATTAAAACTGTTCAATGGCTTCCCATTGCACTTTGAATAAAATCCAAACTCCTCACTATGGCTTGTAAGGCCCATTTGTCCCCTTCCTATATCTGCAATAATGCTACAGCCAAATACCAACCTCCTTGTATTTTACTAGACTCCATCTATCTTGTTATTGCCCTAGGGCTTCACACATACATGTCTCTCTTCTTGGATAATTATTTTCAGAAATACATTTTCTAATCACTCTGTGTAAGTGAAAGTCCTTCATATCCCCCAAACTTCATTATTGCAGTATCCCGGTCCCTTCCTGTGTATTATTCTACATTGATGGTAACACACATATTTCTTTGTTTATCTGTTTTGTGTCTATCCCCACTATATTGTAAACTCTATGAAAGCAGAGCCTGTCTTTTTTGATTCATCTTTATAAATGCAGCATCATATCCATTTATTAAACAAATTTGTTGAATGCCTATGATATGCCAGGTGCTGTTTTAAGTTTTTGATATATAGCAGTGAACAAAACAGATACAAATTCTTGACCTCATGGAACTGTAGTTGTATGGAAAAGTAGTTGTAGGAAACAGACAATAGACAGATAATGAGGTGAAATTTAAAGTATGTCAGATGGTAGTAAGTGCTATGGCAAAAATATAAAGCACAGAAAGACAAAATGAAATGCTGGATATGTGTAAGCTTTACTACTTTAAATGGGGGTGTGATGGGGAAGGTCTCATTCTATATTAATAGATAAAAGATTTATGTTAATCTATATCTAACATATAGATTAATATATTACATATTAATTTCTATAAAATCAACATATTAAATTAATATAAATATATAACATATATTATAGTATTATGATATATGTTATATATTATAGAGACATGGTATATATTATATCATTGTAAATTAATATAATCATATATTATATAATTGTAAATTATATATTATATAATAAATTAATACCTATGACATTAATAAATTAAAAACATTCTCATATCCTCATATACACAGAAGAGATATATAATAAACACTTATTCACCATAAAATATCTTAATAACTTAGGATGAAAAGGATAAATTTAAAATATTTTTAAAGATTTTGCTACAAATAATCAGAATCACACATTCATAAAGAGTTCCAGTATCGTCAGAAGTTAGAGATGCAAACCAAATCCATTTAACAGTGACCTGGAAATTTTGAAGAATGTAATTAGGGAAACAAACAAAGGGACAAAATAAAAACAACAGGCATACATACTAGAAAAGAGGAGTGAAAACTATTTTTAAATAATGTAATTATAGTCATGGAAAACCATTATACTCAACTAAAAATATTTAGAACTAATAAATATCAAGTTAAAACATAAGAATGAAAAAAACTAGAATCATTTTATTGGCAGAATACCATTCACAATAACAAGACTAAAACAACATATTTGGGATTTGATTTTAAAAAAAGGTTCAGGAAATGATTTTACTGAAAGCTATTTTTCAAAACTTAAATGATTTAAGAGCCATATCATCTCCATATGTAGAAAGATGCAATCATTGAAAATATGTTAATTCTTTCAAATTATTCTTTAAACTTAAGATAACCCAAATGAAAGATAAAGTGGACTTTATATAGAAAATAACAACATAAATTTAAAGTTTGTGTGGAAAAATAAAAGTATGGGATGAGTCAGTAAAGTATAAAAAAGTAACAAATGGAGCGATTGGATTAAACATGGTGGCGTGAGAGACATTCCCAGATCTCTCCCCTTGAAACAACAATAAATTGAACACTTAAAGTTTAACAAAAACACCCAAACTGCATACCAGCACATTTGAGCATGGGATCTGCACATAAGAGCTACCATAGGTCAGAACCCCCGGGTGTTAGGTGGTGGACTGGGAGAAACAAAGAAGTTGCCTCTTACAGCCAGAGCTCCCTGTAAGAGAAGAGGGAGGGGAGAAAGAACAGTGAGTTCCCTGAACAGCACTGCCTGAGAGTGCTGTGAGTTCTACATGGCCAGCAGCAGTGACCAATCATCAGGGCAGAAGTCAGAGAAAAAAGGATGGAAGAAAAGTGGGGATGGCAGAGAAACAACAGTTGATTTTTACCAGATGTGGTTGCAAAACTGAGGCTGTGTCACAACCTCCAACTCTCAACCCAGAGGGCTTCTCCCTGCATATCTCCCGAGACAGAACGCTGCGGAGCCCCAGGTGAATCTGAGTAAATGCTACCGAAACTGTCACTAACACTGACAGGAACCAAGACAGAGGGTAACGAGCATGATTAAACATCTATAAGGAAAAAAAAGACATTATTAACACTTTATATAAAGCAGAGATCGAAGAGGCTTAGACGCCACCTACTGGAAACCAAAAGAAAAACACTTTCTTTGCAACAGGCTAGGGACCATTATATAATAAATCTTCTTTCTGGAAAAAAAGAAAAGAAAAGAGCTGAACACACTTCCATTAATGCCCACGTGGAGAAAAAGTCCATTAAACACCATGAACAACCAAGGTGACAAGGCATCTCAGAAAGAAAGAGGAAAATCTCCAGAAAATAAGCTTACAGACATAGAAATATGTGACTTAAATGACAGAATTCAGGATGGTACTTCTGAAAAAACTCAGTGAGATCCAAAACAAATTACATCAACAATTTCAGGAATTGAAAAAACAACTAGATGAGCAGAATGAGTTTTTTAGCAAGGAGATTGAAATCCTCAAAAAGAACCAAATAGACCTTCTGGAGATAAAGAACACCCTGCTAGAGTTGAAAAATGAAATAACAAACTTGGGAAATAGAGTCGCTCAAATGGAGAAAAGTATCAGTAATGTCGAAGGCAGAAATCTAGAAATAAATCAGAAGGAAGAAGAGAGAAACTGAAGAATGAAAAATAATGAAAGAGAAATACAAGAACTAGCTGATACTATCGGAAACATAAGAAAAATTGACATTCTCGAAGGGGAGGAAAAGGAGCAGGGATTAGAAAGCATTTTCAGACAAATAGTGGACAAGAATTTCCCAAATCTAGGGAATGAGCTGGAGCTTGGAATTCAAGAAGTCAATAGAACATCGAATTATCTCAACCCTAAAAGGCCTTCACCAAGACACATCGTCTTAAAATTATCAAAAAATCAACAATAAAGACAGAATTTTCAGGGCAGCCAGGGAAAAGAAGATGGTAACGTGTAAGGAAAACCCATTAGATTATCGTTGGACTTCTCAGCACAAGCTTTACAAGCCAGAAAGGAGTAGAATCAAATATTCAAACTATTAAATGAAAGACACTACCAGCCAAGAATAATATCTCCAGCTAAGAAATCCTTTAGATATGAAGGAGAAATGAAGACCTTTTCAGACATACAATAATTGAAGGAATTCTCTACTATGAGGCCTGCACTACAGGAAATACTGAAAGGAGTCAACTCACCTAAAACAAAATGGCAAAAAAATACATAATTAGGAGTAAGGTGACTAGTAGGCTGATAAAAACAGGAGTGCAGCCTTTACTAGGAACAGGGCATTATAAGTGTAAGATAAGAAGAGATTTGCTGTAGCAAGATTGTAATGAATGTTCAGCATGCATAGGGACAAAATGAGATAACAATGACTGAAAAGGGGAGGATTCAAAGATCCAAATTTGCAAAGGGAAATGGAGAAAAGGGATGACTGTATATATTCTTTCCATATTCATAATGGTAACCACAGGCTAAAGATTTAGAACTGAAGTATATAACATAAAACAAGAAGGACCAAAGGGAAAACCCACAAAAGACAACCAAAATAAAGAAAACAGAAACACGAGCACAAGGAAGCAATGGAAACACCAAGCTACTAGAAAGTAAAAGATAAAATGGCTGTAAGAAGACCTCATATTTCAATAATCACCCTAAATGTAAATGGACTGAACTCACCAATAAAAAGGCACAGAGTTGCAGATTGGATCAAGAAACAAAAAACAAACATATGCTGCCTCCAGGAGACACACCTCAGTTCCAAGACAAATACAGACTCAAAGTGAAAGGGTGGAAAATGATGTTTCAAGCAAATGGCATTAGAGAAAAGAGAGAATAGCAGTACTAATATCGAACCAAATAGACTTCAAAATCAAAAAGGTAAAGAAAGATACTGAGGGACATTTCATAATGATAAAGGGAATCATGCACTAAGAACATAACACTTATTAATATCTATGCTTCCAATCAGGGATCATTGAAATATGTAAAGCAATTACTAACAGAACTAAAGAGAGAAACAAACCAAAACACTATCATAGTAAGGGACCTAAATATCCCACTGTCAAATATGGGCAGATCATCCAAACAGAAAATCAATAAGGAAATAACATTCTTAAATGACACATTAGACCAACTAGACATATTTTACATTTACAGAGCCTTTCATTCCAAAAGAGCTGCTTATACATTCTTCTCTAGTGCGCATGGAACATTTTCAAGGATTGACCACATACTGGGACACAGAAATAGCCTCAACAAATATAAGAGTGTTGAAATCATACCAACCATATTCTCTGATCATAATACTTTGAAACTAGAGATCAATTGTAAAAAGAAAGCAGAAAGAACCATAAATATGTGGAAATTAAACAACATACTACTTAAGAAAAACTGGGTCAGAGAAAAAACAAAAAGGGATATCGAGAGATACATAGAAGCAAATTATAATGATAATACAACTCATCAAATCTTTTAGGACGTGGCAAAAGCGGTCATAAGAGGAAAGTTCATATTACAGGCCTAACTGCAAAAACAAGAACAGGCCCAAATAAACAACCTAATGCTTCATCTGAAAAATAAAAAAACTAGAAAAGGAAGGACAAATGAAGCCTAAAGTCAGCAGAAGGAAAGAAATAATCAAAATTAGAGTAGAAATAAATGAAATTGAAAACAAAAACAAAAACAAAAAAACAATAGAAAAAATAAATGCAACAAAGAGCTGGTTCTTTGAGATGGTTAATAAAATTGAAAAACCCCTGACTGGACTTACTAAAGGAAAAAGAGAAAGGACACAAATAAACAAAATCAGGGATGAAAGCGGGGAAATTGCAACAGACACTGCAGAAATACAAAGAATATAACACCAAATTTAATAACCTAGAAGAAATGGACCAGAACCTAGAAAAATACAACTTTCCTAGACCAAATCAAGAAGAAGTGGAAAATCTAAACAGACCAATCAGCAGTATGGACATTGAAACAATCATCAAAAACCTACCAAAATGTAAAAGTCCAGGACCATATGGCTTCACTAGTGAATTCTACCAAACATTCAAAGATTGAATACCAAGTCTTCTCAAACTCTTCCAAAAAGAAATCAAAGAGGAGGCAATTCTTCCCAACTCATTTTATGAAGCCAATAGTATCTTGATACCAAAACCTAATAAAGATAACACAAAAAAAGAAAACTACAGACCAATATCCCTCATGAACACAGATGCAAAAATCCTAAATAAGATATTAGCAAACCGAATACAGCAACATATTAAAAAGATTATACACCATAATCGAGTGGGCTTCATCCCAGGGGCACAGGGATGGTTCAACATATGCAAATCAATTAATGTGATACACCACATAAACAAATTAAAAAATAAGAAAAAATATATCATGATCATATCAATAGATGCAGAAAAAGCCTTTGACAAGATACAGCATCAATTTATGATCAAAACACTTAACAAAATCGGTATAAAAGGAAATTACCTTAACATAATAAAGGCCATATATGAAAAGCCCTCAGCCAATATTATACTTAATGGTGAAAAACTAATAACCTTCCCTCTAAGATCAGGAACAAGGCAAGGCTGTTCACTATCACAACTGTTAGTCAATATAACATTGTAAATCTTAGCGACTGCAATCAGACAAGAAAAAGATATAAAAGGCATCCAAATAGGAAACAAAGAGGTCAAACTGTCGCTATTTGCAGATGACATGATTCTATATATAGAAAATCCTAAAGACTCCTTAAGAACACTACTAAAAACAGTAAGCAAATACAGTAAAATCTCTGGATACAAAATCAACGTTCAAAAATCTATAGCGTTCCTATACTCTAACAACAAAGTGTCAGAAAAAGAAGTGGAAAAAATAATTCCTTTTACAATTACAACAACAACAACAAAAATATCTAGGAATAAATGTAACGAAACATGTGAAGGACCTATATAATGAAAACGACAAGACCCTATTAAAAGAAATCGAAGAAGATACAAAGAAATGGAAAGATATTCCATAGTTAAAATAGTTAAAATATCAACATACTTAAAATGACTATATTACCTAAAGCATTATACAGAGTTAATGCAATTCCCATCAAAATCCCATCAGCATTTTTTAAAGAAATAGAGCAAAAAAAAAAAAATCATCGGATTTGTATGGAAGCACAAAAGACCCCAAATTGCCAAAGCCATTTTGAGAAAAAGGAACAAGGCTGGAGGCATCACTCTACCCAACTTCAAATTATACTACAAAGCAACAGTAATCAAAAAGTCATGGTATTGGCAGAAAAGTACACACATGGATAAGTAGAACAGAATCAAGAGTCCAGAAATAAACCCATGTTTATATATTTCAACAAAATATATTTCAACAAAAACACCAAAAAATATACAGTGGAGAAAGGAAAGTCTCTTCAATAAATGATGCTGAGAAAACTGGAAAGCCACCTGCAAAAGAATGAAACTAAACTGGTCTATCACCACACACCAAAATTAACTTAAAATGTATTAAAGACCTGAATATAAGACCTGAAACAATAAAATGCATAGAAGAAAATATACAAACTAAACTCAAAGACCTTGAGCTTAAAGGGGATTTTATGAATTTGACCTCAAAGGCAAGGGAGATAAAAGCAAAAATAAATGAATGGGACTACATCAAACTAAAAACCTTCTGCTCAGCAAAAGAAACTTACAACAAGGTAAAGAGACAACCATACGAATGGGAAAATATATTTGTAAGCAATGCTTCTGATAATGGCCTAATATCCAAAATATACAGAGAACTCATACAACTCAATAACAACAACAACAACAACAAAACAAATGCTCTAATCAAAAAATGGGCAGAGGAACTGAACAGACACTTCTCCCTAGAGGACATACAAATGGCCAACAAATATATGAAAAGATGCTCAACATCGCCAGCTCTTAGGGAAATGCAAATCAAAACCACAATGAGATACCATCTCACACCTGTTAGAATGGCTATAATGAACAGGACAAGTAATAACAAATGTTGGAGAGGATGTGGAGAAATGGGAACCCTCATACACTGCTGGTGGGACTGCAAATTGGTACGGCCACTATGGAAAGCGTTATGGAGGTCCCTCAAAAAACTAAGAATTGATTTATCATATGATCCAGCAATCTCTCTTTTGGGTATTTACCCTAAAGACTTGAAAACCCATATCCAAAAAGATATTTGCACACCGATGTTCATAGCAGCATCATTCACAGTGGCCAGGACATGGAAGCAACCAAAGTGTCCTACAATAGATTACTGGCTAAAGAAGCTGTGGTACATATATACAATGAATATTACTCAGCCATAAGAAGAGATGAAATACTGCCATTTGCAACAACATGGATGGACCTTGAAATAATCATACTAAGCGAAATAAGCTAAACAGAAAAAGTTGAAAATCATATGATATCACATATGTGGGAAATAAACCTAAAAGCAACAAATGAACAGGAAAAACAAACAGAGACTCATGGACATGGACAATGGACTAATGGTTACTAGAGGGTAGGCGGAGAGAGGGGAGGAGAGAGGTAGAAGGGTTAAAAGGGATCAAATATGTGATGACAGAAAGAAATCTAACTATGGGAGGGGAACACACAATGCAATTACTGTTAAGTTGTACACCTTAAACTTATTGGATTTCATTAACCAATGTCACCAAAATAAATTAAATAATTAATTTTAAAAAATAGTAAAAATTTAAAAATGAAAGAAGAAAAAAAAGAAGATAGATTTGTCCTTCTCAGAATTATAATATTTTACAATTCTATAGCATTTGAAGTAAAGTAATACAGGTGTAGAAATCAACAGAAATGCAATGGCAAAAATTAAGTTCTGAAATAGCCTTGCACATGTGTGGGAATATAGTATGTAATACTTGTCATTTTTAATCAATAAAGTTTGTGGAATATTTTTTTAAATATGGATTTACTTAAATAACTATTAAAGAGCAAAGTATCTCCTGCAGAGATGAAGATTATTCCAGATTAAGAATTTAATTGTTTAAAAAATGAGAGAAAATTATACTAATAGATGTTAGCATATAGCTTGTAATATTTACTTAACTCAGGGCATGATACTGTAGGCAGAAAACACAAAAGAATTGACAAAATTTGGCTTCAAAGAAATTAGAATCTTTGGAATGGTGCAAGCACTCAGTTACTATAAGACTATTTGTAATATATATGACAATATATTGATATTACTAATTTTCATGGGCTTTTAAGAGAATGACAACACAAGACAGAGAAATCAAAATTAAGAAAAACTGATCAAAAAATGAGCAAAATACAGGAACAGACATTTCATTCGCCAGAGAAGATATACAAATGGCAAATAAATATATATTATATGAACATATGTCATTAGTGAATTGCAAATTGATTCAATGACTAGACAACACTGCATACCTGTTAAAATATCTAAAATCCAAAACACCATCAAATTCTGGCAAGAATATGGAGCAACGGGAACTCCCATTCACTGCTGGCAGAAATGCGGGATGGTATAGACAGCCACTTTGAATGTTAGTTTGGCTCTTTCTTACAAAACTTAACATAGTCCTGCTACATAATCCAGCAATTATGCTCCTTTGTGTTTATTGAAAAGAAGTGAAAACATACCCACACAAAAGCCTGCACACAAATGTTAATAACTGCCTTATTAGTTATTGCAAAAAAATTGGAAGCAGTCAAAATGTCCTTCCATAGATGAATGCAAGAACTGTGGTATATCCATACAATGGAATATTATTCAATGCTAAAAATAAGTGAGCTATCAAGCCATGAAAACACATGGAGGAAACTTAAATGCATGTTGCTAAGTGAAAAAGCCAATTTGAAAATGATTCCAAGTATATGACAATCTGAAAAAGACAAAACTATGGAGACAGTAAAAAGATCACTGGTTTCCAGGGGATTGGGAATGTGAAGGGATCAACAGGTAGAGTACAGAGTGTTTTTAAGGCAGTAAAACTATCCTGTATTATGCCATAATGTTGAAAACATCACATTTTATGGTTTTCAAAATCTGTACACGTATACAACACAAAGAGTAAACCCTAATGTAAACTATAGACTTTAAAAAATAAAAACGTATCAATATTAGTTCATCAGTTGTAACAAGTGTACCACATTATAAAAAGTTAATAATAGGGAAACTGGGTAGTGAGGAACAAAAAGGAGTATATGAGAACCCTTGTACTTTTTGCTCAATTTTTCTACACACCTAAATCTGCTCTAAAAATAAAGTATTAATTTTTTTAGGTGAGCTAAAACCATGTACAGAAAATTTACCAGCAAAGGTAAAAGTGGTCCAAACATTTGGTGATACATTTGTTCCCATTAATAATCAAAGAAATGAACATTGAGATAAGAGCAGAGTACCACTTTTTGCCTGTCAATACAGCAAAGGTTAACAGGAATGAGGCTTTCAGGATTGTCTTCGTTTTGAGGAAAATAAACCCTCTGCTTCATAGACTGTGGAACTGTATCAGGATAAAGTTTCTATACAGTTATTTGTCAAAATATATCAAATTACTAAAAAGAAACATCTACTTCTTTGAACTAATAATCCCAAATCTGTGCATTTATTCAAAGAAATAGAGAAATTAGTAAAGATATATGTATGATGTTAGTCATCATAGTTTGTTATAACAAAATTAGAAATAATCTAAAAGTCCAAAAAAAGAGGTTCATTAAATATATTTTGTGCATACATATGAAGTATTTAAAATTATCCAAATCTATATGTAATAACATGAAAAGATGTTTGTGTTATTGTGTTCAGGAAGAAAGGCAAGTTAGAGGGCCTTATTATTGTTTTAAATTATACATACATATATAGAAAAGTCTGGGAGACCATATATTAGTAATGGCTGTGCCTGGATAGTAGGACATCTGTTACTTTATATTCAGTTTCTATTCTTTATCCACTGTTAATACATTGCTTATATAAACTTGAAAATGTGTAAACCCCTTGCAAAAGAAAGGTGATTATTCTGACAACCAAAAATAGAATGTTAGCATTTCTTAGATCTAAAAAGAACCTCAGAGATTCAATAATTAGAGCCTCATTATTTAACAAATCAGGAATCAAATGCTTAAGTAGTTAAGCGAATACCCCAAATTGAATTACAGGCAGAACTGCGACACCACTTATGTCTTGTGAACCTCAATGCAAGATTCTCTTTGAACGCATAGTGGCAATTCCCAAACAATGCTTTTAGTAGAAGCTCCTTCTAAAATATTATGTGTGTGTATTCATTAAACAAAAACATGCAAATCTTTTCATGACTTCATTGTTTTCTATAAATTTAGGTCTTCTGAATCTCAATTCTTCGTTTTCTTTCACAGAACAGTGGCAACCTCTAAAGAACCCTTTGTAGGAAAGAATACAATAACAAACTATATGTGTATATCTGTGAAACACAACCATCCATATCTATTTGAACGTTTTTTTTAAATTTTCTTTTATATAAATTTGTTGCCGTGTAGTTTCAACTATAAATCCTTTAACATTATTAGTAAAATAGAGTCATTTTCTATTTCCATTTAAGTGAAAATACATTTCAGATCTATCAGCTCCTTTGATCTCTAGAATAATCAATATTTAAAAGACTACCTACAGCTAATAAATTGTTGCAGAGCAAAAAACTGTTTCAAGCAATTTAGAGAAGTGTCTTCTAATTTCGTATACACCAACATATCATGCATTTTCTCAGAGATTCATTGTTAAGTATAAATTATAGAATGAATAAGAGTTAAAGAATAGGCAAGTAATGGATATTAAAATTGATAGTATTTTTCCATATACAGGTTGGTCTGATTTCTTAATAATTCAACTCTAGGTAGTGCCATAATAGAAACTAAAATAACCCCCAATAGATTACTTTTTGGAGAAATATAAACCAAGTTTTTAGAAATTAGCCTTTTTGAAATAAATTTAGAAGGTTAAATTTAATTATATTATTACAGTTAAAATACTACTGCTTCCTATTTTAAAATTTAATAACTAAATTATATAAATTTTAAAGTTGTTATAATGTTTTATTCATTAGGTTGAAAATCAAAGAGGACAGATCAAATCAGCTCTTTTAAAATATCTCCTGCTTTGATGGCCCATATCATACTCTCATTTATGCCACCAATTTCCCATAAGTAGATGCTTAGGTTCTCCCCTGACTACTTAAGTTCCATTCTAACTGCAATTGCTTCCAATTATTAACATTTGTTTTGGGAGAAATTACTGCTTCTTTAGAGCAAATATGGTCTCAGTCCTTTTTAATAATGGTAATAGTGTCCTTAAGAACATCATATTTCAAAATATTTAGGTGTTTGTGTGGAATAAACTAAATAGATGATTTACTGAGTCACATATTAGTTGATATATTAGAGATTCTGGTATCATATATTTAAATTTTTTCATGACTATATTGAAAGTTATCCATTTGATCCCAAATAGATAGAACTGGCCTTTGAGGTATTTGGAAAATAATGGCAGAAATTATGTAATCATGTATGTTTATGTTTGGCTTTGTGTATTCATACTGTATGTATATATGTGCATGTGTGTGTATATGTACTTCTTAGTACCATTGGCTTTTTAAGGCAAGAAAATTCATGATTAAAAAGAGGTAAAATTACATCAATTTGGACGTGATAGCTCTACAAAAAGGCATATTTTAAATAAGTACAAGTCCTTTGTTTTAAGGTACAGGCCGATGTCTCAGCATTAAATTGTCATTGTGAATTTGGGCCTGAGCATTCTGTCACCTTCGAGCTGCCAGGCATGTTTCTCAGTCCCTATTGGCTTAGAAAGGTTTCCATTAGTAGGATTCTCTTTCTCATTTAAGAAGAATCCACAATCTTATCCTGATTATCTTTGAAATGCCTGTCCTTACGCATATTTAATGAACTTGGTTCTTTGCATGTTATCACATTCATCATATATAGTGTTCATCTTTTGTTAAATGCAGACTTACTTTCTGGAAAGTGGAATAATATGTTTAAATAGAGATTGATTCATTCATTGATTAATTGATTCATTTAGCTAACACCATTGAATACCTGCTATGTAATAGTTATGTTGTTGGTTCCAAAATGACTGATTCGGTAAACATCTTTCACAAGCACCAAATATAAAAGAGTTAGAGTGTGACAGTATTGACAAAACAATATTGACTGACCATCGTTGTTAATCATTATTAAATTTGGGTGATGGGTGAATTACAGTCCATTATGCTATTATTTTTTTAAATATATTTGGTATTTTCCATAATAAGTTTCTGTTTTGCTTTTTTTAAAGAAGAGTCCTTTATCGAGATTTATTCTACTCAATTGGATATCTATATCTCATTCTTACAAAAAGAAACCACTGGACTTTAATTTGTTTTTCTTTTGAAACATTCTCCTTCTGAAAGTGTCAGACCTGTTATTCAAAATTTAACCATTTCCCCCCAGCATCAATTTCTAAAATTCTTTACTCTGAAAAGGTAAAAGATAATATCTACTTTTCTCAATATTTAGGATTAAAAATGGGGTTAGGAGGTTGGCTGTGTTGAGCTACTCTCCCAGAATCACCTCCTCTTCTTAGCCTCCAGGCCATTAAATTTTGTCATTTCGTCATAACTGTTCCCTTAATTGACTGATGCTTTATTGATTAATTTTACTATCATATTTTCCTCTTTTTTGTTCATTTTATTATTATTTTGGGGAAAAATTCTGAAATATATCTTTATTTCTCCATTTTAAGCTAGATTATGCTTCATTTTTTATTTCCTTACAGATATAAAAGAAAAGGAAAAAATTATCTGGAAATAAACAAGGATAATGCCTTCAAACTTTGACATAACCAAAATATCTATCCGTGTTCCCTTTTGATTGCATCCAAGTTTGCATTTGCCATTAGGAACTTATTGTAATCTATGACTACTTTACGAGGAACTATTCTAACAGTTTGGAAAGAGATCAACTTCCCTTCTTCTTTTCTCCTATGAATGTTGCATGATATGCTTTAAATGTCTGCATTTAGGCATATTTTTATTATCTATTACCCTGTAATAACAGATTACTCCTATATACACAAAATAGTGAAAAAATAAATCAGGTATTTTAGATTTAAAAAATTACATGAAAGCTCTTCAAAAGAACTCTTTTAGAAAAATAAAATGTCAAGCTTCAGATTGGGAGAAGATATTTGTCAAATATATATCTGATAAAGGACCAATATCCAGAATATTTGAAATCTTTCTAAACTCAGTATAAAGAAAACAAACCAATTTTTAAAAAATTGTCAGTATACTTTAACAGACCTTCAACAAAGGGCACAAGGGAATTTTTTCAGATGATGGAACTGTTCTGTATTTTGAACAATCACATAATTGTATGTTCATCAACCTACATAGAATTATTACACAACTGTATATTCATCGACATACATATAATTATTCACCTAAAAATTGAATTTCAATAAACAAACAAAAAAACAAAGGAAAAATAAGTTTTCAGACCAAAAAATTATATAAAAATAAAAATGTTATCACAATATTTTAAATGTTAACTAAATGAGTGACCAACACTGTGATACTCTAACCTTAATACTACAAACTCAGACTTAATCAAGTGTAAATGCCCTGTCTAAAATCACATTCTCTGAAAATATTGTGAGACATAAAATCGCATGCAGAACTTTTATTGGAAATGTTCTTGGGAAACACCTGTAAGGAAGTGAAGGTGGCAGAATTGGATGGATGGAGAGGCTACCCAGAGGAGGCTGTAATTGAGATCTGAGTGAAACCTCCAGAACTTCTTAAAATAAGGCAAGAAGCCTGGATCTTTACAGCCCTCCTCAAGTTGTCATTGGTCACAGGCTGCAACTTTGGAAAGAGCATTTCTCGGGGCCATAGGTACTTTCCAGTCAGGTACTCTGTTCCTCTTCATTAAGCATTAATATTCCCAGCACCTAAGGAATGGGTTCATCCACCCTGAAAGATCTGGACTGAGGAAATCAGTATCTATCCCATGTACACATTTGTAACTTTCAGTGTCATATTATTTTTATTTAAATATTTTTAAAAACAAATTTTTACATTTATTATCATATGTGTATAAGGATGTACATTGCAATGTTGATGGGAAAACAACTTAACTGCACTTTAATAGAGAATTAAACTGTTATACATTAGTAAAATAGAGTATTATGAAACCATTAAATAGTATTAGGAATATTTCTGTGTACTAGTAGGTAAAAATCTTCAGGATAATAGCATTATGTGAAAAAAAAATCAAAGGATAGAGTAGTGCACATAGTACTCTGCCCTTTGTGTAAAAAGGGAAGGGTGAGAGAGTATCTATTTTTATTTGCTTATGATTGCTCAAACACACTCTAGAGGACTCCACAAGAAGTAAAAGTGACTCTGAATATTGGGTTTGGGTGGAGATAATGTGAACTTGTGTCATTGTGGTCAAGGGTAGGAAGTAAGACTTTTATAATTTTGAAAATTATTTTCAGAGAGCCACGTCAGTGCTTTTAGTTGCCAAACTGTATGAAAATTTTCTCTGTTACACCTTTAATTACACCAAGCTTACTTTATAAAAGTGATTCTTGATATTGTTATATTTATCAAAATCTATTTTCCGTCCTTTCATCTGGAGACAATTACTCTGAATATCCATTGTACCTGTGTGAATTCCCATTCTATTATACCCAACGTTTTCCTAGACTCTGATTCTATGTCATCAGTGCTTGAAAGTATTTGCTGTTTTTACTGATAATGATTCCCTTAGCATTATGTGTAAATCTCAGCCCGTAAAGAAGTCAGGTAAGTTTCCTTCTAAATAATATAGAGATACAGTACACAAATAGTACAGAGATACAGTTCACAAATAAGAAATTAAGACAAATTAAGTGGAAACAAGTCCAATAGTGTAAGACTTTTAGGATCTGATTTTCACAAAGCTACAACCACCACTTTTAAGAAGTGATTTGAAGGTTGCCTCATATTTAGAGAGAGAAGTTACATTCAGCAGTTGATTATCTCTTGGGGAAAATTCTTAAACACACTGCCTGAAAAACAAAAAGTCATAGATGAGCTTAAAGTACAGAAAACATGAATAAGAGTAAAACCACATGCTCACTGTGAAATAACAGGAATTACAAAATAGAACTGATCTTTCTCATGCCTTAAGAAAGGTGATTTGTGTTAAATAATGATGGAACCTCAAGTAATGCTATTCTCAGCAAAATGGTAAGCTCTACAATGTCAGAGACCTTGCAATATTTGCAAAGATTAAGTGGTTAGCATATATAAAATATGTGCAACAGTATCTTGCACGTGGTAGGCGCTCAGCTGTTTACTGTTTGATTTCCCCTAAACAGCACCTAGTCCTTTTGCTGAGGACGTAGAAAATACTCAGCAAAATACTTTCAACTTGAATTGAAATGATTGAAATAGTGATTCTTTTCTCATAAAACAATGGTCAAAAAAGTATGTGTGTGTTGGGAGGACAACAATAAGCTTTAAACAAAAGCAAGAAAAACTATTATGTGAAAATAAAGCTTATTGTGGGGGCAGGGGGGATATGGGAAATCTCTGTATTTTCTACTCAATTTTGCTGTGAACAAAACTACTCTAAAAAAGAGTCTCTAAAAAAATAGAGCATCTAGCTTATGTTTTAAACCAGAGGACATTTTCTACTCTAATTTCTGTGTCTTTTAGAATCTGGCTAATACATATAATGATAAAAAATTAAAAAAAAGAAAAATTAGTAATTCTTAATGTATGCATTCATGTGTGTGTTTTGTGTGTGTATGTGTGTGTTACACTTTCATTTTGTGTTACCACAGTGTTTTCAAGCATGTAGTTTTAATTTTGGGTAATTATTTTTAAAAAGACAAATGCAGAAATGCAGGATATAGTACAAAAGAGATTACAGGAAAGAAATATTCTTAATTTTACTTTAATTCAAATATCTTTTGTTTAGTCTATTATTCTATAAAGTTTACAGAACAAAAATTCTATTTACTCAGAAGAAAGCAATATTTGCTAATTAAGGACTTTCCATTTTCATCTCTAGTTATCTGCAGAGGGCAGCAAAGAGCTTCAGTTCAGACTAGCAGGTTGGGTAAGCAGGTTTTAAGAGCTACTTTCTGTATCAGCATCATTGGAAACACTGTGAAATGTGTCAAAATCAAAGTTCAGTTTGCTAAACTTCCATGATTGTTGCTTGTCGTATGTGGAAGAGAACAGAGGGAGGCATGAGTAAGAATCTACTGCTTGACTAGGGTCAGGGAAAGACAGTAAATCAGTACATTCAGTGTGTCAATCATTTCATTAACACTGCTCCAGAGCATGATGCTAACAAAGGTCTTTTTTTTTTTTTTTTGAAAGTTATTTTACTAAAATATTGCAAAACAAATTGCAGTTATATTCTCACAAATACTGATTCTGGTGTTTTATAAAATGATAAACTGATAGTCATTAATGAGTAGTGGTCTAAGACAAATTCTATAACATTTTAAGATTGGTTTTGAGTGCTTTTCCATTAATATAGCTGCACCTCTAATTATACACTTTATTCATCGTTTTTTATGGCATAATGAAATTCAAAATATATACCAGATGCCACTTGCTCACCTATATCCAGAGTAGTAATTCATTGTCTGCTATTGGGTTCGGGTTCTAAGGTAGATACAGTTTACCTTGTAGGATATTATTGAGATGTGCCCTTGAGGTCAATACTTGTGGATTGGAAGGAGAAGGAAGAAAAACTGGTCAGAAGGAAAGGTCAAACTTCAATGCAGGCCCAACCCCACAGGATACCCTGGACCTAGCTAGAATGGTCCTTTAGCATCCTCCTGAATCTGGCTGAGAGTGTGAGGTATTTGTACTTCCACCTAGGTCAGTCAGTGCATGTGAGCCACTCCCAGGAAGGGGCATGATTTGGGGCAAGGTAGTTCAGGCAGCAAGTCCTTTAAAGGGATATTTGAGTGAGCCATCACAACATAAAGTCTACCACCTTCATACACAGTAAAAAGTAATCAAAATGCCTTATCCTAACACAGAAAGGGTGCCCTTTACATTTACTTAGCAAGCTCTGTTATTTATTATGGTATTAACTCATTAATTCATGCTTAATAAGAGGCTATTATATTAGTAGGTCTGTTACCTCCTTCGAGTTCTGATTCTTAACAGGTGAGACTGGTAATAAATTAAAATATTGATGTGAATATACTATTCAAGGTTTATATTAAGAAAAAAAACACTTTAAAACAAAAGATAAAGTGACTAGAGGAACTCTCAGTTGTACTTAAAAGAACTGTTTACAACACCTTCAGACATTTCTCATTAGAGAAATCCTTAGAGACCCACAACTAAGGCCATATAGAAGAGGGCAAGAGAGGATGTTATTTTAAGATTAACTGAATTGCCTTTGGTATTACAGAAGATAATATATACCTATTTAAGATATGTGGACAAATAGAGAAATACAAAGAAGAAAATTAAAATAACCACTGTCTCCCAACCCAGAGAAAATTGGTAATGGTGGTGTAATTTTCCTCATAATCGTGTTTTCCTCAAAACTAATATAAAGTTTTGATTCAGAGTTTCTCACATATCAAAAATTATTTTTTTTCTACTTCATTAAACAGTATTCAAATGAAAACATGGCATCTACTACAGGCTGCTCCACTTTTTTGGCGTATTCAGCATATAATTAGCACCATTACAAGTAATGATAAGATGAATACCTGAACCATGGTGCTTATTTCAAACTCTTTTGTTGGGAGGAACTCCACAAAATGGAGTTAGTTGGTCAAAGAAAGATAACATTTTAAGATTTTTGATATATCTCCAAACTGGTGTCCAAATAGTGCACATCAAATTATACTGCCTCAGATATTTTTATATCTTTTTCAACACACCTTGCAAAATTCGATAAGGAAGAGAATATTTTACTATTGTCTAATTTTTTGTCTCTTTGATATTATGTGAAAGTAAACATTTTTAGTCAGTTATATTTATCTTTTAGGTAAATTATCTACTTGTTATAGAATCAGTGCTTTCTTTATTTATTCTTTATTTTTTAAAATACATTTAGAATGTTTTTCTTTGTTGTTATTGTTGCAATTATTTTTCCCAAATTTTCTTATAACTTTTGATTACTTTCGGAACGGTACATTTTTTATGTTTGTGATTTCAGACATACAGTACTTTTCCTTTATTATTTCTTCCTTAACTTTTACCCTTCTAAAATTCTCAGAGATCATGTCTATATGTCCATGTACATTTATTGTGATTTTAAAAAACTCTTTAATCCATATATGTTTTGTAGTATTTTTTAGAGACTAAGGATATAAAAAGATATTTTTTCCAAATAATTGATTACCCCAAATCATTTATTGGAGAGATGTTTAATTTTTTTTATCACAATCCACATTAAATATTACATTTTAAATCACAATCTAGAACACACATGACATACATATGCATGCACACATATTCTTATAACTTATGTGAAAGTGTCAAATACAAATTTTATCCTTATTATTTGTGGTGAATTCTAATATATTCTACTCTCTTCTGTTCTGTTCTGCTCTTCTCTACTCTATTCCCTCTCATTCCATCTCATCCTATTTTATTTCTATTTCTATCCAATTCTATTTCATTTCATTCTATTTCAATTAAAAAAAAAACTGACAGTAGTCCACAAAATTAATTTTAAAAATATATTAATGATTTTGACCCACTGTCTTGAAAACATGATTTACTGAATCCTTGTTTTATGATCTGTGCCTTATTTTATATTGAGTTCTTATATTCTAGTGTATATTAAAGAAGTATAAATTCTGTTCTAATACTACTGATTTTTGCACAATATTATTATGTTCTAATGATTTTAGCTTTACATTTTAATGTTTTATAGAACAAGTTCCTTCCTCTTCATTCTAAATTTTCAGACGTTTCTCAGCCAGCCTTCCATATTAGTTTTTATATGTTAACTAATTCATTCTATCATGAGTTACACTTTTGGCAGGTGTGCCCTGTGGACTCCTCACACTTTAGCATATGCTCTTAGAGCTTTAGGTCTTGT
Source organism: Eidolon dupreanum (assembly GCA_028627145.1). Lineage (NCBI taxonomy): Eukaryota > Metazoa > Chordata > Mammalia > Chiroptera > Pteropodidae > Eidolon > Eidolon dupreanum. The sequence continues at coordinate 36,663,400 of CM053514.1, forward strand.
CCAAGCACGTGCTTCATGGGAATCTACAACCAAGTACAGTTTCTGCTTCTAAACCACTTAGAAACCACCAAGCCTTTGCCTCTGAAGTATGGTGGGCCCATAAACAGATATGACTACTCTTTTTATAAAGAGGGAAAATTTGGATACAGAGACATGCACACAGGGAGAATGCCATGTGAAGGAGAATGCCATGTGAGTAGAGTTGCTACAAGCCAAGAAACTAGAAGAGATCTAGATCAAGAGGCTAGAGAGATATAGAACAGACCCTTCTCCAGTGCCTTCAGAGAGAACATGGCCCTCCCGACACCTTGATTTCAGACTTGTAACTTCCAGAACTGTGAGATAATAAATTTCTGTTGTTCTCAGTGATTCAGTTTTTATTACTGTATTATGGAAGGCCTAGATTGATTTTACTCTTTAAAAACAAATATAAAACTTATAATGGTTTATGATGTATATTATGAAGGAATACCCATAAACTGAATTTTAGGTAATTGTTTTGTAATCACAACAAATATAAATGTTAGGCTACTAAGAACACTGGCTAATGGAATGACTACACTTTATATTATTCTCATTTTAGGTAATACTCGTTTTTTTTTTTCATGGAGTTTTGTTTTAATTAAGGATCTAATTGTTCAAAACTTTCTTACAAACCACTGATCCCAGTCAATCTTCTGATGGATCTATATTTCCTAAGTGATGCAACTAAAAAAAAAATCTCAATGTTATTTTTTTGCATTCATGAGTATTCTTCTTAGACAAGGATTATTGAATTAAGTAAGCTATGAAATCGTTAGCTATAATTGTATGCATTTATAACAATGAACATTAACCCCCTCCATTATTCCAGAAATTTAGAAAACAGTATGTTGTAGATAATCAAATATTTTGGATAGCTTAATATTTAAAGTATTAGAATACATTTAAAAGTAATCTTTATAAAATGTACTTTAATCTACTTTTGATTATGAAATACATATTGAGAACTTGCAGTTCTTTAATTCACCATTAATAAGGTAATTAGTCTTGAATAATTTTGGAAGTGGGTGGGGTGACCTGTCTGTTTAAGCTCTACAGTTATCCAAATTCTGTGTAAAATATAGTTTTGTCTTCATTATTATTCCCTTAAATTAAGGAAAATTGAATTTTGAATTGACATTAATTGAACATATATAATTTAGTGAAAACAAGAGAGACAGTTGATGAGTACATATGGAGTGGGTTTGGGGAACTTAAAGTGGGAATTTAAAAATTAAAAAGAAAAAAAAGGAACAATTACACTTCCTGCCAAGTTTTTATTGAATTTAATAGCTATAGGTCTTCAATATGTTTTGTTGTTGATGTGGCTATTAGTTTGACTATGAGTTTTAATCTTTTTATAAATTTCAATTATAATCAGGTAAACTATTGTATGATTCTTCGATATACTTTTTTAGCACATGGAAATAAGAAAATATGAAGTACCCCCTTTTAGGGAGACTTCAACAAGGCATTCAGACACATTACTAAAAGCTGGCTAGGCCAGTACTGGGTACTGTGTATATGACTGTGAACAGACAGATTGAGTTCCTGCCCTGATAGTGAGACTGTATTGATACAAAAGTTAAATGATACTTAAAACTCTTCCTGTTAGTAAAAGCAACCCTTAAAATCTGTGTATTTGACTATTTGGATCTATAATTTCCAAAGTATTAATTCTATGGTTGATAATTTTTAGAGACCATTTGCTTCTTGCGTTTATTGGCAAAACGAACTTAAAGAAGCACAATAAAAACCATTTATTCTAATTCTTTATATTAAAATACACTTTTCTAATTACTCTTTCTTGAGAAATCAATAAGTACCAACCATAATTATGTGAAAGAACTCTGAGGAATACCAACCTTTAAGGAGGAATAGAAGCAAAAGAGCTTAAAAAAGGGACCAGAATGGAAGGGGAAAGCAAACTGAAAATAAGTACCTTATGATATCATTGATGCTTACAGTGGAAAACTTATCAAGAAGAAGGGAGGGGCCATTCTTCAACCTTAGTGGATTATTGATTCAGACAAGGGCTCAATAATGGATGCTAATACAACTAGGTGAAAGATTATTTGCGTATGCCAAAATATTGCCTCATTAGTTGATTACTAATTGCAAAGGGAAAAAATATATATCTTTAGAAAGAAAAACTTGCCAGGCAAAACCAAATGATCAAACTTAACATCATAATAGTAGGGCCATCTGACATTAGGTGCCTCCTTTACGGATATAATATGAAGTAATCAGTATCATCTATGAAGAAATCATCTCAAAAAATGTTTAAACTGTATCACATTTAAATTATAGCCTTACCCTCCACCAGGAGTTGCAGACCGGTATTGGTCCATGGCATGTTAGGAACAGGGCCGCACAGCGGGAAGTGAATAGCTGACCACTGAGCGAGCCAAGCTTTGTCTGTGTTTGCTGCCCCTCCTCAGCGATAGCATCACCACCTCAGCTACACCTCAGATCATGAGGCATTTGATTCTCATAGGAACACCGGTCCCTGGTGTGAAAAGTGTTGGGAACTGCTGCTCTAGGCTACAACAAATATTAGGGATAGAGGAATATATAAAAACACAATGAAACCATCAGCTAAATCTAGAATGTGATGTCAATTCCAAAGACAGCTGACCTATACTCTTCAAAAGGTTAATGCTATCATGGGAAAAAAATGGAATGACTGTTCAAAATTTAAAGAAGTTAAAGAATTTAACAACCAAATGCCATGCTCGATACCTGAGTATGAGCTTTCACAATGAGTAAAACAGCTAAAAGACATTTTAGGGACAATTAGGGAGTACGAATATGTAATGGGTGGCAGATAATATTAGCAAATTATTGTCAATTTTCTTAGCTGTAATAATGGTACTTGGTATTATCAGAAAAGATCATTACTTTTAGAAGGTGCAAATTGAAATATTTGAAGGTGTCTGCATGTCATGATATCTACAACCTTCCTGAATGATTGTCAAGCAAAATACACACCCCCACACACAGCAAATGACAAAATGTTAAGGGTTGTTGAAGAATCTAGGTGGTGGGCATAAATATAATCATTGTACACTTTAAAACTTTCACTGTGTTTTAAAATGTCTCTGAAGAAAGTGGGTGCGGGGAGAGGGAGTGTCAAATGCTGCTGAAAGTTTCCACAAGGACAGATTTAGCAATAAGTGGGTTGTTTATTTCTTTTGTGAGAGCAGTTTTAGCCATTTTACAATAGATTGGGAAATAAACTACAAGTGATAAAAAAGAAAGTAAGTTTTTTCTAAGACAACACTTGGAAGAAATTTAGCAGTTAAGAAGTACAAAAAAAAAAAAAAAACCCTGAAAATTTAAAGAAATACAGATTTGAAGGAAAGATTTTGCTTTTTTATTTGTATTTTTTGACTTGGATTTTTTGCTTATTTTTTGTTTTAGCATACTCTTCTTTGGTTTTAAGGGTAAAAGAGGTGATTGTTTCAGCACTGATAGAGAAGAATCTGTAGAGAAGAAGAGATTGAAGAGGAAAGAGGAAGAGTAAAGGAGGGATGTTTCAAGGGTATTGGAATTAAATGGGTGTAAATAAGAAACCAAAACAATGGAAGGCAGAAAGTTTTCTTTCAAACTTGTGAAGTTTTAGCTTCAGAGCCCTCACTTGTATGAGCTTTCCCAAGATCCTCTACTAATTTATTTACAACTAACTCTCCAAGAGAGTTCTCTAAATTGCATAAACTTCAGATCCTACAAAACCTGGATCCATATCTATGGGAAGATATTAAGGAAGAATGAAAAGGTGTAAACTTCTTGTATATGTAAAATAGAGCTTCTCAAACTTCAGAAAGCTTGATAATCACCAGGAGACCTTGTTAAAATGCAGACTCCTGATTAGTAGTATATTTTAACTTTACTGATGAAGAAACTAAGGCTCATAAAGATTACATGACTTTCTCAAATCACTCAGTGGCCAAGCTGCTACTAAGGCTCAAGTACTATGATTTCAGTGGTCTGTCTTCTATACCATTTATGCTCTTTTTGTACTATTTTTGGTATCTGTATTACCATAAAACTTCTACCTACATTTATTTGGGCTTGAAAAAATTAGTCTTATGACTCAGAGTAAAATGTAAATTTTACTGAATACAGAATATATTAGCATCTATTGCTGCACAACAAATTGCCATAAATGTAGAGGCTTAAAACAACACACATTTATTATCTCACAATTTCCATGAGTCACAAGTCTTCTCACTGGTTAGCCAAGGTCTCTGCTCAGGCTCTCACCAGGCTGAAAGCAAGATGTTGGCTGGGGCTTTGGTCTCATCTGAGGCTTGGGGTCTTCTTCCATGTTCACCAATTGATAGAATTTTGGTACTTGTGGTTTTGGGGCTGAGAGTCAGAAGGCATTCTCAGCTTTCTGGCTGTCAGTCAGAAGGTGTTTTCAACTCTAAGAACCTCTCGCCTTTGTTCCCTGCCAAGTGTCCTTCTCCACAATGTATCAGTTTTCTTCTTTGAGGCTAGAAGAGAATCTCTTCAGTTGGCCAAGACAGTGATATAACATATATTACATCATGCATATGTTATATCATTCAACATTACTCTCCCCTTTGCTGAATGATGTAACATAATCTAGGGAGTGACTATCCCACCAAATTTTCAGTCCTGCCCACATTCAAGAGGAGGGGATTATGCAGGTATGTACTCTGCAGGTGGGAATGTTGGTGTCCATCTTCAAATGCTTACTAGCCCACACAAAGATATCTGAAAAGTTATCTATAGACATTTTATACTTGAGACCTCAATATTTTTTAATAGCTCTATTTTTAAAATCTTTGAGATTTAAACCAACAATGATTTTTCTGTAGATGCTTTAAAAATGTTTTAGCAATCAAGCAAAAACATAAGACAAACAATTCATTCTTGGTAAAACAATGACTTTGTTATCTGTCTTTGATGTGACTGTAATTGCCTCCTTTGCTAATGTAGCTCCACAGTTTTAGAGAATCTTTAATAGCCTTCCTTTTGGAGATTATTATCTTTTGAATATGTATATTTCTGTAAATAGTCAGTACTGCCTTATAAAAGGGAACTAGGATCCTTTTTGACAGTTGAACAGGACATGAGCTTATAATTTAGTATTGTGTTATATTTTTTAGAGCTGTGAATATAATAATAAAGATTAAAACACTACAGGGAGTATGTGTCTGTGGCAGTTGTAGGTGGTAATTATGTTGTCAGCTAGAAGAGTAAAAATTCAGCCTCCTGAACTTGGGTCTTGGCAGATTGGCCAGTATCTGATTTTTTCCTCTATTGTTATTAAATTTATTTGTTTATAATCCTAGATATCTTTACCCCTGTAGATTTCTTTTTTGGATTACTTTGACTATGGAAATACAGATAGAATCAGACTCACTCTTTTTGGATCCCAGAACTGCATGGCTCAGCATATTCATTAGAGAGGTTTTAAAAGCTGAGCTGTGCAAACTGGATGCTTAAAGAATTTCGAGGGCTTTCATCGCAGTGGGTAAGCCGTCAAAAGTCAGAGGATCTCTATTAATACAGGGCACTAAAAAGCTGTGGTTTTTGCCTTTTGGCACCTAAAGTATTAATCTGTTTCTATACTCTCTAGTAAATATGTCCATCAGTTAAGCTAAAATGGCATGAGAATTTTTTTAAAAAGGAAAAAATAACTAAAGAAACTACTTATCTTAATGCTTAGTAAGATCTGTGAGATGCTGTTTAGTGTGTAAATATTTATTTGGCTGACTATGATTAAAAAATAAGACCCTATCTAAGTTCTTAAACATTCTGATTATTAGAAACTAAAGAGCCTGTTTACATGAGAAATTTAGTAGTCACTTTTTTCCAAATAGGGAAATTTAACACCAAACTTACATAAGTGATTGGCTTACTAACATCATAGTCTGGTTTTGAAAGATCTCAGTCAGGAGCAGAAGCAACATTCCATTTCTTATTCTAAATAGATTATACCAAGTTTGTGATTTCTTTAAAGCTCATTAGAAGGATGAAGACCCAATCTTTAACAAGGTGCACAGAGCCTTGTGACTTGGCCCAGCATCTACGTCAGTCTAAAGATTATCACACACCATTGTCCCTCTTACTGTGGACTTCAGTCACATTGGCATTGCCTGTCTTCCAGTTCCTGAAAGAGGCATAGACTGTGCCATACAACCTTTGCACATGCTGTTCCTTCTATAGAACATACTAAACTTTTCTGGTCCCCGCCC